>CM062297.1:70670141-71086039 GCA_031216915.1 Pictodentalium vernedei
GAAGAAGTCTACTGACATTTTGCATTGTCTGTTGAATGTTCCAGATGAAGAAAAGAGGATGATTTGAGGACTTTTAGAACCTAAAAATTTGTTTGACTATTGGTGTGTTTTGTTTGGGAATTCCTGAGAAATATGAACATGTGACCAGCCACTTCCCTTTCTGTTAGTTTTTCTTTTATTTGTTGCATGACCCATGTTTAAAAATCAGAAAAAGGTTGTCTGAAGGGCTATATCTTGACAAAAAATATTTGAATGTTAAATTTAAAATGATGCGACCATATTTTTTCTCCTGAACGTTATAATTGTCGTTTATGGGAAAATATTTAGTACTGTGAAACGTATTCATGTTTGGCTGAATTAAACAATTGCAGGAATTCGACTGAATAAACCAAAAAGTTTTTGGAGTAATGGTTGCGGAATGAAATATTTCAATATGTTGGATACTTTGGGGTTCCTTCTTACGCCTTGCGTATTGTCATATTATTTATGACTCCAGTCGAGACGAAAATGTCCCGATTGGAAAAACTGTTGGCTGAGGAATGAAGAGGAGGGTGGAGTTCATCCCCTTAGCGACTGTTCTGACTAATAGGGTCTGTAAAAGTTGCTGTGGGGATTATAAAATTTTCAGAGTGGAGGCGTGCACATTGTCAGCCTCCTCCCCCCGAATCAGTGGACTAAACTATATATGCACTAAATTCCACATTTTGCTTGAACATGTAATATGATACAGAAATGTAGGACATCCCCCCCACCCCCCCCCCCCCCCCCCCCTGGACATTCCCCCACCAAATTTCAGCTAGAACATATCCCCCCCCCCCCCCCCCCCCCCCCCCCTCGGGATTTTTCCCCCTAGGACATATAACCCGCGCCCCATTTTATAATATAAATCTGTGTGTAAATATTATTGAACACAAACAATATTTCAAATCATTGTCTTGATGCTTTTTACTTATAATCAATTAGCATTTAAGATATAATCTCTGCCTGAATCCATCTCACACTCAGAGTCACCTTTTGTTTGGAATTAATAAACAAACAATCATCCTGCTAAGGTTTTATAATATAAAACTTTTTTGTAAATAGTTTTCCTTACTTTACTTTACTAAATAAATATATTTGCTGCTAAGTCAGCGTTGGAACACTCAGCAAGCACTGACAAGTGGTTTCTGGGTGGGCAATTTCTCTTTGGCACCAAAGATATTTTCACAGCTGTAT
Organism: Pictodentalium vernedei; assembly: GCA_031216915.1. Taxonomy (NCBI): domain Eukaryota; kingdom Metazoa; phylum Mollusca; class Scaphopoda; order Dentaliida; family Dentaliidae; genus Pictodentalium; species Pictodentalium vernedei. The sequence goes on from CM062297.1 coordinate 70,671,357, forward strand.
GTCATCCGCGTGCCCCCCTGCTTGACACGATAGAACCAATAATCTATGTGAAAGCTGGAATCTTGTATTAGTTTCTCAAATCTAGTTGGCCATGCACATCCCTCTGTGTGTAATAAACAATTTAGGTATTTAATGAGTTTGCAAATACTATGAAATAAATTTTGAAATTTTTTTTCTGAAATTATGTAAAACGTTAACATTATGTCTTTTACTGAGTTTGTAAAAACTATGAAATAAATTGTGAAAAAGTTTTGCTAAAATTTTATAAAATTGTTATGTAACAATGGTAACTTTATGACAAAATAAAAAAAACAACAGAACATGAAGATTGTTGTACTTTTTTCATGTGTCCCTGGGGGGAATATATCCTGGGGGGGGGGGGGAATCGGAGAGGGAATTATGTCATAATGGGGAAAATATCCGGGGGGGTAATATGTCCTAGGGGAAAAATATCCGGGGGTGGAGGGGGGATATACCCTAGCTGAAATCTGGTGGGGGGAAAATGTTGGGGGGGGGGGGGGGGTGTCCATACCTCGCTATATTCTTTTACAGTCCCTTTACATTTCTTTACAGTGAACAGCAGTACATCAAGCATGTCGTTACCATCAGGAGTTACGATGCGGGATGCCAATGTGGGAGATATAGATAGCATCGTCGGATTGATTGAGAGAGAGCCGCGTGTGGTCATGCATTGACTGGTATTTTGAAAGTTTACTCAAACAGTATCCGGGTTGTGTAAAGATTGCAGAAAACATGGAAGGGGACATTTGTGGTAAATATTCAAAATACAGTTAAAACTAGAAGTCGTGTCACGAACTGTGCGCTTATCTAGGCCTTAATCGTGGCGTAGGAATTGCGCGCAATTGCCACATCGAATGGCATCCAAAGCGCGACAGGTTCTCCTTGTTACTCACGCAATGTTTCTGCCAATGGACCTCCGGGTTACCCGGAGGGCCATTGACTGAAACATTGCTTGTGCACACGCCATATGTACAGAATTTGATAGCTTTACTATGATCATAACGTGTAGATTAACGCACAAAACGATGTGCTATTTGTGCGCATTTCATGACAGGACTTCTAGTTTTAACTGTACATGTGTTCATATTTGTATTGACTTATGTACTTTGAGCGTCTTCATCATCCTGTCATGAGTTATTCAAATTATTCAAAATTCTCCAATATATCGGAATACAAAGGGAAAATTATTTCTTTGGTATAACTTTTATGCTATAATGTATATTTTTCCCGCATTTTAAAAAATGGAGGGATATAGTGGTCATTTCCGCCCGTGCGGAGATTTTTTAGCTATAATTCTGAAAGTTACCACACTTCTTAAGTATGTTAAAGAGATGACAAAAATAGGTTTCGTTTGAATTTTTGCCACCAGATGGTGTCAGTGGCGTCACTTAAAGACTGAGCTAAAATACTGCTTTCCAATGAAAGGTTCCTAGGATATGTAATTTTGATTGTTTAAAGTGAGTTCACATGTTCAGGTAGGATCTCTAGATGTGCTTAACGGTTTTCAAATTTTTCATTCGGAACCATGTGGCGCCCATTATCGTCAGAAAATCGGTTTCCGGCGAAAGTCCTCCTAGGAGTTTTAATTCGAAAACCTTGAAAGTGTATCTTAGGAACCCGAAGCGGCCGTAGGCCCGCAAAGGGTTCCACATACCCAGTCAGATAAATGTGTTCCAGAACAGTATTCTCTATAAGCCGTCAATGTGATTTTTGAAGTGGACAGTAAATTTCAGTGAAAAAAACACGTAACTTCCAGTGTCGAATTGCCCATGCAATTGCAATTGGCCTGTCCCCCTCTGGGAATCAAATGTTTTTTGTTTCGCCTCAAAGCTTTGCGTGATACATTGGCCTACATATCTACACTTCAGGGGTAACCAGGCCTTCTCAACCGAGAACCGCGACAAATCAGCGGCCGGCCAAAGTGTCCACTATTTTTACTCGAGTTCTGTCCTTCTGGAGGTTTGTCAATATGCTCAGGCTGATGATCTCGTCTTTCAGATCGAACTCTCAGTCCTGATTTCGTTGCAGCTTGTCTGCCAGTGATAACCTCAATCGAAATAAACGTATATATAACCGATAATATAACTGATAATTGTTGTTATATTGGTGCGATTGTATACAGATATGCATTGCCCACGTTCCTCGTGCAATGTCAAGATGAACAGAAACTCAGTTGTTGAATTATCCGAATGCTGAGGTGTTGTAAAAGTAAGGAAAAGTTTGCTTGAAAAAGGGTATACGGGACGTTTTGGTCCGCAGCCGAGTCGTCCGCTTGTCAAGGAAAAATATTGTCTGCACATTTTTCTACATTTCGAACAAGACACCCACACCCTACTAACGTGTGACATTTCCCCACATTAAGCCCAATATTCTCACATATAAAGCCTCCTGATGTTGTATTTATGTTTAGAGTGTGATGTACAACATCATCTTTAAGGTTTGAAACACAAATGATGTCATATGTTGGCCGGTACATTGATATGTTTTTAAAAATTTCACAAGTTGGAAATGCACATTTTTGGTGCACTCAAGAGACTCACCCACCCCCACATCACGTCTTGCAAATTTTTGACCCCCCCCCCCCCCCCCCCAGGACCCCCTCCTCCTGGAATAATTGGCAAAATTATAAGATTATGTTACAGAACTTAATATAACAAGTTTTGATGCATTTCTTAATATAATTATAACACGTTTTGATGCGTTTCTAATATTATAATTCCTATAATACATTTGCTAATAATTTTGTGATTATTCATTGTAAAGCGCCGATGATGCTCTTCCAAGAATAATTGCAAAAATTATAAGATTATGTTGCAGAATTTAATAAACCATAAATTTTGATGCGTTTCTTAAAATAATTAATTCTTATAATACATTTGCTAATAATTTTGCTATTATTCATTGTAAAGCGACGGTGCGTCTCGATGAATACTTGCAAAATTATAAGATTATGTTGCAGAACTTAATATAACAAATTTTGTTCCTTTCTTAATATAATTAATTCTAAATAATATTATGCTAATAATTTTGCAATTATTCACTGTAAGGTGCCGTGGAGCTCTTCAATGAAAAATTGCCAAATTATAAGATTATGTTGTGGAACTTAAATAACGTACATATACTTTAAAAACTTTTACTGTAATAATATTAATTTTTATTGGTAATCCATTGAATAAACAGTAATTAAAATTTATTAGATGGCTGGATAGTTTATTTTGTTCTGGACATTTCTGTTTTCAGAATTTCATACACATATATGAAATTTAATGCAAGGAGGTACATTAAGATATATTACAATGGAGGTACATTAAGATATATTACAGTAGGTAATATACAATAAATTATACAATAAAATTATTATATAAATAAAAAATGATTCAAAATGCAATACTTGAATACTTTCCCCCAGCGAACGAGTTTCGGACGTGTTGGGTGTAATTGTAGAGGACGACTTGGGTAAAATTGCAGCGGACGATTTGGTTAACAGACGAAATGGGTGTAATTCGAAAAAGTGATACTGATAGGTTGCTTTCAGTCTACCGTTAGAAACCAAAACAAAGTAATAATGTGTTACTTTTTGGTGCATCTGAATTTCTGAACAGTGCTTTGTAGTTTCAAAAACTAAAAAATGGAAATAATAACCCTTTTGGATATTTACCGCCATTGAAAATGGCATGTCATCTTTTTTCGGGAACTGGGGGAATCTTCAGCCTGGGGAGAACTAGGCCCAGGGAAGAATCATCCAAAAGAAAAGCAGTACAAATCTGTTAGGATATTTAGATACGCTACGATATTTGTTTTTAACTCCTGAAAATAATTCTTAAAAAAAATATTAAATAGATTGTTCGATATTTATTGAAAAAATATTTATATAATATATCGTCGATCAATTATCTCTGCAGTAAATTCACATTCAATGTGTTCTGTAATAGGGCCTAATTAACGTCTCTCATCTGTTAGAATGATATCCAATCACTTCGGCTCCAAGTCATTTCGTCCTCTGGTCAATTCGACCTCAAGTCATCTCTGTTCTAGTCACTTTGGTCCCTTGGTCATTTCGGCACCATTTTAAGTGTAGAGATCTATAAAGATCAGTGCATAGTTCATGTTTAGAAATAATGGGTAATTACCTTTATTAAGTAATGTTCAGTTATTTGTATTTACACAGTGTACAGAACAGTTTATACATGACATTAAAAATTATCCATGTGTTCAATTTTACATACATTTAAGATGCTATCTGTATAAGTAAGAGAAATTATTTTACTTTGAAATTTTGCAAAGTACCGGAATATGCAGTCATTTATTCATATTGTTATGCACAATTCCTAGTCACCATCCAGTTTGAGGTTCACAGGGTTTCTTTTCTTTTTTTCTGAAACAACCACCAAACTGCGATTTTGATACTACCATAAATATGTCCACATTTTCTAAAACACAGAGCAGAATCCTTGTAGTTATGCGCAATTCCTAGTCCCCTTCCAGTTCGATGTCCACGGGGGTCTGATCCCAGTCCCCCACTTCCAAGGCGTACACTCAAACCAAATCACATTACTTTCCCTCGCTTCCGGCACTCATAGATTCATAAGCAAATAAAATTATTCAGGTCACAAGTGATTTCAAATCCCACATAGTCCACATGCTAAAACTTCTCTTTTATTTATTCATCATGAAAGAAAATCTTCTAGACATATATCATGTATACTTGAATATCTAATTGAGAGATATATATGTTGAAAAAAATTAAATAGAAAAATGTTAAAATTCCAAACAATATTTGAAATATTTAAAGAGGCCGAAATGACCTGGTATATTGGGGCTGAATTGACCTGAGGCTGTAATGACTGGGGCCCAAAATGACTTGGGGCCAAAGTGACTGGAATTCGTGAGAATTGCATCCAAACTGTCCTCCAACAATTTGACCCAAACTGGATACTAATCTAACCCAAACCATCCTTTGGCAATTTGCCCCAAACTGTTCTCCAGAATAGGGACACATGATTCTTATTGATTTATTTATTGGGGTTTAATGACACTTCGATAGCCAGGGTCACTTCATGTCGGACAGTTTTACAGGTGGGAAAAGCCAGAGAGAACCACAGAGCAATTACAAACATCTAACGTACAAATAGCACACACGCTGGGTTAGCATTGGTTGAAGACAAGTGTACGATTGACATGCAGTATGCCTTGGTACGCAATGGCACTACGTGGGCAGTGGGAATGAAGTGTATTGCCCAAGGAAACAAAGTGTTGCCACAGATGGTATTTGATAGAGGACCCTTTGGCTTGCAGCCTTCACCTCTAAGTACTGGGCCCTTCAACCTTCAAAACTGTATAGTACCAGCTAAAACATTTTGTAGAATGACCACATGAAAATTTCACAAGTACATAGTTTCATTATTAGTTTGTGATATTTGTTTTTGCTGTACAGTGGAACCCTGTTATTGAAGAGCCACTTTACCAATAACATTATTCAATTAGCAGGAGTATTCAATTAACAGAGGATTGTGTCACTTTTCTGTAATCCAGAGATAAACTTAGCATTTATTCTATTATATTTTATTTGACAGAGCTCCATGAACTCTGTCAAACAAGATATAATAGACTAAATGCCTGTATTGAATGTACTGAGGACAAATTGGTCTATAACCAAAGGAAAACTGGGAAGAGTCAGGCAATTTCTCAACATGTTACAAGATTTTTTATTCAATTAACAGGAGATTACTCTATAACCTATATTCAATTACCAGGTCAAATTTGTACTGGAGGTAAATGGTTTTGTGTTGGGAAATTATATTCTATTTACAGGGATACAGTTAAAACTAGAAGTCCTAACATGAAATGCGCACAAATAACACATCGATTTGCGCGTTAATCTACGCGTTATGATCATAGTAAGGCTATCATATTCTGTACATATGGCCTGTGCAGAAGCAATGTTTCAGCCAATGGACCTCCGGGTAACCTGGAGGTCCATTGGCAGAAACAATTGCCTGTGTTTACTATGAGTAATCAGGAGAACCTGCCATGCTTTGGATGCCATTCGATATGGCAATTGCGCGCAATTCCTACGTGCAATTAAGCCTAGATAAGTGCACAATTCGGGACAGGACTTCTAGTTTCAACTGTATACAATTAAGATATATCCAATTAAGTGGGCACAACTGTATAACCCCCCCCCCCCCTCCCCCCCCCCCCCCCCCCCCCCCACCAACACACCCCAATCAAAACCATCATTCAAATGTCTTGGATTCAGCAAATTTGATTTCTTTATTTATTGGGTTTAACAACAATTTTTACAGCCAGGGCCACCCAACAGTTTACTGGGGGAGGAACCCACCCAGAGCACCCAGAGAGAACTACCGAGCAACAATGACAAGCAACTGTCAGCTTCTCAACATTGTAACTCCAAGCAAGCAGGGTTAGCATTGGTTGAAGACAAGTGCACCATCGATGTGCAGTACGCCTTATTTCAGTTGCCGCAATTGGGATTTGAGCTGAGAACCTCTCATAGCTTGTTTTGGGAAGTTTTTTTTTGTTCCAGCTTCATTAAGGTTTGTTTCATATCGCACTTGTAATTTTGTCATAATTAGTAATCATAAATCCTTATAATAAAACAATAGAAAAAATGCGTAGAATATTTTAAAAGAAAAATTCTGTGAGGATTTGACCTCAAGAGGTGATGACATTCGACCACGACTGAGACCGAATATTCTAAGAAAAAGTATGAGGGCTGAATCTTCCTGTGACTGAATCTTCATGAACCCCTTTTTTCAAACTAAATTGCCCATTACTTATAAAGCACCATAACTAAGGCAAAACAATACTATGAAATTTCCAAGTCTCAAATTCTATAAATTCCAAATAAATTTACACAAATTATATAGCAAAAATGAAGAATGTGTGTATAGTATGTGTGCATCTCACACACTGACACACAGTCACATCAGACATCGGCGGATCCTGAAAGTGTGCTATCGGTACCATATTTGTACCATAATTGATAATAATAAAATAATATTTCATAAGAACAACAAACACAGGGAATTCAAAATGCAGTCTCAAGGCAGCATGGTGGTGAATGCCAATGCTGTCCCATTTTCCTTGAAAGGGGTGTCCTTTACAAAATAGGTTTTTGTTTTGTGATACTCTGGATACTCCCCATTTTTAGCTCAGCTTTGACAAAGTCATATTTAAGGTTGTGTCATAGCCCGTTGTCCGTCTGTTTGGAACAACAATTCAATACGACTCGGGCTTTCCGTCTGTTTGGGAACAACAATTCAATACGACTCGGGCTAGAGGTTGTATTTATGAACCGATCTTTACGAAACTTCTTGGGTACCTTTGTTATCACCGTGGGACGAGAACGAGTGTTTTGGGTGCGGTCCAAAATGCAAGATGGCCTCCAGCAGCCATTTTGTACAGAAATTAGTGCAATCAGTTTTTTGTACAGAACTTCTGTATGAAAGTTCGGATTTGAACAAATTTTTGTATGAATGTTTAGTAACGTGGAGTACATCACATATAATACAGGTTTTTTTCTCGTGCTGAAATTATGCAAATTAGATGAACTTTAATTTATTTAGTGCTACTTACATGTATATCCAGTAAGTGCACATGCCAATACGGCTCGGGCTAGGCTGTATTTATGAACTGATCTTCATGAAACCTTCTTGGGTACCTTTGCTATCACCTTGGGATGAGAATGAGTGTTTTTGGGTGCGGTCCAAAATTCAATATGGCTACCAGTGGCCATTTTGTACCGAAATTAGGTACAATCAGTTTTTTGTACAGAACTTCTATACAGCTTATAGGCCGTAATTATGAATCGATCTTTACAAAATTTCTTGGGTACCTTTGTTATCACCATGGGTTAGAATGAGTGTTTTTGGGGGGGAGTCCAAAATTCTAGATGGCCGCCGGCAGCTATTTTGTATTGAAAATGAAATTACTGCAATCAGTTTTTTGTACAGAACTTCTGTATGAAAGTTCTGATTTGAATAAATTTGTGTATGATTGTTTAGTAACATGGAATACATCACATAAAATACAGGTTTTTTCTTGTACAGAAATTATGCAAATTAGACAAACTTTGATTTATTCACTACTACTTATACACAGTAAGTACACATGTCAATACGGCTCGGGCTAGGGGCTGTATTTATGAAACGATCTTCACCAAGCTTCTTGGGTACCTTTGTTATCACCTTAGGGACGAGAGTGAGTGTTTTGGGGTGCGATCCAAAATTCAAGATGGCTGCCAGAGGCCATTTTGTACCAAAATTAGATACAATCAGTTTTTTGTACACAACTTCTATACGGCTCAGACTAGAGCCCGTATTTATGAACCAATCTTTACGAAACGTCTTGGGTACCTTTGTTATCACCGTGTGATGAGAGCGAGTGTTTTTGGGTGCAGTTCGAAATTCAAGATGGCCACTAGCAGCCATTTTGTACCAAAATTAGTGCAATCAGTTTTTTGTACAGAACTTCTGTATGAAAGTTCTGATTTGAATACATTTTTGTATGAATGTTTAGTAACATGGAATACATCACAAAAAATACTGTAATAATACAGGTTTTTTTTCTCTTGCAGAAATTATGCAAATTAGATGACCTTTGATTTATTCAGTGCTTCTTATACACTGTAAGTGCACATGTCAATACGCTAAGGCTGGAGGCTGTATTTATGCACCGATCTTCATGAAACTTCTTGGGTACCTTTATTATCACCTTGGGATGAGAACAAGTGTTTTTGGGTGCGGCCCGAAATTAAAGATGACTGCCGGCTTTTACACTGTTGGTTACTGAGGTGAAGTCACTTTACCATTACCAACCTACCTACTAATACCAAAGGGAAGATTTTTCAGTGCACTCTTATTACTTCAGTGCCCATAATTCTCAAATATGGCATTAAAACCAATCACATACTTATACTGCTTAAATCTATTCACATAATCAGAATACGCCATCAGGGGGTGCATTAGCTCAGTAGGTAGAGGTGCAGACTGCAAGCCGAGAGATCCTCAGTTCGAATCCACCTGCGGCAACAGCTTTGTGTCCTTGGGCAAGACACTTCACTCCCACTACCCATGTGGGGGCAAGGTATGCTGTGTACTAAGGCATACTGCATGTTCTTGGTGCACCTGTCTTCGAACAAGGCTAACCCAGCTTGTGTAGTATGTTGGGAGCTCACAGTTACTTGCCATTGCTTAGTGGTTCTCCTGGGGTACTCTAGTTTCCTCCATCCATAAAACTGCCATGGTCACAATAAGCTGTTGTGCAGATAAATGTGACCTTAAACACCAATAAATAAATAATAAAAGAACACACCACCTATACCCGTTTAGACTCTCCAGTTTTCATTCACCTTGGTATCCCTCGGTTTGCCTTGGTGTTTAGTATGCCCCCGCCAGAAAGGAGTGATTTCTTTTTCTAAAGAGCAAAACAAGAAACAGTAATTTTTAACAGGTAGTAACGAAATAATTTTCATGAAGTGCACAATTTTATCTTAGTTAATAGCTGAAAAAACGCAGGGTGATATTTGCAAATCTTATTTTATAACTGGCACCAGGTACTGGTAATGAAAATTGCTGTTTGTCATCAATACTTGATCAAGTTTCTGACAAAGCACATTATACTATTCCAGTATGTTAGCGACTGGACATGAGCGCACAATTTGATGTTGGTTTACCACTATATACTAGTGCTAAGCCAGGAATCTAAGTTACATGTAGGGGGCAAGAGTAATATCTAGTGGGAGTGGGGTCGGGTAATAAAGAATATGATTGCACAGAATCACCTGAGCCACATAGCAGTGAGATAGGGGCGAGGGCAAGAGGGTGTGTGACCCTCTCATCAATGGAGGGGTCGGGTGCACCTCCCCCCCACCCCCCACCCCCCCCCCCCCCCCCCCAAAAAAAAATTTAAATTCAAGACAGTAAAACACAATTACCTTGACTCTGTGTCCATTTGTGTCCATAATAAGTTGCGAACATGCATAAATATCTAGATATTAAAATGTCTTTTGGGATGTTCATTATATGGGTTAACAGGAGAGAGGGGTGGGGGCATGAAGGAAATTGGGGACCGAATATTCTCAGAAAAAGTATGAGGGCTGAATCTTCCTGTGACTGAATATTCATGAACCCTTTTTTCAAACTAAATTGCCCATTACTTATAAAGCACCATAACTAAGGCAAAAACAATACTATGAAATTTACAAGTCTCAAATTCTATAAATTCCAAATAAATTTACACAAATTATATAGCAAAATGAAGGATGTGGTGTATAGAACCCCAAAAGTATGTGTGCACCTCACATACTGACACACAGTCGACATCAGACATCAGCGGTTCCTGAAAGTGTGCTATCGGTACCATATTTGTACCATAACTGATAATAATAAAATAATATTTCATTAGAACAACAAACACAGGAATTCAAAATGCAGCCTCAAGGCAGCATGGTGGTGAATGCCAACACTTCCCCATTGTCCTTGAAAGGAGGAGTCCTTTACAAATAGGTTTTTGTTTTGTGATACTCTGGATACTCTCCATTTTTAGCTCAACTTTGACAAAGTCAAATTTAAGGTTATGTCATGGCCCATTGTCCGTCTGTTCGGGAACAGCAATTCAATACGGCTCGGGCTAGAGGCTGTATTGATGAACCGATCATTACGAAATTTCTTGAGTACCTTTGTTATCACGTGGGACGAGAACGAGTGTTTTTGGGTGCGGTCCAAAATTCAAGATGGCCTCCAGCAGCCATTTTGTACAGAAATTAGTGCAATCAGCGTTTTTGTACAGAACTTCTGTATGAAAGGTCTGATTTGAATACATTTTTGTATGAATGTTTAGTAACATGGAGTACATCACATATAATACAGGTTTTTTTCTCATTGTGAAATTATGCAAATTAGATGAACTTTAATTTATTCACTGCTACTTACATGTATACCCAGTAAGTGCACATGTCAATACGGCTCGGGCTAGGCTGTACAGTATTTATGAACTGATCTTCATGAAACTTCTTGGGTACCTTTCTTAACACCTTGGGATGAGAATGAGTGTTTTTGTGTGCAGTCCAAAATTCAAGATGGCTACCAGTGGCCATTTTGTACTGAAATTAGGTACAATCAGTTTTTTTGTACAGAACTTCTATACAACTTGGGCTAGAGGCCGTATTTATGAACCGATCTTTACGAAATGTTTTGGGTACCTTTGTTATCACCATGATGTTAGAATGAGTGTTTTTGGGGGGAGTCCAAAATTCTAGATGGCCGCCGGCAGCTATTTTGTACTGAAATTACTGCAATCAGTTTTTTGTACGGAACTTCTGTATGAAAGTTCTGAATTGAATAAATTTTTGTATGATTGTTTAGTAACATGGAATACATCACATAAAATACAGGTTTTTTTCTTGTACAGAAATTATGCAAATTAGATGAACTTTGATTTATTCAGTGCTACTTATACACAGTAAGTACACATGTCAATACGGATTGGGCTAGAGGCTGTATTTATGAACGGATCTTCACCAAGCTTCTTGCATACCTTTGTTATCACCTAGGGACGAGAATGAGTGTTTTGGGGTGCGATCCAAAATTCAAGATGGCTGCCAGTGGCCATTTTGTACCAAAATTAGGTCCAATCAGTTTTTTGTACACAACTTCTATATGGCTCAGGCTAGTGGCCGTATTTATGAACCGATCTTTACGAAACGTCTTGAGTACTTTTGTTATCACCGTGGGATGAGAGCAAGTGTTTTTGGGTGCAGTTCGAAATTCAAGATGGCCACTAGCAGCCAATTTGTACTAAAATTAGTGCAATCAGTTTTTTGTACAGAACTTCTGTATGAAAGTTCTGATTTGAATAAATTTTGTATGAATGTTTAGTAACATGGAATACACATTGTACAGTTAAAACTAAATGTCCTGTCCTGAAATGCACACAAATAGCACGTCGATATGCGTGTTCATCTACTCGATATGACCATAGTAAGGCAATCAAATTCTGTAAATATGGCCTGTGCACAAGCAATGTTTTAGCCAATGGACCTCCGGGTAACCCGGAGGTCCATTGGCAGAAACATTGCCCGTGTTTGCTATAAGTAACCAGGAGAACCTGTCGTGCTTTGGATGCCATTCGATATGACAATTGCGTGCAATTCATACGTGCAATTAAGCCTAGATAAGCGCACAGTTCGCGACAGGACTTCTAGTTTTAACTGTACATCACAAAAAATACTGTATAATATAGATTTTTTTCTCTTGCAGAAATTATGCAAATTAGATGACCTTTAATTTATCAGTGCTACTTATACACTGTAAGTGCACATGTCAATACGCTAAGTCTGGAAGCTGTATTTATGAACCGATCTTCATGAAACTTCTTGGGTACCTTTGTTATCACCTTGGGATGAGAACGAGTGTTTTTTGGGTGTGGCGGCCCGATATTAAAGATGGCTGCCAGCTTTCACACTGTTGCTTACTGAGGTGAAGACACTTTACCATTACCAAGCTACCTACTAAATACCAAAGGGAAGATTTTTCAGTGCACTCTTATTACTTCAGCACCCATAATTCTTAAATATGGCATTAAAACCAATCACATACTAGTACTGCTTAAATCTATTTACATAATCAGAATACACCATCAGGGATGCATTAACTCCGTAGGTAGAGGTGCAGACTGCAAGCCGAGAGATCTCGGTTCGAATCCCACCTGCAGCAACAGCTTTGTGTCCTTGGGCAAGACACTTCACCCCCACTACCCATGTGAGGGCAAGGTATGCTGTGTACTAAGGCATACTGCATGTTCTTGGTGCACCTGTCTTCGAACAAGGCTAACCGTGCTTGTGTAGTATGTTGGGGAGCTCACAGTTACTTGCCATTGCTCAGTGTTCTCCTGGGTACTCTAGTTTCCTCCATCCATAAAACTGCCATGGTCACAATAAGCTGTTGTGCAGATAAATGTGACCTTAAACACCAATAAATAAATAATAAAAAGAACACAGCACCTCATACCCGTTTCTCTCCTGTTTTCCTTCACCTTGGTATCCCTCGGTTGCCTCGGTGTTTAGTATGCCCGCCAGAAAAGGAGTGATTTCTTTTTCTAAAAGAGCAAAACAAGAAACGGTAATTTTTAACAGGTAGTTACGAAATAATTTTCATGAAGCGCTCAATTTTATGTTAGTTAATAGCTGAAAAAAATGCAGGGTGATATTTGCAAATCTTATTTTATTACTGGCACCAGGTACTGGTAATGAAAATTGTTGTTTGTCATCAATACTTGATCAAGTTTCTGAGAAAGCTCATTATACTATTCCAATATGTTAGCTACTGTACATAAAGCACACAATGTGATGTTAGTTTACCATTATACTGGTGCTAAGCCAGGATATCTAAGTTACATGTAGGGGCAAGAGTAATACATGTATCTAGTGGGAGTCATGAAGAATATGATGCACAGAATCACCTGAGCCACATAGCAGTGAGATAGGGGTGAGGACAAGAGGGTGTGTGACCCTCTCATCAGTGGAGGGGTCTGGTGCACCCCCCCCCAAAAAAAAAAAAAAAACAAACAAAATTTGAAATTCAAGACAGTAAAACACAATTACTTTGACTCTGTGCTGCTGTGTACTGGTCACTTTCTCTGGGTGGGCAATATTTCTGCGGATGCAATGATATCAGTTTTCAAACATTGTTTACAGCAATAATCATCAAAAATTTAATTAATGAACCACAGGATACAATTCGGTGCTTCATTAATTAAAATTTTATTGATGATGATTTTCTATTACCTGGAAAAAACATGCATGGACATCATGCACTGCCCATGCAAGGATTATGACCAGCAACTGTACTGTATGTCTGTGTCATTGCTATGAGCAGGGACTAATCTAAATGGGTGGGTGTGTTTACAAATATTCATATTTTTTAACACCTGATAACAAAGTAATATAAGTTTATAAACAACCACACAATTGACTTTTAATTACAATACTCCTAATTCCTATTAAACATATATGAATGTTTATTAATTTTGTGGAATTTTTACACTGTGTATGAAGCTTATTTGGGCCTGTATGTTTGTTAAAATTGCCCTTCCACTACAGAGGACTTTTTGAAATCAGTCTACACTGGATTGTGTGGTATTCCTTTGTGTAAGACAGTGTATTCATTGTAATAATATTCATGCATAAGTTCATGTTCTTGGTTTGTTTTAGGCCTCATAATCTACAGAATAGCTTGGATGGAGGTGTATTCCATCACTTGAGTGCAAGAAGGCTTTGCAATGCTCCATGTGTATAGCATAAACCTTGTTGCACTCCAGGGACAAATTTATCAATTTTAATAACATGGGTAAAATATCGGACATGAACCGTTTAATTTTTTTTTTTTAGCTCACTTCGACAAAGTCAAGCAGGGCTTATCTAATCACTCTCCATCCATTGTCCATCCATCTGTCATCCATCAACACCATGTTTTGGTCAATTCAAGTTAAAGTTTGTGTGAGTAACGGTACCAAATGGGTATTACATTTTTGTTTAACTCAACATGCCCAGCCCCATAGGGAGGGGGTGGGGTAAAATGCTCCCAAAATATTTTAAAAATCTTATGAACCAGTGGGTACAGTGACTTTATATTTGTTATGGAACTACCTTTTGAGGTGTAGAATCACGCTTGTTCAAACATACTTTGTGAAGCAATATTTGGCTTTGTAATGGCAGTGGTTAGATTTTTGGTACCACCCAAAATTTCTATTTTCCGAACCGATGGTCCAATTTGAATGAAATTCAGTATCGTGGTAATATTGGGTCATAAGTACTTACCTCATGCAAAAAAAACCCCTGCATCCCCATGGGAACCCCAAGAGCAAAAAATAGAAATGTTTTCAAACTCCCATGTTTCCCAAACCACTTGGAACAGAGAACTGTTATGAGGTATGAAGCATCCTTAGAAGCAGTAGAATTGAATGGTAAAAAAAATGCCCTCTGTTGTTGTTAGAGAGTTCTGCAGAGGGCATCAGAATAATGTTGGTGCAGCATTTTTGCAAACATTTTAGAAAATCTTTTCTCAAGAACCAATGTTCAGAATCTTTTAATATTTGGTATACAGCATCCATAGAGGGGTCAGATACAAGTTTGTTAAAATGAAGCCCATTCGTTCATATTTGGACTCAATGCAGGAGCCCAAATTTTATGGGGAATTTTCTTTAAAAATCTTCTTCAGAACCACGAGTCAGAATTTTTTAATGTTTGGTACCCTCATTGTTATGATGGTCAGATTCAAGATTGTTCAAACCAAGTCCCTATGTTAATATTTTGGCTTCCTTTGGTAGCCCAAATTTAACTTAGGGCTGTATGGGGAAGTTTTTTTGAAAAATCTTCTTCTTCAGATCCACCTGTCAGAATGCTTTCGTATTTGGTATACAGCATCTCTAAGGGGGGGGGGGGGGGGGGGGGGGGGGGGGGAGGGGGGGGGGGGAGATTCAAATTTGTTCAAATCGGGTCTGTAGGTTAAAGTTTGGGCTCACTATGGTAGCCCAAATTTTAACTTTGTGCAATATGAGGAAATTTCTTTAAAATTTTATTCTTCAGATCCACCAGTCAGAATGCTTTCATATTTGGTATACAGCATCTTTAAGGAGATCAGATTCAACTTTGTTCAAATCGAGTGCCTGGGTTGATATTTGAGCTCCCTATGGGAGCCGGAATTGGCCAAGTAGCTGAAGAATTAGACATTTTTATTCAGTACCCTCAAGAGGTGAAGAGTAATCTACATAGGTTGTATCAAGGTGCTTGAGAGGGGAGCTCCATATTTTACATCATAATCAACTAAAGAAAAGGCATTATGCTTGGACTGTTTTTGTCACTCCTGAGGGGCTCAAAGATTTGCAGTGTATCCTATTGAGATGGATTGCTTAATGTAGATTCATTCTTGGACTCTTATATCGTGTTCTGTTCTCTGTTTATATCGTGTTCTGTTCAAGGTGAGCGCTTCAGGCCCTGTGGGGCCTCTTGTTTATTTATTTATTTATAGGGTTTTAACAACACTTTCGAAAGCCAGCAGCTACAAGTTTCTTCTCTCCTTGAACCAAGCTTCTCGCCCAACTGCAGCACTCATGGTCCACTGAGTTTTTAGCTCACCTGACTTTCTGTCAGGGTGAGGTGCAGTGATCACTTGCTGTCTGTCGTCCGTCGTCCGTGAACATGGTGTTTGCGTCTTCTCCTCCAAAACTGCTGAACTGATTAATCATTTAAGTGAAATGTGAGATGCTTGTTTGTTATGACATTGCATTTTGATTTTGCTTAAATCAAGTTGCCCTGCCCCCAGTAGGGCCATGCCCCAAAATTTTGCCTAAATCTTAAAAAAATCTTCTCGTGAACCAGGAGTAGCAGAGATTCAATATGTGGTGTGCTGCTTCCTTTTGAGGTGTAGACTCAGTTTTGTTCAATAGAAGTTTGTGGGTCTTTATTTGCCTTCATTATTGGAGGGCATGTATTTTTGCCCCGCCCAAAATTTCTGTTTTTCGAACCAAGAGGCTGATTTGAACCAAATTTAATTTTTGGTTTTATTTGATCATAAGTAATTAATTTATGCCCCAAAATATTTTCCCATCCCCCCATGGGAACCACAGGAGCTAAAAATAGAACAAAATTCAAAACGCACATATCTCCAAAACTACATGGCACTGAGAATTCTTATCTGGTCTGAAGCTTCCTTGGGACCAACAGAATGGAATGGTCTGAGCAAATTTCTGTCAGGTCAATCATGGGGTACTTTTTCGTGACTTTGAAAAAATGCTTAGTCAGCGTTCTGTAACACTGTGGGTAATGAAGAAAGCATTTAAGACTCTTCTTCACCCAATTCACTCCTCCAAAACCTTTCAGATTTCACATATACCATCTTTGCAAGATTTTTTTACACGTTTATTGAAATCAAATCCCTGGGTCCATATTTGGCCTCTATGGGAGTCCAAATGTTGAAATTAGTGCAGTATGAGGAATATTCTTTAAAAACCGTTTTCTTCAGACCCACCAATCAGAATCTTTTGATATTTGCTATACACCATCATTAGGCGGGTGAGATTTAAGTTTCTTCAATCCAAGCCTATATTTTGGCTCACCAGGGTTTTGCAAATTGTGAGAACGGTGATTTCATTCCTCTGATGTTCTTGCAAATGCTTGTTAAGAAGATCCATATTTACCATTCCCCCCAAAATTATAAGCATTTTTTCATCAGATAAAGTTTAATAAAATTAAATTAATTTTAGAGCTGAAACGATTAAAGGGTTTTCGTGATTGATTAGTCGCATGGGTTAACCTTGGTTAACCGATTAATGACTTGCCCCAATAGGTAGCTGAATAATTGCTGTACCGTTGACCATTTATATAATTAAAACTTTACTCAGCATAATGGTCAAAACCGGGCAGCGCCATATACAAACATGTCCATTCAAATTTTATTATATTTTCAATTTTTGTCTCAAAACATGGCTTATGATCCCTCATTGGAACAAGCTCATTGAGCTTGTTCCAATGGGGGGAGGGGAGGGGGGGGGGGGGTATAAGCTATGTTTTTGAGACAAACATTGAAAATCTTTAGAATTTCTTGTGCAAGTATCGTCTGCTACCTGCATTTGGTGAAGGGTTGAGAATGACCGTTTTCAGCTACTGATACAGTATAATGATCATGCAAGTGAACAAGTATTTTGGCACGTAACTGGCATGCATTTTTCTGTCTCATGCAATTGATGTGAGCCAGTGTGACAATGTTTGCCTGTTTTGGAGCAAGTTTGTTCCATAGTTAACCCATACAGGGTATTTTTTGTTTTTAAAAATTTGATTAACAGTTTCCATCTTGGTTTCAAAAAGTGATGATAAATAGTGAATATAAGCTTACCCAATATGAAAGAAAAATGGTTAGCAATTGGACATTTTTGTATAGCATTTTGCGATGTGAATCCAGCCATCAAATACCCTGCCATATAGTACCGTACTTCAAAAGTAACGGTTAACCGATCAATTACTTTTTTTATCATTCAAGATATTGATCATTGGTTAGTCGATTAATCGGTGTGAGCCAGTGTGAGATTCAAGTTTGTCTACGCCAAGTCCCTGGGTTCATATTTGGGCTCACTGTGGGAGATTCAAGTTTGTTTATGCCAAGTCCCTGGGTTCATATTTGGGCTCACTGTGGGAGCCTGAGTTATAACTTAGTTCAAAATGAGGAATATTCTTCAAAAGTATTCTTTACATTCAGCAGTCAGAATGTTTTGATATATAGAGTATCCATAGGGAGGTGAGATATAAGTTTGTTAAAGCCAAGTCCCTGGGTTCATATTTGGTCTTCCTGCAGGAGCCCGAATTGTATCAAAATTTCTATTTTCCAAATTGAGAGGCTGATTTGAAGCAAATTTGATATGATGGGCTTATTGGGTCGTAAGTACCTAATTTATGCCAAAACATTTTCCTGTGGCCCTGTGGGAACTGCAGGATCTAAATATAGAAAAAATTTAAAACGCCCATATCTTCAAAACTACATGGCACTGAGAATTTTTATTTTGTGTGTCGCTTCCTTACGAACAGCCGAAAAGAATGGTAAAAAAAAAAATTGCCATGAGTTTTATCATAGGGAAGTTTTCCAGGACTTATGCGGAGTCATCATTTTAGTAATGGGAAAAACATTAAAGAATCTTCTTCTCCCATACCACTGCTCCAAAGGCTTTCATATTTTGCATATAACATCTTTGGAAGATTTATTCACATGTTTGTTGAAATCAAATCCCTGGGTCCATATTTGGGCTCTCTATGATTAGATTAGTGCAATATGAGGAATATTTTTTAAAAATCTTCTTCTGATCCACTCTTCAGAATATTTTGATATTTGGGATGCTGCATCCTTAGAGGGGTGAGATTCAAGTTTGTTTGAGCCAAGTCCCCGGGTTCATATTTGGGCTCCCTGTGGGAATCCAAATTACAACTTAGTTCAATAAGAGGAATATTCTTTAAAATCCAGTAGTCAGAATCTTTTGATATTAGTATATAGAAGCATCCTTAGGGATGTGAGATTCCAATTTGTTCAAGCCAAGTCCTTGGGTTCATATTTGGGCTCTCTGTGGGAGCCTGAATTATAACTTAGTTCAATATGAGGAATATTCTTCTTTTTTTTTGAGATCCACCGGTCAGAATCTTTGGATATTTTGTATAAGCTTTTCTTATGAGGGGCAGATGCAACTAAATATTCAAATCAATTCCCTGGGTTGATATTTAGGCTACCATGTCAAGTGAATGCCATCAGGCCGTCTGGGGGCTCCTGTTTGTTTTCTGTTTGACAACATTGCCCTGGCTCTTCTATCCACATTTTTCATTTTAAGTTAGTCACTACTTTTATTTAGGCTTCCCAAATTTGTTACTGCATGTCTGTCTGTCTATCCTTCGAATGAAATGTTTCTTTGCTTTTCATTTGCCTGGGTCAACATTTTAAATAATTTGCAGCTATCTTTCGCCCTCCAACCTCCCCCCCCCCCCCACACACACACACAAACACACACACACACACACACACATACAAAAATCTGGGCTGGCTAGTATTGAGTATTTTATCAAAAAAGTGGTACTCGAGTACTACGAGTACTGAGTACTTTGGACCCAGCCTATCACAAGTATATTAAACATCAAAGAGTATATTATATACTTGAAACAAAATTCAGTACAGTGGCAGTGTACTGCTCACTTTCCATGGATGGGCAATATTTCCACGGATACAAATTCATACAATAATATTTGATGCCAAACACTAACTATAGGTATAATCATCAAAAATTTAAATAATGAAGCACCAGGTACAAACCGATGCTTCATCAATTAAAATTTTGTAGATGATGATTTTTATTGACTGGTAAATGCATGAGTGGACATCACTGCCCACGCGTGTATTACAACCCGTCCACGACAACTGTACTGTAACTTGTCCTCTTTGTGAACATATTTTCTACAATTTCACTCCTTTTGACAGAATGCATGCCTGTGGGGATTAAAACCAAAATAGTGAAAGTGCACTTGTGGATATTTGCAGCACAAGCACAGCACTAATGAATCAATATTTGATGATTTTAGGAATTTTAACAGTGTCATGAGACACCACAGTAGCAGGTACTGGTCATTCTGTTGGAAAAAATCACTGTTTTATGACTCGAGGTGCCTTAACTGAGAAAACTTAGGCTTTTTCTTACAAAGATTGCAGAATATCAAACACAATGTGGAATGTGTTCAGAAGCAAGAATGTGATTAAAAAATAATGGGAAATTCATGTCACCATCAATTTATTTATAAATTAAAGTTTTTTAGCTCACCTGAGCAAAGCTCAGTGGGAGCTTTACTGATCACATTCTGTCCGCCGTCCGTCCGGCATTAACTTTACATTATTCAAATGTTGGGTAAATGTTTATTACCTAATGCCAATTCAGATTTGTTCAAATGAAGTTGCCCTCTTCTCCTGGGTGGTGCCATGCCCCCAAAGGGCACCAAAATCTTCTCATCAACCAGCAGTAGCAGAGACTTGATATATGGTATGCAGCTTCCTTTTAAGGTGTAGACTTGGATTTCTTTAAGCGAAGTTTGATGGGCTATATTTGGCGTCGTTGTGGGAGGGGCAAAATTTTTGGCCCCGCCCAAAATTTCTATTTTCCGAACCGAGAGGCTGATTTGAATCAAATTTTATGTGAGGGCTTATTGGGTCATAAGTACCTAATTTATGCCATATTTTCTTTTTCTGTAGCCCCATGGAAACCACAGGAGCTAAAAATCGAAAAAAGTAAAACGCCATAGCTCCAAAACTCCACGGCACTGAGAATTTTTATTTGGTGTGAAGCTTCCTTATGACCAACAGAAAGGATTGGTCCAAAAAATTGCCATCGGTTTTATCATAGCGTACAGCTTCAGGACTTTGAAAACACTTTTTAACACTGTAGGCAATGGGAAAAAACATTAAAAAATCGTCTTCTCTAGATCCAGCAGGCAGAATCTTTCAATATATGGTATGCAACATTGTAGGGTGGATCTGATTCGAGTTTGTTCAAATCCGCCCCCCCCCCCCCCCTGGTTTGTATTTGGGCTCAGTATAGGAGCCCGAATTCAAACTTAGTGCATTTCAGGCAAATTTCTTAAAAAATCTTCTTCAGCAGATTCAGCTGGCAGAATCTTCTGATATTTGGTATGCAACATTGTGGGGTGGATCTGATTCAAGTTTGTTCAAATCAGCCCCCTGGATTCATATTTGGGCTCACTATAGAAGCATTTCAGGCAAATTTCTTTATAAATATTCTTCTCCAGATCCAGCAGGCAGAATCTTTTGATATTTGGTATGCAACATTGTGGGGTGGATCTGATTCAAGTTTGTTCAAATCGGCCCCCTGGATTCATATTTGGGCTCACTATAGAAGCATTTCAGGCAAATTTCTTTAAAAATATTCTTCTCCAGATCCAGCAGGCAGAATCTTTTGATATTTGGTATGCGACATTTTGGGGTGGATCTGATTCAAGTTTGTTCAAATCAGCCCCCTGGATTCATATTTGGGCTCACTATAGAAGCCCGAATTCGAACTTAGTGCATTTCAGGCAAATTGCTTAAAAAATCTTCTTCTCCAGATCCAGCAGGCAGAATCTTTTGATATTTGATATGCAACATTGTGGGGTGGATCTGATTCAAGTTTGTTCAAATCAGCCCCCTGGGTTCATATTTGGGCTCAGTATAGGAGCCCAAATTTGAACTTAGTGCATTTCAGGCAAATTTCTTTGAAAATCTTCTTCTCAAGATCCAGCAGCAGAATCTTTTAATATTGGGTATGCAGCATGCTTAGGGGGTGAGATTCAAGTTGTTCAAACCAAGTCCCTGGGTTCATATTTGGGCTCACTGTGGTAACCCGAATTATAACTTAGTTCAAAATGAGGAATTTTCTTTAAAAATCTTCTTCAGATCCAGCAGTCGGAAAGTTTCGATATTTGGTATGCAGCATCCTTAGGGGGTGAGATTCAAGTTTGTTCAAGCTATGTCCCGAGGTCCATATTTGGGCTCACTGTGGGAGCCCGAATGATAACTTACATGTAGTTCAAAATGAGGAATTTTCTTTAAAAATCTTCTTCTTCAGATCCAGCAGTCAGAATGTTTTAATATTTGGTATGCAGCATTCGTAGGGAGGTGAGATTCAAGTTTGTTCAAGCCATGTCCCTAGGTCCATATTTGGACTCACTGTGGGAGCTTGAATTGTAACTTAGTTCGAAATGAGGAATTTTCTTAAAAAATTTTCTTCAGATCCAGCAGATGAATGCTTTTGATATTTTTTATGCAGCATCCTTAGGAGGCAAGCTTCAAGTTTGTTCAAGTCATGTCCCTAGGTCCATGTTTGGGTTCACTGTGGGAGCTCGAATTATAACTTAGTTCAAAATGAGGAATTTTCTTTAAAAATCTTCATCTTCAGATCCAGCAGTTGGAATGTTTTGATATTTGGTGTGCGGCATCCTTGGGGGGGGGGGGGGGGGGAGGGGGGGAGAGATTCAAGTTTGTTAAAGCCATGTCCCTAGGTCCATATTTGGGCTCACTGTGGGAGCTTGAATTGTAACTTAGTTCGAAATGAGGAATTTTTAAAAAAAATCTTCTTCATGTCCAGCAGATGAATGCTTTTGATATTTTTAATGCAGCATCTTAACTTAAGAGGCTAGATTCAAGTTTGTTGAAGCCATGTCCCTAGGTCCATGTTTGGGCTCACTGTGGGAGCTCGAATTGTAACTTAGTTCAAAATGAGGAATTTTCTTTAAAAATCTTCTTCTTCAGATCCAGCAGTTGAAATGTTTTGATATTTGGTGTGCGGCATCCTTGGGGGGGGGGGGGGGGGGGGGCGGGGGGGGGGGGGGGGGGGAGATTCAAGTTTGTTAAAGCCAAGTCCCTGGGTTCATATATGGGCTCTTTGGTATAAGCTTTTCTTAGGAGGAGTAGATGCAACTTGTTGAAATCAATTCTCTTGGTTGATATTTAGGTTACCATGTACAGGTGGGCGCCCTCAGGCCCCCTGGGGTCTCTTGTTTTAGGAAAAATGCATACTGAGAGCTTGGGGGCGGGGGGGGGGGGGGTTACATCCAGGGCTATAATTTACCTCATCACTAGGTAAAAGAATATTTTACATCATTTGATGAGATAAAATGGCA
This sequence comes from Pictodentalium vernedei, assembly GCA_031216915.1. Taxonomy (NCBI): domain Eukaryota; kingdom Metazoa; phylum Mollusca; class Scaphopoda; order Dentaliida; family Dentaliidae; genus Pictodentalium; species Pictodentalium vernedei. The sequence goes on from CM062297.1 coordinate 70,694,590, forward strand.
CTTTCTATTGATATTGGTGGATTATATAGCCTCAGCCAGGGCTTATAAGAATCTGAGAATCGATTCCCGTAGAGATCCGTGCAACAAAACCAGTGAGAAACCATGTAGCTTCTCGTAACATTGCTGCTAGGATTCACATGAAAAGAACTGAGTCAGTTTAACCCTTTACCTAACACAAAGGCAGCAAATTAACCAATACAACACTAACATGACCTGAAATATTGTGACACTGGCAATAAAATTTGTACAAATATGGCTGTCATTGGAACCAGCTCTCATCAGCCGGTTCCAGTAACATCCATAATTATTACGCTTGATGAATATTGTTTATTTTTAGCTCACCTGACTGTAAGTCAGGGGGGTGCTTAAATGATGACTTTCTGTCTGTCCACCATCAGTCCATCCTGTCTGGCGTGAACTTTACATTACTAACCTCTCCTCATAAACAACTGAGCCGAATTGAACCAAATTTGATATTCATGTTCCTTATCATATATGAATTCCAATTTGTTCAAATAACGTTGCCACACCCACAGGGGGGCCCCAAGCATTTCTCTGATAGCATGCATAAATTGTTTTCCAAAATTGAAAAAAAATCTTCTCCAGAACCATGTATAAGAATCTTTTGATACTTGGTATACAGCATCTCTAGGGGTGGGAGGGATAGGTTCAGGTTTGTTCCAATCAAGTCCCTGAGTTGATATTTGGGCTCCCTATGGGCACCCAAATATCAAAAAAAGTGCAACATGAGGAAATTTCTTTGAAAACCTCCTTCAGATCCACCAGTCAGAATGCTTTCATATTTGGAATGCAACATTTCTAGTGGGGTGGGGGGGCAGGGGGGAGGGTAGATTGAAGTTTGTTTGAATCGAGTCTCTGGGTTAATATTTGGTCTATCTATTGAAGCCCAAAGTTTAACTCAGTGCAGTATGAGGAAATTTCTTTAAAACTCCGTTTTTTTCAGATCCACCAGTCAGAATCCTTTCATATTTGGCTTACAGCATCTCTAAGGGGGTCAGTTTCATGTTTGTTCAAGCCAAATCTATGGGTTAATATATGGGCTCATTATGGGAGTGCAAATTAACTCAAAGCAACATGAGAAAATTTCTTTAAAAATCTTTTTCTTCAGACCCACTAGTTTAATGCTTTAATATTTGATGTACAACATCTCTGGGGAGGTCAGATGTAAATTTGTTCCACTTTGGTTCCTGCCAGGCAGAACCCTTTCATATTTGGTATCGCAGGAAGGGGGGGGGGGGGCAGATTTGAGTTTGTTCATTTCAGGTCTGTGGCTTCATATTTGGGCAGGGGTGGGTTAGGTTCGAGGTTGTTCATAAATGTTCAAATCCATTCCTTAGAGCTTTTCCATAAAATTTGCCTTTCAAAGTGCAGTGACACAACAACCCTTGGAAGTTTGGCAGAACTTGTCTACAGCTGTCAGAATTGGAAGCAATCAGGAAGACCTATGCTAATAATCATCTAACATGGACAATAGAATTATGAATAATTTCATAACATTATTCCTATGTAGTGTCCATGAACCTTGACTAACTGAATCTGACCCAAAATACTTCTCTGAACCACCTCGTCAGGTGAGCGATTAAGGGCCCAGGGGGGAGGGGGGGGGGTAAAAATCAGTAGTTGGAATGCAACATTTCTAGTGGGGTGGGGGGCAAAAATTAAAAAAGCTGTATTGGGTAAAGGGTTAACATGTATTATCAGTATGCAACAGGGGTTCAATCATACTGACCTAATAGGATCCTGGCCCATAGCAGGTCTAAATTCTCGGAACGATTTCCACAAGAATCCAAATGGATTCTCCCAAATTTAGAGGAACTATAAGCCCTGCACAACCCCAATTTTGAAACAAAATTGACATATTGTTTTATGGTGGTGGGGCCCTATTTATCTTGCTGTATGATTAATTAAAACAGATTTTGTGAAAAGGTTTTGTGTGCTGATGCAGATTTTAGTTTTGTTTTGGGATTTGGGTAGTTTCAAAGAAAGCTGTGAATTCTTATCCCTCCCAACTTATTGGGTAACAGAGTAGAAATTCTGTCGGAGGCAATAACAGTTTTTAAGCCTATTTGACACAAATTGGACAGTTCTCTTCAAAAGAACAAATTTCCCATGCTTTGGACTAGACAGAAGCCAAAAGTTGAATTCTATTGCAGAAATGACTCTTTCATCACATGAAAGAGGTAACTGTATCTTTGGTAGGGTTGGGTTTGCTCATAGGTATAACTGTTGTAAATATTTTAATTAGATTTACATGCCTCGAAAAGTTGCGCTCGGAAATTATGTAATTCCCAAAACTAAGCAGTCTTGGGGAAATATATTGTTTCAATAAACATTTGAAGAAGTCTACTGACATTTTGCATTACTTTTGAATGTTCCAGATGAATAAAGAGGATGATTTGAGGACTTTTAGAACCTAAAAATTTGTTTGACTATTAGTGTGTTTTGTTTGGGAATTCCCTGAGAAATATGAACATGTGACCAGCACTTCCCTTTCTGTTAGTTTTCTTTTATTTGTTGCATGACCCCTGTTTAAAAATCATTAAAAGGTTGTCTGAAGGGCTATAGTTGACAAAAAATATTTGAATGCTTAATTTAAAATGATGCGACCATATTTTTTTTCGCCTGAACGTTATAAGGGTCGCCTATGGGAAAATATTTAGTACTGTGAAACGTATTCTTGTTTGGCTGAAATTAAACAATTGCAGGAATTCGACTGAATAAACCAAAATGTTTTTGGAGTAATGGTTGCGGAATGAAATATTTCAATACGTTGGCTACTTTGGGGTTCCTTCTTATGCCTTGCGTATTGTCATATTATGTTCAGGTATAGTCTCTATGTGTGCATAAAGGTTTCGGTATTTTCATTCGGCCCCACGTGACACGCGTAGCACCATTTCTGTGGTAAGAGAATCCGTTTCGGTTGGGGGGGGGGGGGGGGGGGGAGATTAATTCGAAACGTTGAAAGTGTGTTCATATGTTGGGTCTCTAGATGTGCATAAAGGTTTCGGATTTTTTATTCGGTTCCGTGTGGCGCCCGTAGTACCACCTTTTTCGTTAGAGAATCAGTTTCCGGCATAATGTTCCCAGGGGTTTTAATTTGAAACGTTGAAAGTGTGTTCACATGTTCAGGTAGTGTCTTTAGATGTGCATAAAGGTTTCGGATTTTTTATTCGGCCCCATGTGGCACCCGTAGAGCCACTTTTATCGTTGGAGAATCGGTGTTCGGCGAAAGGTTCCTAGGGGTTTTAATTCGAAACTTTGAAAGTGTGCTCATATGTTCAGGTATATATAAGAGTCCCGTTTGTGGTCACTTACTCGCGGAGCCTACCCGACATCGGGAAAATAACATGGGAGCGGATGCCCATTTTACACCGCTCAAAACGCATGTAGTTGGCATTCGAAAAACCTCCCCTGATTTCGTACAAAAGACTGAAAAATTAGGGAGCCATTATAGTCCATAGCAAGAATAAAAAATGTTCAACAACCAAGGGACGGGATCTGATAGATGCGAGAGAAACTGTGCAATCTGTGGGTTTATGCTCCAAATAAAACAATTCGCAGACAAGAACGGAACTGTCTACTACGTAGGCAAGAAAATCACCTGCATGTCCCGGAATGTGGTATATGGGATTCTCTGCGACAAGTGCAACGGAGTTATGTCACTTAATGTGTCACTGTTTCTGAGCTCTTGACTGTTTTGTGTTTTTCTGTATCTATAGTTTTGTTAAACTGTCTGCAATTTCACATAGACCATCATAAAAGATTATAGACTGGAATTGTTGAACTCATAAAAACTTTTTTTGAACCTTTTAGTGTTTTTGGAACAGATTCATTCTTCAAATCTGTGGAAACCTAGTCACGGTCATTGCACATGGATTACATTAATTTACTCATGGTTACACTTCATTTGTTTCTCTCAGTGTTCATTTCAACTGGAGATCACTGTAGTCAACAATACACCCAAGCCAACCAGTATTCCACATCAGCTCTGTCTCTTTGTTATTTTTCTGGACAAAAACTGAACCAAGAAATGTGTTTGAAACAATACACCCAAGCTGAACTGCACAACATAAACAACAACACGGACTTTGGTCCATTTCCCTTGAATACAACTCTGTTCAAAACTCTTAAAAATTTGAGACTTCTAAGGCCAGAATTTTGTGTAAAATTTGTTAAGAGATCCAACAAAATTTACAACATCCAGACTGTACTTAACAAAGCAAAATACAAAAACCTGCACACACGCTCACTTGTTCACCCAGTACGGGTCTAGGAAGATTCGGCCCCGGGAAGATTCGGCCCCTGGTTAGTGGGAAGATTCGGCCCCAGTTGGGGCCGAATCTTCCCGGGGCCGAATCTTCCCACCAAAAACTAATTTCGGGAAAACATTTTCTCATTTAGTTGAAAAAATAGGAATACAAATCTACATTTCTCAACCGATCAGGACGAAACTTGGCATGGATATGTATTTTCACACAAGGGAGGTCATCGTCATATTTTTGGGGGTGGGGGTGCGGATGGGCACCAAAAGTGATGACCGATATACGTCTTCAAAGGGGTCTATTAGGGGTAATTTTTTATCACGAATCTAATGGCGACGTTTTAAGTCCCCGGGGGTGGGGTGGGGCCGAGTGACTGCGAATGAAGTCGGGGACCCCTACTAGTAATAGATAAATTGTAATATATATATATATATAAACCTTTCTTTTCCATCTCGTTTTAGCCTGGCATAGAAGATTAAACTCAAAGGGAACCCGCCTCAGCTTTTACAAATTGGCAGTTGTATTACAACATGAAGCGGAGTGGGTCAGAATAAATGTTCAGGCAGGAGATTTGGAGACAGAGATTAGGAAAAAATATACGAAAATCGACACGGAGATAACAGATCTATGGACTAAATATAGAGACGGAAGCATAAGAACAACAGACTTTCTTAAAGAGATAAACAAAGTTTATCAACTAGGTAAGAGCAAGCGTTGAAACAATCTCGATGTAAATAGTCACAGTTTGAATTATTCATATATCTCGATGTATATGGTCTCAAATTATTTCAGGTTTTAAATGACATCTCGGTGTAAAATATGTGATCTCAAATAAAGGTTAATACCCAAGAGTCAACGATATTTCATATGATATCTAGATGTAAAATTTTGTGAAATAGAATGCATAGTATGTTTTTGTATATAATTGTATATATATGTATATAATTGTTTTATGTTAAATTGAAAAAAATATATTAAAACAACAAATGAAACTTCACATAATAAAGTTTTATACTCAATCCTAACCAATCGTCGTTATTTGTCGCTCCTCCCCAAAAATTGCGTTGGGGCCGAATCTTCCCGGGGCCGAATCTTCCCACTAACCAGGGGCCGAATCTTCCCGGGGCCGAATCTTCTCGGGGCCGAATCTTCTCGGGGCCGAATCTTCCCGATCCCCCCAGTACCAATACCATCCAGACTCTTACACCAAATTGGAACACCACAAAGTAAAGCTCATACAACAACAACAAAACCAGCATTGATTCAAATAAAGACAACAAAGCAAACAGAAAGTTATCCGTCCCTAAAATCCCACCTCGCATACTTTAATGCTCAGTCCTGCAGACAGAAAGCACATGAGATTCGTGACGTGATTGAAAACAATGACATTGACCTATGTCTTATCACGGAGACATGGCTACGGCACGAAGGAGATGAGTCTTATATTGCTGAAATGACCCCCAGTTGTCACACAATCAAGTCATTTCCCCGCAAGGATAGGAGGGGCGGTGGCATAGCCATCATTGCCAAAAGGTCACTTGATAAACACTTAATAATAAAATGTTTGTCGTATACCACATTCGAAGCAGTTGAGATTGGCGTCGGCCACAAGGATATCTCTTCAATAATCACTTGTCTTTATCGACCACCTCCGAGCAAACAAAACATATTGACAAATAGCATGTTCATAAATGAATTTCCAGAATTTCTCCATTCCATAAACAATCACAAAAATTAAATACTTATTGTTGGTGATTTTAATTTTCACTTCGATGTGGTAAACAACCCAAATGTCAAAAGCATACTTCCTTTGCTCAGAGACTACAGCCTTAAACAACTTGTCCATAATTCTACGCATAAACATGGACACATTCTAGACTGGATGTTAGTCAGGGAAGAATCAGACTTCATTAATGATGTCTCGGTTGTGGACACTGCTCTTTCAGACCATAAGGCAATCTTCTGTGATGTTTCCTTAAAGAAACCACCACGCTCAAAGCAGAAAATAACTAGTAGGCATATAAATGGTATCAACTCATTGGAATGGGAAGCTGACATGAAAAATGTCAACCAATCGCTAGTGCAGTATCCAGAAAACCAGCTGCTTGCACGCTTTGATGAACTGTTAACCCTTTACCCAACGTAACGGCCAAAACCGGCCAGCGCTATTCTAAAAAATCGCTAATTAATTTTCATTATTTTTTTCATTTTTTGTCTCAAAAACATAGGTTATGACCCCTCGTTGGAACGAGCTCGTCGAGCTCGTTCCAACGAGGGGTCATAACCTATGTTTTTGAGACAAAAAATGAAAAAAATTAGTTATTCAAGAATTATTTTTGCAAGTGTCGTCTGCTTTCTACGTTAGGTAAAGGGTTAAAATCTGCTCCCGATAAACATGCGCCACTGAAAACTCGCATGGTTACATCTCGTCCACCAGCACCCTAGATAAATGATGACATAAGGTGTGAAAAACGGTCCCTCAGTAAGGCAGAAAGGCTCTGGCGATCTAGTGGCCTAACAGTTCACCGTGAAATCTTTGTCAACAAACGTAACCATGTTAAAAAAATGTTTGTAAAATGCAAAAAAAAAAATATTTCTCTGACAAACTAGAGGAATCAAAACAGCTTTTCTTAATGACTAACAAAATGCTTGGTACAAGTAAAACATCTAAATTGCCAAATAATGTACTTGAATCTCAACTACCAGACATTTTCTCAAATTTCTTCATACAGAAAATTGAAAGTCTGCGCAATGAAATGACTGACAGTCCTATTGAAACATTACATACCCCATTCGATGGAGATGAACTGTCCACCTTCAGACCTGTTACAGATGACTTCATTCGTAAATTAATAACAAAGTCACCATCCAAAAGTTGTATCCTAGATCCAATTCCCATTTGTTTACTGAAATCTTCTTTGCTCGAGTTGGTGCCTATTATAACCAAAATCATAAATGTTTCACTCCTGTCTGGATCGGTGCCTTCTGAGTTCAAACAAGCAGTTGTAACACCTCTTCTTAAAAAATCAACTCTTGATGAAAATATTCTGAAGAATTACAGACCGGTTTCAAATTTGCCATTCTTGAGAAAACCATCCTGACTCAGTTAAAAGAGCATCTCACAAATAAATCTCTCCTCGATATATTTCGGTCTGCTTACCGCGAGAACCATAGCACTGAAACTGCTCTTTTACACATCACAAATTCTCTACTTAGCCATGCAGACAAAGGCAAAGTAACAGTATTGGCACTATTAGACCTATCTGCAGCATTTGACACAATTGATCATCAAATACTTCTTGAGAGACTTCAGACCACCTTTGGTATCACGGGCAATGCCCTCATGTGGTTTTCATCATATTTGACTGAAAGATATCAGACTGTCAGTACAGGAGGCTTGCTCTCTGGCCCTCAGAAACTTAAATTCGGTGTCCCACAAGGCTCTGTCCTTGGCCCAGTGCTCTTTACACTGTATACGCAACCCCTCTCAACAATAATCAGCCAAAATGGCTGTGACCATCACAAATATGCTGATGACACCCAGCTTTTGAAACCTTCAGTGCCTGACAATTTTGATGAATCACTGCAAGCTGTTGAAAATTGCTCCAAATCTGTTAAACAATGGATGATTAGAAATAGATTGAAATTAAATGACGACAGAAGCCGCATTGATAGGCACACATGTAAAAGTCACCCCACTCCCTCCTTAACCATCACTTGGCAGTCGGTAATTCAGTCATCCCTTTCAGAAACTGTGTTAAGAACCTCGGGGTTCATATTGACTCTGGCTTAACAATGAATCAGCAAGTTGGACACATCTGTCGTTCTTCGTACCTAGAGCGTAGGAGAATAAGTGCCATTCGCCATCTTTTAACAGAAAAGACATCTGCACAACTTGTCTGTTGTTTTGTCTTATCTAAACTTGATTATTGTAACTCTTTATTAGCTGGATTGACATTGAAGCAGCTCAACCGACTTCAAAAGATTCAAAACCACGCTGCTAAACTAATATTCCGTAAGACCAAAAGTGACCATGTAACACCTTTGCTGTAAAAGCTTCACTGGCTCCCAGTTAAGGCTAGAATCGAATACAAAATTGCCCTTTTAGTATTTAAATACTTCAATGATAACCTCCCTGTCTACCTCTCTACACACCTTAAAGGATACACACCAACACGCTTGCTGCGCTCTAGTGCTGATAACAGAATTCTTACCTGTCCAAAAATGAACTTAAAACACTGGGGACAACGGGCCTTCTGTTTTCAGGCACCTGATATCTGGAACAGTTTACCGTTCCATATTCGACACAGTACATCTGTTCAGGGTTTTAAAAAGTGCCTGAAAACTTCCCTATTTGAAGACTCATTGGCACATAAAAACATAATTTGTTTCTTTTCATTTTTCAGTCTGCAGCTTGTTACTTATTTTATGAAGCGCTTTGGGCCTACCTTTTCAGTGGGGATAGAGCGCTATAGAAGTGCTATTATTATTATTATTATTATTATTATTATTATTATTATTATTATTATTATTATTATTATGTACGTGGGAGAGATGGGGACAAAATTGTAGGAGAGAATGCAAAACCACCTGAGTGGGATAAAAAAGTTAAGGTTCTGAGTGAACCGATACAGCATCATTTTCTGACCGAAACCATAATATAAACAATTTTAAGATTATTGGAATTGAACAAATTAATCAACAAAATACAGCTTACAGGAGGGGTCGTGAAGCATTTTGGATTAACAAACTTCAAACACTAGAACCCAATGGGCTCAATAGATAAGAATGAATCCAAATATTCTCATTTATAAACTTCTTGATGTGGTGGGTTGTATAAGTTAGTGTGAAGAGCAATTACACATAAAGACGCGTTGATGTTGAACATAGCATGCATATGTTGTGAGATTATGATCATTGTGTGTATGTGGATGCATACTTCATGCTTACTTCGGGGTGGGTGGATGGGGTGCGTGGACACCCTAGCCTACAATAGTCAGTGTAGACATTATAACAGGGACCGTATACAGGTCAATGGTGGGGGTATATATGCTGCAAAAGTGGGTGGGGACAACACATTTATACACATTGGTAGGATAGGTTGCGGGGGGGGGGGGGGTTATTACTATATAAAGAAGATATAAACAGATGAAATGTTTCATTAGCGGTCGTGGTGTACTTTTGACGTGGATGGGGTATTGGGGCGGGGACATGGAGTCGCGCTTTTGAATGATTGAATGATTCGGGCCAAGGAGTCGTTGGATGTGTGAATACTGTATGCGAACTTGCCTCTGCCTCTGCAGCCAGGGTGAGGTTTTAGCAACAGTGTGTAATTCATCTTTGCTTATTGATTAATAACGCGTAATATATCTTTACGTGTTGCGACCCAAGGAAGATATACGGTATGTTTGACATAATCTGCACTTGAAAACAAAGAGCAACGTGAAGCGCGGAACATATCTTTACTTGTTGCCACCCAAAGGAGATATGATTTGGTTATTTTCCGCGTAAGAGACTCGGATATGGGGAACAACGTGAAACGGGGAACATATCTTTAATTGTTGCCACCCAAATGAGATATGAAACAGTGCGTTTGCAATACACTTAAATATAGAGAAACACTCGTTTGAATGATTCGGGTCAAGGAGTGGTTGGATGTGTGAATACAGAATGCGAACTTGCCTCTGCCTCTATTACCAGAGCGAGGTTGAGATAAATGATAGAAAGCTCGTAATTCTAAAACTGGGAACAAATTTTGCGCATCATAACGCGGAATATATCTTTACTTGTTGCCATCCGAGGAAGATATGATACGGTATTGTTGTGCATAATTAACACTTGAATACAGAGAACAACGTGAAACGCGGAATACATCTTTACTTGTTGCCACCCAAGGAAGATATGAAACCTTGATTTTACAATTGGCTTCGTGATTAGCAGCTAGGCAGCCTCTCACCAGGTAATAAATCGACCTGCAAATACGTACACCCATCTCGAACATTTTTTTATTTCTCATCTAACAATTAGGATAAGCGTGACGCTAAATTTTACGTTCTCGTGGCGCAGTATACATTGGTACGGCACTTAACATAACGGAATATGAATTAGTCAAAAATGAAAGCCGCTTAGAAAGAAGTAATCTCCCGAGCATGACGGCCATTTGACAAAATTATAAAATGTATTTTTTATAATGTTTTTAATTTTATATATATATTTTCTTTATTTTAAATCTGCACTGAACCTTTATTTTTCCCAAGAGTTTATGAAATGATTCTCTGGCTTCTTCTCGACCTTTTACTATCAGATTATGTTTCATCTCCTCTTTCAGACTCTGACAAGAATTTTTTCTTATACGTTCTTTTAATCCCTCGAATTTACCATTTCTATGAGAATGAAGCGACATTCCCCATCGGAAATCCTTCCATCTTTCAGAAAAGTGGATATCATGTCACTTATGAAATTATTTTTTGCATCGGCCAACACTTTGACATTTTCGTGTTTCTTGGCCAACCATGCTCAAAAATCCTGTCGTGAGTGCAACCACCTCTATAACCAACACAGCTGGAATGGTAGCCATGGTCGATAGGAGACCGACTTCAGCAGCACCCAAACCCATGGATGCGGTGATGAGGGTCAGATCCAGACTGTTCACCAATTTAGTCATTCGCTCATACTTCTTGTTGTGTGCTTGACTTCTTTCCCTTTCCATCATTAAATAATGTTGAATTTTATTGATCTGATTGATGCAAAATGCGTTGCCTCGATCTTCCGAAGAGATCCCATTGATAATACAGTCACCGATATAGTTTTTCACTTTCTGATTTCATTTTTGTTTTTTTATTCTATTTATTTATTTACTTATTTATTGTAAACTTCCTATCTTATTTAATATATAAAAAAATTATAATATTATATTATTTTTTTTCTCATCACAAAACAATATCTCATAATAATATACGGAAGTAGGTAATAAATGCCGATTCGGTATCATGTGTACAAGATTTCGTACATGTACACGTACATCGATGTACACCTCCATAGGATTTAGTGTTAAAATCGTGTCGTTTTTTATGGTGATACAGGATCGGTTTTGCCGATTCTACATCACTGGATTCTATATACATATCGCTCAAGAGTGAAAAAATGCATGAAATTTTAAGGAAAAAAAGGTGCATCGTCTGATACAGAATCGGCAAATGGGTTTCCCCCATAGGGTTCAGTGTTAAAATCGCGAGCAAAAAACGTGTTGCCGTTTCTGTATCATCATCAAAAAGTGGTTTGCAGATTCTGTATCATCCGTGTCTGTACACGATTTTTACACTGAATCCCTATGGCGGCGTACACGGAAATCCATTTGTGGATTCTACATCAGAAATCGACTTATGAACGGTACTTGGAAAAGATATGCTACCAAACCGGCAAACCCACGATGAGAGTAAAAACTGACACTCATGTTTTTGTTCTGGCGTGAATGAAGGTTTTCGTTCAAAAGAGTCGACTATAAACATGAGTGTCAGTTTTATTGTTTCTGGTGTGAATGAAAGGTTTTTGTTCAAAAGAGTCGACTATAAATATGAGTGTCAGTTTTTTGTTTCTGGCGTTAATGAAGGTTTTCGTTCAAAAGAGTCGACTATAAATATGAGTGTCAGTTTTTTGTTTCTGGCGTGAATGAAGGTTTTCGTTCAAAAGAGTCGACTATAAACATGAGTGTCAGTTTTTTGTTTCTGGCGTGAATGAAGGTTTTCGTTCAAAAGAGTCGACTATAAACATGAGTGTCAGTTTTTTGTTTCTGGCGTGAATGAAAGGTTTTCGTTCAAAAGAGTCGACTATAAATATGAGTGTCAGTTTTTGGTTTCTGGCGTGAATGAAGGTTTTCGTTGAAAGAGTCGACTATAAACATGAGTGTCAGTTTTTTGTTTCTGGCGTGAATGAAAGGTTTTCGTTCAAAAGAGTCGACTATAAAATATGATCTGTAAAAATAGACATTCATGTTTCGTTTCAATGTAAACGAAAAAAAATTGAGTTTAGAAAAGTTAGAAAAAATCGGAGGTAAAAAATCGTTTGTTCACGTTTTGTCACTGCTAATTTTGTGAAGTAAATTTTAATAAAACACTTTATGGAATGTTTTATCAAATAAAAAAATAGTTCGTAATTGACACTCATGTTTGTATTGTGGTGTGTATGAAGGTTTTTCGTTTTAATGGATCGTTATAATAATAGATAATAAAACGCATTTTTTCCACTCAATTAGGTTTGAGTGGTAAATTTTTAATATATTCGTGATAATGTTCGGAGGTGTGAATGAAATCCTTTTAACGTTAAATTAGAAACCGGTTTCTTTATGTGCTAAAATCTTTTAACTTTTTCAAAGTTTTCACAATTCAACATTGAGTGAATGGTTTTGAGATATGAATGAAATTCCTTTTAACAAACGTAAATTATTCTCAAATGCGTTAAATCAGAAACCGGTTTGTCATGTGCTTAAACTTTCAAACTTTTCAAGTTTTCCCAGTTCAACACTGAGTTGAGATATGATTTTTTTTAGTTATTATATTAAAGACAGAAGATTTTTATTTACTTGAAGCATAAAAAAATAATTATACATTTAATTTTGAAAATAATAAATAACACACATTAGCATACTCAAAGGAACATTAACAATTAAAAACGAAAAATGTTTTTACAGATGGATTCTAAACGTTGAGATCAAATTTTAGGTGAATATGAACGTGCCAAGAAGAGCATTCAATCAGCTGACAGAAGCAGACGTCTCGGAGAGATGGAACTCAGACACGAAACCACAAAAATATTTAAACCTGTGACGGATGTTCAAGAGCGAAGCAAGAAGGAGATAGTCGAAGAATTGAGACCCATAAAAGAGAGTTCATTGAGAATGGGTTCGTTGCCCGGTAGTTTTGGAAATCGGTATTCCTTTCAATCTACACCGGATTACGTTCCCACAGGGATTCAAACCGACGTGAGCGATGATACAGCTTCGACTATCACCACTGATAGCGTCGCGTCGACCGAGGATGGCGGTAAGAGAGATCTGTTGTATGGAGTTTATAAGGATTCTGACGGTAGAACTTTTGTAGGCGACACAGAAGTGGAAATGGATGATAAAGATATAATTGTCGGTTCGAATAAGTATAAAGTAACTGATGGACTGCGCTCATTGCTCCTTTTCGACAAGCCTGGAGATTACACTGAACAGGATTTTGACAATTACGGCGACATTCTGGTTCAGACCCACGCCATGCTGAGAAATAACGATGCCAGAGAGACTAGACCCAAAGCCAACAGAGGTTACAAGTGGACGAAAGTGGTGAAACCCATATGGGATTTGAATAAGAAGTTCGTCGAATCGGTGACTGGTAAAGGGGTGAAAACCACTTTTCTTCCGAGCGATTCTGACGCTCTGTCTCAGAGATTGAGATTGTTGATGGCGAGTAGACGCGCTGGTAACACAGGATTACATAATGAGATAGTTAGCATATATGACGAATTGTTAAGACAGAAGGTTTTTAATAAAAACCATTATAAAAGGCTGATGAACGAATTGAAGGATTGATGTATATAATAAGTAGAGAGAAACAAACAAACAAACAAAAATATATAAAATAATAAAAACAGTAAATTTTTACACTAGAATAAAAGTATTTAAACAACAAACGATTTACCAGTGAAAAAAACTAAATATATTATAAAATAAAAATATGTTGGTGATAAAGAACAGGGGATACGTCAGAACTTACGTTCAAGGCGGTTCTGGCATCGTCGATTCTATAATGCGAGCGTCCACGAGCGATGCGGGTAGAAAACTCGCATCGACCGCGTTTGAGGTCGGTAAGAAGACGGCTTTGGATGCTGGTAAGAAAGCCGCTTCCGAAGCCAGTGGTCGGATAGCTTCTGTGGCTGGTAAGAGGGCAGCCGATGTGTTGATCGACAAGTTGATCAGTCCACCGGCGATGCGAGCTGCGTTAGAGCGAACGCCGAAAAGTTGGAAAGATTTTAAGGATGCTGTGGTACCCATACAAGATTTAGCCAAAATGACGAGTGGATCCGGATTGAAGAGAACTCGCGACGGTGTAATATAAATAAATAATAATATTAAAACTAAGTTTGAAAAAAACATAAAAATTGTGTTTTAAAGAATCTAAAATAACAAACAAACAAAAAATAAACAAAGTTGAACATTAAAGGTGTGTCTTGGAACGACGCCGTGACCAAGAGGTCGAATAACGAGTTCTTTCCCAAAAGCATAAGAGGCTTGATAGTGGGAAAATCGAATTGTGGAAAGACCAATCTGTTGATGAATCTGTTGTCCCGACCCAACTGGTTGGATTACGACAGATTGTTTGTGTTTGGCAAGAGCTTGTTTCAACCCGAATATAGATTGCTTCGAGAGTGCTTGGATCGTAGATTGCCCAAGGACGTCATAGCCAGAATCTTTCACAGTAGTGAGGAATTCGACAAAAGTGAAGCTCCTCTTTCGACCATTTTGGACGATGCGGCAATGGAATTGATGAAGAGAAATGCATCTTCGAACGTCGAGTGTCGATTTTATGAGAACGCTAGCGACGTTCCGGATCCTAGAGAATTGAAATCGGAAGATAAGAATCTCATGATTTTCGACGATCTGCTTTTGGAGAGACAGAACCGATGCGAATCGTATTACGTTAGGGGTCGACACAGCAACGTGGACTGTTTCTACTTGTCGCAGAATTATTTTCGATTGCCCAGACAGACGATAAGGGAGAACGCTAATTTTCTATGTCTCTTTCGCCAAGATCTCAAGAATCTCAATCACATCTACGGCGATCATGTCTCAAACGACATGAGCGTGGCGGAATTCAGGACATTCTGCAAGAGGGTTTGGGATGGAGGACTTTACAATTTCGTCGTGATCGATTTGACTAGTGAATTTAATCGCGGAAAATATCGGTGCGGATTCGACAAGTTTTATGTTTCTGATGATAATAAGATAGAGCGTGAAAATAAAAAAAAATAGAAAATAATAAATCTTCAAATAATTAGTTTTGAAAAAATAAAAATAAAATTAAATAGAATGTTCGAACAAGGAGAATTGTTAGAACGGATAGCCGAGAATACGGCTGCAAAACAATCCATTCAAATCGTGGTGAGTGGCGATTCGACTCGATTCGCGACGAAATTCGAACCTTCCATCGAATTGAATAGAGAGAAAAGATACGAGATGGCGTTGGTGAATCTGGAGACTTATTATTCCTTTCCCAACGTCACCGAAAAGAATAACTCATTCAAGTACTCCGACGGAGTGGATTGGTTGGAGATTCGAATTCCCAAAGGAAGTTACGACATAGACGATTTGAACAATTACATTCAGACGCGATTGAAGACGGATCTAAAGGGAAGCAACAAGATTAGACTCGCTCCCAATCCTAATACCTTACAGACGATGTTGGATTTGGAAGATAATTTTCGAATGGATTTCAAAACGGACGATTCTATAGGCAAGATGTTGGGATTCGATTGAAAGATGTATCGAGACCATGCGGCATCTGAAAATACGGTTGACATTCTTGCAGTCAATAGCATTCTGGTGAACGTGGATGTGATTGCTGGAAGCTACGTGAATGGTAGCGCTCAACCGACGATCTATTCCTTCTTTCCAAACGTGTCACCGGGTTATAAGATCGTGGAGCGACCTCGAAATTTAGTTTATCTACCAGTGATTTTAGACACGTTGTATAGTCTCAAAACCACGTTGACGGATCAAAATGGTGAACTGTTAGATCTTCGCGGAGAGAGGGTGACGATACGATTTCACATAAGAGAAACATAAAAGCAAAAAAAAAAATATTGTGTATATATATATAAATAACAATAATAAAATAAACGCAATATTAATTTTACAAAAATTATTTAATGTATATAATTATCATTAAAACAAGAAAACAATTGAAGAAAATATATTTTAAAAAAAAGAATTATGACAGAATACGTGATTAAAAATGTGAACATATCCGCAGGACAGAGGAAAAAACTTAAGAGAGCGTTAACAACTCGAGGCGGTGAGATTCAAATTCACTCACGAAGATCTGATGAGAGGCGGTCAGGATTCGATCGCCTGGACCAGAAGTCAAATCAAAAGGATGGAGATTCGTGATGGAAGAGGGTTGACGGTGAGATTGAGTCCCACTCAATTGAGATACAATTTGCGAATGAAAGGCGGTTTCCTACCACTATTGGCAGGAATTCCCGCAAAAGCATTACCCTTCGCCGCAAAGGCATTACCCTTTCTCGGAAAGACTCTGGGCGTGGGAGCTCTCGTAACTCGTGAGTTCGGCAGTTGAGAAATTAATGGGTGGCAGCGGACTGTTTTTGAAGAAGGGAGGAGCTGTGTGTCACGTCCACGTAGACGACAGCGGTAAAGGATTGTATCTAGAACCCGTTAGAGGTGACAACTCTTTGATTGGTAACGGTCTCTATCTGAAGAGTGGACGGAACGTTGAGCGACTCGGCAAGGGTTTGTTGTTTGGTGAGAATTCGCCGTTTAAGAATATACCGATTTTGAATATGTTATTATAATGTAAAAAAATTATATAATAATATAAAATATAAATCATAGAAAGTATAAAATAATATATAAAAATGGATAAAAAGGTGGAAAAACAATTAGACGCTAAGAATGAATATCACGAGATGGAGTACGAAAAAGATGTGGAAAACGATTAGATGCTAAGGATGATTATTGCAAGATAGTGTGGGAAAAAGATGTGGAAAAACAATTAGACGCTAATGATGGATATCTTAGGAAAGAACTGATAAAAGAGCGGGATAGATGGTTGAAATGGGAAAAAGATGTGGAAAAACAATTAGACGCTAATGATGGATATCTTAGGAAAGAACTGATAAAAGAGTTAAATAAAGATCGGGATAGGCAGTTGAAATTTGAAAGAATAAGACGTTTTCCACCGTTACCACTGAGACGTTTTTCACCATCACCACTACCTTCTGAAGAGAATGGTAATGATGCGAGTGTTACCAAGAGATGCACACCATTCGTTCATAATTATGATTCGGATAAACACATGTGTTGTTATAAAAACGTAGCATATCACAAAAAAAAGAAAAGAAGAAAAGAAGCATCAACGCTGAAATTTAAGAAAAAAGGAAACATTATTATAATATATGGGTAATAGTGAAGAAGGAAAACCAAAAAAAAAGTAATGAGATCTAAAGATGATCTCATTACTTTTTTTTTCCTTCTTCTTTGCTAAAAATCAATCTCTCTATTGTTTATATTTCCAAGTCCGTTATTAGAATTTGACAATTGTGTTTTCTCCTTTTTCGCAAATGTGTTGAATGTTTATCTTTACTCTTTTGAGTTTTGTTACTTCGGTCAACGCGCTCTCACCACCCGATTTGTTCACGAGTTCGAGAGAGATGTTTGGATATATGTAACTTCCATAGGGCAATGACAAATCGTCCTTGTCAAATTCTCTATCTTTGGCGATGACGATATTCTGCAGATCGCTTTCGTACTCGTAAAACAAATTGAGCATGGCTTCGTCCAATTTCAAAAGCATGCGATATTTGTAGTATTTGTGCTCTAAGCCCTTCATCTCGACCTCGTTCAATTCGATGGGATCGTGTCGTTGTAATCTATAGATTTAAAAACCAAATTTATTACACGTTTCGACTCGTTTCAATTTCAATTCGCATCTTTTAGGTGTTGTTGTCATGATCGATTATTTGTTTTTTTTGTTTTATGAATTCTTGCAAATAATGTATATTTTAAATTTTGTATT
Organism: Pictodentalium vernedei; assembly: GCA_031216915.1. NCBI lineage: Eukaryota > Metazoa > Mollusca > Scaphopoda > Dentaliida > Dentaliidae > Pictodentalium > Pictodentalium vernedei. The sequence continues at coordinate 70,712,666 of CM062297.1, forward strand.
TAAATAATAATTTGTTAAAAAAGTTTTTTTTTTTTAATTTTCTTAAATGTAAAATTTTTTTTCTCTTTATATATAAATAAAAAGTTGAATTTTAACATCCTTTTTTTCTCGTATTCAATTTTTTTCACGTTAAGGAACATAAAAAATTAATTAATTTCATCAAAAAAAAATATATATTTTTCACATTAAATAAAAAATTGAAATTAAAAAAATCTTTTTTATATATAAAGAGTAAAAAACAAAACTTTTTAACAAATTATTTTAATGCAAAATTCGAAAAAAAAATAAAAATATTCTTACAAATGGAGCAAACAGATAAAAAAATGGAAAATTTAAATGAGAAAACCATACCTCAGTTAAACGAGATTTGTAAACTATTAAAAATTCCACATTTCAGAAATCATAGAACTAATTAAAAAAAAATTGAAGTCATACAGAAATATTTGCGAAACGATGAAAAGGCAAATGAAATGTCGATAGCAACGACATCAAAAAATGCATCGGTTGTGAAAAATGAGAAGAAGAAGAAAAAGATAGTAAAAGAAATTGAAATGCCGACGTCGAAAAAAACCAAAAACGTTTTGATTGTGAAAAATAAGAAGACGACTAAACGAAAAGCCATTGAAGAACTTCAAGTTTCAAAAGAAAAGAAAAGAAAAACTAAAATGAAAACGAGTGATGCACTTCAGATTCTAGACAAACGAGATATATCAAGCGAAATTTGACGAGCAATTGACGAAGGGAAAGGAGAAGAATATGTAGCACGACTCGTCATGGAACTATTCCAATTGAAGCCCATAGAATGGGAGAGTGCGATCAAAGGCATCTTTAAAACTTTCGACGTGGTTCCCTTGTTCAAGAAAATCGATCCGAAAATGTTCATGGAACGGGTGAAGAAAAAAGTATTGGATTTGTTTCGCAAGTACATGAACGTGGGACTAAAAATTAAGATGATACTCCATTGCGTGATGAATAAAATCGACGTGAAGTCCGGCGAGAGCATCATAAAAAATGCATATTTCAGATCTAACGTCGAACCCGTATTTCGAGGTTCACATTTATCGGACATTTTCGAAAAGATGACAGACAAGATGTTGACGTCTCTCACAAATTATCAACATGAAGGTAGTAATTGGACTTTCGATGAGGTGTTGAAACTCGAAATTCATATAACTGAAAACGATTCATTGAAAGGGTCTTCCTATGTGAAATTACCGTATTTCTTTGCTAAAAAACAATCCGTGGTCAACGTGAGAAATAAAGATGATCAGTGTTTTAAATGGGCAGTCACCTCCGCTTTATACCCTGTCAAAATGAATTCCGATAGAGTTTCTTGTTACGAGGAGACTTCTAAAAATCTCGATTGGACCGGAGTGACTTTTCCAACAGAGTTAAAACACATCGAACGTTTCGAGACTCAAAATCCCACCGTAGCAGTGAACATCTTGGGATACGACGATGAAAAACAAACGATCTATCCTCTCAGACAGACTTCGTATCTCGAAAGAGAAAAGATGATTATATTATTATTGATTTCGAATGGTGACAATCGTCATTATTGTTGGGTTAAACATCCGAGCCGATTACTGTCGAGACAAAATAATAAACATGAACATAAGATATGTTTATGTTGCAACTGCATGAATGCGTTTCACATCGAAAAATCGTTAGCGAAACATCAGAAATATTGCAACGAAAATCAAGGTGTCGCCATCGAAATGCCCAAACCCAACACCATCGTGAAGTTTGAAAATCACAATAGAAGGTTAAAAGTACCATTCGTCGTGTACGCCGATTTTGAATGTTTCACCGCAAAAATGAGTTTCTGTCAACCCAACGCTCTTCAAAGTTACGTCGAAAGATATCCAAAACACATACCTTCAGGCTATTGCATTTATGTGAAATGCGCTTTCGACTCGCAACATGACATGAGTCCCTTCACCTACACGAAACAGTGCGAAGACGACGATGTGGCTCAAAGGTTCGTGGAAGAATTAGAATCAATAATTCAAATGTTATACGACAAATTCAAAACTCTGGCGAAAATGATCATCATGCGAGAGCAGCAGGACGAAAATAACAGAGCCACCGAATGTCACATATGCAGACAATCGTTCAACGAGAATTCGGAGGAAAATAAGAAGTTCAGAGACCATGATCATTACACGGGTCTGTATCGTGGTCCGGCTCACAGCAAGTGTAATTTAAAATATCGAGACGCCATTTTCTATCTGGTGATATTTCACAATCTCTTGGGTTATGACAGTCATCTGTTCATGAAAAATCTCGGCACCTCCCACGAAGAATTAAATTGCATAGCGAACAGCGAAGAAAGATACATTTCCTTCATGAAATGGAAGCTAATGGAGAAGAAAAGAGTAATCGATGGAGAGACGTTGAAAGAAAAAACGAAATTCATTCGTAGAAGCATACGTTTCATCGACAGTTTTAAATTCATGTCGACCGCTCTGGAAAAATTAGTCGATAACATGAGCAAGGATAAATTTAAAATCACGAGTGAACATTTCGGAGAACGAGTAGACGTCATGTTGAGGAAAGGAGTCTATCCTTATGATTACATGAACGATCTAAAGAGATTCGATGACACCGCACTACCTTCGAAAGAAGATTTTTATTCGAAATTATACGAATCCGACATTTTCGACGAGAATTACGAACACACCAAAAACGTGTGGAAATCATTCGATATGAAAACCATGAGAGATTATCATGATCTCTATCTGAAGACCGACGTTCTGCTCTTGGCAGACGTGTTCGAAAATTTTCGAGACGTCTGTCGTCGAAATTACGATCTGGATCCCGCTTGGTATTTCACCCCACCCGGGCTGGCGTGGGACACTCTGTTGAAGACCACCGAAATCCAATTGGAATTATTATCCGACGTGAACATGTTGCTCATGTTCGAAAGGGCTGCGAGATGTGGCATCTCGATGATCTCCCACAGATATTCTGAAGCTAACAATCCCTACATGAAAGAAGGTTTTGATTCGAAATGGTTGAATAAATACATACAGTATTGTGACGCTAATAATCTGTACGGTTGGGCTATGAGTCATCCTTTACCGATTGGAAATTTCGAATGGGTGACGGAACAGGAAGAGATGCAAAAATGGAGAGACTATCCTTGCATTTTAGAAGTCGATTTGAACTATCCGGAAGAATTACACGATCTACACAACGATTATCTGCTGGCTCCTAAACGAATGGAACCGAACGAAGGAGACGAGGAAAAACTCATTCCCAATTTATTTAACAAATGTAACTACGTCGTCTACAGCGAGAATTTGAAACAATACGTCGATTATGGGATGAAATTAGTTGACATACATTGCATCATTCGATTCGACGAAGAGCCTTGGATGAAAAAATTGTTCGATCTCAACACGAATCTCAGAATTCAAGATGAGAACGATTTTGAGAAAGATTTCCTCAAACTCATGAACAACTGCGTGTACGGTAAATCGATGGAAAACATGAGGAAGAGAACCGATGTTCGACTCATCACGTCTGAGAAAAGAGCTAAAAAATTAGTGGTGAAACCCTATTACAAACACCGTACCATATTCGATGAAAATCTAGTGGCCGTTCACATGCAAAAGACGCACCTGAAGTTCGACAAACCGTATTATCTCGGACCCATCATCCTAGATATCAGCAAGCGATTGATGTACGAGTTTGACTACGATTACGTCAAACGAAAATTTGGTGATAAAGCCAAACTACTGTTCACCGACATGGACAGTTTAGTTTATGAGATAGAGACGAAAGACGTCTACCGAGATATATCTCCGGACGTGGCTGCGTGGTTCGACACGAGCAATTATCCCATCAATCACCCGTCCAACATTCAATCGAATGACAACAAGGAGGTGTTGGGTAAATTTAAGGGCGAGAGTGGCGGTATACAAATCGTCAAATTTGTAGGCTTGAGACCCAAACTGTATGCTTATCGTCTAGAAGAAGATGAAGAGATCAAGAAGTGCAAAGGGGCTAAAGCATGCGTGGTGAAGAAAAACATCTCTTTCCAAGAGTATAAAGATTGTCTGTTAGGAAGTGGTCCGGTGTATAAGACTATGAAATCGATTCGAAGCGAAAATCACGACTTGTATACCGAAATAGTCAACAAGATTTCGCTGATGGCCGACGCCAATAAGAGATTCGTGTTAGATGATAAAATAAGCACTTTGGCACGTGGACATTGGATTGTGGATCTAATTAGAGACGATATGAGTGTAGATGATAGGATTCCAGATATGATTGTGGATGATAGGATTCCAGATATGAGTAAGGATGATAGGATTCCAGAAAATCAAGAGGAATTAGACGGATTCGAGATTATGGAAATTGATAGAGACATCGAGAGAGTTAGTTTAAAAAGAAAAAGAAAAAAAAAATAATGTCATTTTAGTGAATTATAATAAAATAAATAAATAAATAAAAAAAAAATATATACGCATTTATGAATAAGAAAATAGAGATATCCGTAAAAGGTGTCGTCTTACCTAGCGAACCCCTATCCAACATCGATCTGTCGAATGCGGCATAGGATTTGAAAATCAAAGATTTTCTTGGCGTGTTTTCCAGAGATGCCTTGCCGAAGAGAAGACCTTGACAATCGGAATGCAGAATTTTAAATCTAGACAATTTATCGGGTGAAGGCACTCACTGGGTGACATGATTAAAGAACGGGAAGAAGAATTATTATTTCGACAGCTACGGAATCTCGCCACCAAAAGAAATAAAGAACTATTTCAACAAATCGATGGTTCGTTACAACACGGAACGAGTGCAATCACCAGATCAAGTGTTTTGCGGCCACCTGTGTCTCTACGTTCTCAAGAGATGGTCTGAAGGAGATCGGTTTCAAGACATTCTCAATGATTTACATTAGAGAGAGATTTTTTAATTTTAATCGAATAAAAACGAAAAATAAAAATAAAATAATTCATTTTTTAATAAACTGCGTTTTGAAATATATTTTTTTATAACAAACAAAAAATCTCAAAACAACATGCCAGTCGATAAATTTGGTAGAAGTGATGACAAAAAAGTCAACCTAAGAAAGAAGAGGAAGACGCTCGATGTCGACGATGGTTATGACGTTGCCAACTTGGATGAACATTATGTTCGGAGATACAAACTTCGAGAGGAACCTTTGAACATGAACGATAAGAAGCTTTACAATCTTCCCGAGCTGATAGATCTCGCAGATGCTGCGACTAAAAAATACGTCGACAGGGGGGTACGCTGATTTCGAACGAATCATGCTAGATAATTATGTGGATAAAACCATGACCAACGATCTTGATCTGAAATCTAATTGTTTGGTGAATGTCGCAAATCCCATAGATCCCACGGATGCAGCGACCAAGAAATACGCAGACGACTCACGCGAGATTCAGCGAACACCTGAGAAATAGATACGTTCAGAAAACGATGCACTCAGAATTGAATGCCAATTCTAACAAGATAACGAACGTGGCCACTCCCACGAATCCCAAGGACGTGGCGACCAAGCACTATGTAGGTCTGGAACAGAGAAAGTCTGACAGACGAGAAATGAAATCGGATCTGAATGCGGGATTCAACAAGATATTGAATCTGTCGAAGGTCGACGACACAGATGCAGACTCAACCGCGGTCAACAAGGGCTACGTAGATTCTGCCGTGATATGATCACAAGAATACCTAGAATCGCAAGTGGACAATCTCTACCTGAACAAACAATCTGGCAGAACAATGGAGGGTGGTATCGACATGAATGGTGAGAATTTATTCGGACTCAGTCACGATCCCGAATTCGATTCCAGCACAGTCAGCAGGAAGTACGTGGACGTCAACTCGGTCTGGAGAAAGGGTGACATCATGGAAGGTAAACTAGACATGGGTGGACACGTGCTCACGAATCTACCAGATCCCGTGAACATGACGGATGCCTGCACCCTGATTTCGGTGGTGGAGAAAGTCAAGTATGCTAGACAATTGATCACTGTGTGGGCCGAGGAGGCCGGCACCTTAGATGAAGGAAAAGCTGAGTGGTCTTTCGGAAATGGAGGTAGTGGATCGAAACATGGTCAGGTGGGATATCCCATGCCGTTGGGAGGGTAACAGAGCGGTCGTCAATCTCATGGTGAATGGAGTAGAGAGCGATAAGAGATACAGCGTCGAAAAGACTGAGAATCAACATACGAATGTTTGCACGTTCGGCACGCCTCTCAAAGTGAACGCCGGAGACAGGATTAATTTCGTTACGAAAACCAATAATCCCGAAGCCGCCACTTCCGTGGTGAGTCTACTGATTGAACTAGTTCCTTTGAACAAACAGCGAACACATGGAAAATAATGAATTAAAAAAAAATAATGTGTGATTATTAAAAACAAAAAAAAAAGTAATGAGATTTAAAAAGATGTTCAATCTCTCTACATCTCATTACTTTATTTATTTTTTTTTGTTTTTTTGATAACTTTTTATTATTATATATTATTATACAATTTCTAAAATGTTTTTTTCGTAAAAGAATTTTGTCACTTATGACGATGATTAAAATTACATCTCTTTTTTAATTTTCTATCCATTTATGATTACAATTTATACACTTTGCGAATACGGTTGTTGGTTCGTCGCCAGATCTATTTTGTTGAGATTCGATTTTTATTTGACGTTTCTTACATTTGCGACATTTTAAAATTGTATTTTTTATAATTTCTTTGTTAGATCTTATGAGATCAAACTCTTCTTTTTCTTTTAAACGATATTCGTTAAAATCACAATTATTCCATCCTTTTTTTGTGTTACATTCTTCATGTTCAATTTGAATCCATTTTTTCAAGCAATTTATTTTAACGTCGTAGTGATCTGGTGTGAACAGATGATTTGTTGTTTTCATGTCAAAAACATCCATTTTGTTTTCGAGATTTTGTTTTTTTAATTAATCTTACATCCTCATTTTTAATGTTTATTAATTTTTTTCACACACACCTCTCATCGAATGATTGACATCTTATTTCCATCCAATTATAATATGTAATTCTCTGTCCGACAGGACCAGGGCGAAGGCTTTGTTTTTTCTCGGCACGTTCCTATCGGACTGCATCTTGATCTCAATATCTAAGACGCTACTCTTGAGTCGTTCACTCTGTTTACTGACGTCGAATACGAACATGGTATACATCGACTTGTATTTGCCAGGAAATATGTTAGGGTTGCTCATCAATTCGTCTAAACCATGATACTTCTTTCTAAAATCAGCGGCATCGCCGTACAGTCTGCAGAAATCGTTCTTGTCGAACGACGCATTGTAATCGATTGCTGGATATCTCGTGGCGTTCAGAAACACTTGCATGTTTCTCAAATGGCAGTGATCGAACAGCGATGCATTCTTTTCCTGAGACCTGTCCCTATCGGTCTGAAACGCAACCATGATGAAACGTGGTCTCTCGGAAGCGGATTTCACTGTCAATCTCCAATCAAAGTGATTCGTGGAGAGAGGAATGCTAGCCTCATTCTAAATCCCATGGGTAATTTACTCTTGGATTCTATGATCTTGTAGAGACGCGCTTTTTTCACGATCGAAGGCTCCACGTGCGGAACAAACCACGATATCTTGTGTAGAGTTATCTTACCCACATCGGCCACAGTGAGTCTCACTATTGCGTCGTCATTTTCTTTAAGAATCAACGTCAGATTGTGTTCGAATCCGTACATGATCTCGTTGTAATCGTCCGCAAATCCGAAGATGTGTTTCAAAGGTATCCTGAACGAAAACGTTCGTTTAGGTCTGGACGTCTTGTCGACGTAGTAGAATATCGCGGCGGCGCCAGCGCTAGCAGGGCCTATGGTGTCTTTCACCCACAACTGATTAAGTCCTCTGGATTTCGAAAAATCATCAGGATACATCAAGAGTCCGAACATCGTGGTGGCCTGACCTGGATGAAACACAGATTCTATCTCTTGTCCGGATAGCATGTATTTTATATTACTGAATAGATGCATGATGCCATTATTGGCTAGAGTAACCATGTCGTCGTCGGCGTAGTTGCTCCCATCTTCCTTGGTGAGACGTCCCTGCACCACTATGTAACTCTCGCTAGGATGGACGAATAGATCTTGAGTTTCAACGTTGATTCTTATCTCTCCCACATTGTTCAAACTCATTCCGGTTACCTGTTCGTATTCGTGAACCTCATATTCTTGAATACTTTCATCTTTCACTATGCTTTGTGCTATATCTAGTATATTTGTCATTTTTAAAGGATTTTTTGTTTTTTTTGTTTATTAATTAGCTAGCTTTTTTATCTGAAAATAGTTTTAATTATTTTTTTATTATTATTTTTCTCTCCTATATATATATGTGTGTGTAAACAAGAAAATGTTAAAAAGAGTAAATAAAAGAAATTTGTTTTCTTTATCAAAACTTTGTCTTCTGTAATTGTTGTTCGTAAAACTTTCCGATGATCTCTTCTCCATCCAAAGCTTCGATTTCGTAAGTCACCAGATGGGTGTGAAATATTTTGATCATCACGAAGATTTACGAGGTCCATCGAGGAGTATAACCCTTTTCGAAGTGCTTCTTATAAGCGTAGATTCTCACTCGATCACCGACCGCAAATTTCGGCGTTCTAAACTTCTTACTAATCTTAGATCTTTCAGGATATAGATTCATGTAGACCCGTTTTTCATTTCGAGGATCGCTAGCTTCCACGGGAGTCATCTTGATCGATCTGTGTCGTGTGTTGTTGTAAGCTTTGACCAGACCGTTTAGAGCATATATGTATTTCTTGGTCGAATTCGCCGTGAAATATCTGTGCATCTTTCCCTTCATCGTTCGATTCCAACGTTCCACCACGCTGGCTTTCTCTTCATTTTCGATTGAGTAGAGGTCGACCAATCGATGAACGTACTTGTTGTAGAATTCCTTTCCCTTATCCACCCACAATTTACTCGGTTTTCGAGAAGACGAGTCAAACACTCTCTTCAGAGCCTTGGCGACGCAAGGTCCCGATTTATTCTTCAAAGCTCTGATCCAACCGTATTTGGAAAACACGTCGATGACCGTCAATAGATATTTGACACCCTCGTTCCACCTCGAAAACGATCTCATGTCGACCAAGTCGGCAGACCAAATATCATCCAAACCCTTCACGAACACCCTTCTCTTTCGAAATTTACACACGATGGGTTTGTGTAACTCCTCGGCCAATTTGCTCGTCAATAATCATTTCTTCTTCTTTTCAGATGCGCTTTTTTTTAACGCCCCATCTGAATCGACGTTTCGCACCGATCAGATTGCCAACCAGCGAACGTTCTATCTTCTCTCTCCTGGTCGGATTCGATATGCCTCTCAATTTCCCAACATGTTTTTATCGCAGACATCGTTGTGAGTCTTGGTGTCGGGATGTCCGGCATAGCACAGATCGTGATTATATGCGGCCGCGTCCACCCTATTCACAGGTTTGCTCCAAGATTTAGGAGTCAGATCGGCGTTGAATCTCTTGTTCAATTTCGTTCCGGGTCCCGTGAAACTGTGGCCAGGCAGATGCATTTCGAAAGGTAGATTATTGATCATTTTATTCACGATGCCTTTACCTTTGCTCGCGTTCTTTTTTTGGATGAATCGAGTCTTGATAGAACCACACACGTCACAAATTCCGCGAAGCATCTGTCTATCGTTTTTAGTTCGTACTTCTCGAGAATTACTCGTCTCGGTAAATCTCTTACACTTTACGCAATACATTTTTAAGAGTTATTTAAATTAATTTTGTTTTTATTTTATATATAAATTTGATATTTTTTTTTTTTAAATTCTGTTCTTATTATATATATATATTTTTTTTCAATCGCTGCTCTTGAGTTCTATCATCTTACTGAATTCGTCCCTAGCCTCTTTCCTCCCCTTTTCCACGAGAGAATCCTTCATCTCTTCTTTGATGATCTGACGAGTGTTGATTCTCACGGCTTCTTTCATGGCTTCGTATTTCGTTTCTTCACCGAATATCGTGAAGTATTATCCGTCCGATATCCTACCGTCTTTCAACGCCATCGAGATCATTTCGGATATTGTGTCGATCTTGGAGTCGGCCAAGACGCGAATCTTGTCATGTTACCTCACCTTCAGATATAATTTCCTACTCAAAAAGTTTCCGAGCATGCTAAACAATCCAGCGGCCAGAGCCACTCCTTCTATGGTCAACACGATCGGAATGCCAATTGCGGTCGACAACAATCCGATGCCGGGCGCGTGTAAACCCATGGAAATCGTGATGAGTGTCGTGTCGATCGCGTTGACGAATTTCACGAAACGCGAATACTTCTTCTTGAGAGAACGGCGAGAATCTCTCTCTCTCGAGTTAAATACGCTTGGATTCTATTGATTTGATCGATGCGATACCTCTCTCCTCTTTTTTTTTCTTCTAGCGATGGTGCCGTCAGCAAAACGCCATTCGGCTTCTCATCCTCGTCGTCATCTAACATCGGATACAATTTACTTCTGGTTCTCATTTTTGTATTTTTTTTTCTTTCTAACATTAGATAAAAAATTTATGTGTGTATTTATTTTTATATTTTCTATTCTCCCTTATTTTATATCAACGAGAAAACTTAGACGTATGCTTCATTGAACAATAATTTCATGATGCATCCCTTGTCTTCTAAAGTCAGACTTCTACGTGCCAATTTCAGTTCTTTCGAAACTGTAGGCTTGTCTTGATTCTTACAGAAGACTGATCTCTTCCAAAGCGTGATCACATCGTCGAATCTAACGCGTTCGAACGCCGGTTCGAAATACTTGATGACCATATCTTCCCTTTCCATCGTCAGACACGAATGATTCTCGTGATCGAAGTCTAGATGATCCCGACATCCGACGCATCGTTCTAACAAGATGGGATGTAGTTCTTCGTTCACGCAGATTGCGTATGCTCTCATCAGCATGTTTAAAAGAAACCTCGCTCTAATAGTCTGGGAAGCGCACATGATTTACGTATTTTTTTTTATTATCTATTCGATTTGATATATTTATTTTTTTTAAATAACTATTTTATTTATATTTTTTTTCTCTCCTATATATATCAATCACTTTTTTTATTTCCTCGGGAAACGTGGCAGTGGATTTGCCGGTTCGGTATCACCTCTTTCCATGTACCGTACATAAGTCGATTTCTGATGTAGAATCCACAAATGGATTTCCGTGTACGCCTCCATAGGGATTCAGTGTTAAAATCGTGTACAGGCATGGATGATACAGAATCGGCAAACCACTTTTTGATGATGATACAGAAACGGCAACACGTTTTTTGCTCGCGATTTTAACACTGAATCCTATGGGGGAAACCCATTTGCCGATTCTGTATCAGGCGATACACCTTTTTTACCTTAAAATTTCATACATTTTTTCACTCTTGAGCGATATATATATAGAATCCAGTGATTCTGTATCACCATAAAAAACGACAAATCGTGTACCTGTACACGATTTTAACACTAAATCCTATGGAGGTGTACATCGATGTACGTGTACATGTACGAAATCTTGTACACGTGATACCGAATCGGCATTTATTACCTACTTACAGAGAATGGGCATGTTTTTAAAAGGTGAATTCGGACCCAGTAACAGTTCTCAGCCGTCAATCAATTTTTTCCTTTCTTCAGATAGAGACCATCTCTGCTAGCTTGAAATACACCACTACCTTTCGCGCATTTCAGATACAACCCTGTAGCATCCATTTCGACTCGACACACAACTCCTCCTTGCTTCAGAAACAATCCACTCTCCATTATTTTCTGCATACCAGAACTGGCGAATTCTGACAGAGCTCCTATACCCAAAGCCCGAAACACAGTTTTGGTAATCTTTATGCCGTGGTGGTCAATGCCACCAACTATCCTAAGAAACCACCTTTCATTTTCAAATTATATCTCAGTTGCCCAGGACTCATTCTCATGGTGAATCCTCTTCAATTACGATGCCCTTTGGTCATTGTATTAATTTGCGTTTTGGTCCAAGAGATTTTGTTGTGTCCATTGCTCAAGTCTTGTGACTTAGTTTCAACCTCGCATCTCTTCCTCGATTTTCTAATGCTCTGCGAAGTTTGTCTTTCTGACATTCGGTTATATTTACGTTTTGTATTATGTATCTCGTCATTATTTGTTGTTTTTTTATTTTAATTTTGTTAACAAAATTTTTGATTCAATTTATTTATTTATTTTTTTTAGTTCCTATTATATATGGAATTTGATTTAATTCTTTTTTTAAAAAAAACAAAATTAGTTAATTTCATTCATTTTTCCTATTTTGCCCCAAAAAATTATAAAAACATATTTTTGTTTGTTTGTTTGTTTAATAAACTATTTAACAGATTTTGGTTTCTGAAATTTCCCTTAGGTAAAAAAAAAATCGCATCGCCACACGTTTGCCGTGAAGATCTAACAGCTCTTTATTTTGATCCGTTAATTCAGTGTTAATACTGTATAAAGTATGAGTTACCATTCACATAACTTCCAGAGATCAAGTCCAGGTTCACCAAATGCTCTTGACAGACAGAATGCCCACCACATTTTCTGATGTTGCATGTCCTTCATACGTGTTTTGATCGAATCCCAACATCTTTCAAAAGGTGTGATCTCCTCTAAAATCCACTCGATAATCCTCTCACATGTCTATTATCGTTTGCAGAGTCTTTACGTTAGCAGATATGTTGATGGCAGTTCGATCTTCACTCTAGTTTGAATGAGTTCGTTCAAATTGACTATGCTGTAACTGCCTTTGGGAATGCGCATTGTGAACCAATGCGGTTCGTTCGAATATATGAATGTATTATTTTTCTCCGTGATGTTGGGGAACGAATAGTATGCCTCCAGATTTACCAGTGCCATCCGGTACTTCTTATCCCTCTTCAATTCGATCAGTGGATTGAATTTCCCCATGAATCAAATCTTCTTATCGCTCATCACGATCGCAAAAGAAGCTTTTGCATTTGTATTATCAATCGTTCTTTTCATATTCTCAGCTATCCTTTCTAATAATTGAGTTTCATAGAATTGCAACATTTTGTAAATTATTTGTTTAATGATTGTATATTTTATTTTATTTATTTTTTAACTTTCTACTTAACTGGTAGAGTGCTGGAAGCCCATATTAGGGCTTTATTCTGAAGTGCAGGTACCACAACTTGAAGGCTCAAATTCAGTGCCAGTACTTTGTATTATCTTTGAAGTGATATTGTTTAGTCTATAAGGGTTTGCCTTGTTACAATTTATGGGAGAGTGCCCTTAGGCACTCTCCCATAAATTGTAACAAGGCAAACACATGTGTACAACATTTGATGGCCAAAAATAATTTAGCACTCTACCAGTTAATATGATTTGTTTTTCTCATTTACTAATTGCAATTATCCAGAATATAAAAAAGGTCGAATCACTTCCTATATTTTCCATAATGTTTACCACTCGTTAGATCGATCGCCACAGAATTAAAATGTGTGCAATCCCACACCAACTTACAAAATATCATAAATTATTTTTTGCTCGTGTCAATTGCCACGTGATCGTCGTAAATGTGATTTAGGTTCTTAAAATCTTGACAAAACAGACACAGTAAATTCGCATTTTCTGTTATGGTCTGCCTGGGCTATCTGAAATAAGTTTGAGATAGATAGAAACAGTCCACATTGCTGTGGCGTCCTCGAACATCGTACAATTCACACTGATTCTGTTTCTCAAATGGCAAGTCATCGAATATCATGAGATTTCTATGCATCGAATGCAAGTCTCGAGGGACCGGTTCTATCATTTCCGTGTTCTTTCGACGTTTCTTCCAAGATCGTTGCGAGCGATGGATCACATTTTCAAATTTGTCTCGGTGATCAGATATTCTCATTATGATGTCCTTCGGCAAGTTTGCGCTCCGAGATTTTCTCAATAATTCGTAAATGTTCTGATCCATCTGTATTTCGAAAACACATGTCAATCGATATTTCACACCTCTGTTGTGACTAGACAGTGATTGCATATCCACCAGATAAGCAACTCACACCTGATCCATTCCTTTGATGAACACTCTCCTCTTTCAAAATCTGTGAACTATGGGCTTGTGTAGTTCGTTCGCTAATGCATTAGTTAATTTTCTATTTATTCCCCATTCCGATCAGTTTTCTGACTAGAGAACGTTCAAGTTTCTCTCTCATCGTGGGATTGATTATATTTTTCAAATCTGTCAACATGTTCTTGTCGCACACGTCGTTTCTAGTCGTCATGTCATAATGCTTAGCATAATAGAGGTCATGGCAATAGGCAGCTTGATCCACTCTATTGATGGGTTTGCTCCACTGATGTTAGATCTTCATTCAATTTCTTGGTTAATTTCGTGCGCGGTCCCGTAAATTGATGTCTGGCAGATGCATTTCGAAGGGAAGATTATTAATGAGTCTATTGTCCATTCCTCCTCCACCTCTTTAGATGAATTGAGTTTTTGATAAACTGCACACTTCACAAATGCTGTGAAGCATCATCCTATTATTTTTAGTTTACATGTTTCGCAAGTTATTCGTATCCATAGACTTCTTACATTTTACGCAAAACATTTTGTTTTTTGTTAATTTTTTATTTTTTTTTAATTTAATTTTATTTAATTTTCTTATTGCTTTCTTATATATATATATATATATATATATATGCTATCATTATATTTTTTTATATTTAATCTGTCACTAGATCATTATTTTTCCCCAAAAGTTTATGAAATGATTCCCAGGCTTCTTCTTGACCTTTCTCTATCAGATTATGTTTCGTCTCCTCTTTGAGAATCTGACGAGATTTTTTTCTCGTACCTTCTTTCAACACCTCGTATTTATCCTTTTCTGCGAGAATGGAGCGATATTCCCCAATCAGAAATCCTTCCACCTATTAGAAAAGTGGATACCATGTTGCTTATGGAATTGATTTTCGAGTCACCCAACACTTTGATATTTTCCTGTTTCTTAGCCTTCAACAATAATTGTTTATTCACGAAGTTTCCAACTGTGCTCAATAATCCTGTCGCAAGATCAACGCCCTCTATAATCAACACGACTGAAATGGCAGCCACGGTTGACAGCAGACCCACTCCAGCAACACTCAAACCCATGAATACAGTGAGGAGAATCAGATCCAAACTGCCCACCAATTTAGGCATTCACACATACTTCTTGTTGAGCACTTGACATTTGTCTCTTTCCATCGTTAAGTAATGTTGAATTTTATTAATCTGAACGACGTGAAATGCATTGCCTCTATCTTCTGAAGGAGGTGCAGTTGGTAATACAGTCGCTGATAAATCGGGATATACATTCCACTAATTAATTCCATTTTTATTGTATTTTAAAATTATATATATATATTTATTTTAATTTTTTTACTTCCTATCTTATTTAATACTTAAAAAAATGATAATATTATATTATTTTTTTATTATAAAACAATATCTCATACTAACATACTTAGAATGGGCACGTTTTTAAAAGGCGAATTCGGACCCAATAACAGTCCTCGACCGTCGATCAAATTTCTTCCTCTCTTCAGATAGAGACCATCTCCTCAAGCCTGAAATATGTCACTACCTTTCGTGGGTTTCAGATACAAATCCTTTACCATCCGTTTCAACTCGACTCACAACTCCTCCTCGCTTCAGAAACAATCTGCTCCCCATTATTTTCTGCACACCAGAACTGGACAAACCCGACAGAGCTCCTATACCCAACGCCAGCAATGTAGTTTTGATGAGAATGGCTAATGCCTTAGTGGACAATCCCGCCAACAATCCTAAGAAACCACCTTTCATTTTCAATTATATCTCAGTCTAACAGTCAATCCTCTTCGATTATGATGCGCTTTGGCTATTTTATTAATTTGCATTTTGTTCCAAGCGATTTTCTCACGTCCATTGCTCAAGTCTTGATAACTTATTTCAATCTCACAGCTTCTCCTCGATTTTTTAATGCTCTGCAAAGTTTCTCTTTCTTACCTTTGGATATGTTTACGTTTTGTATTATGTATCTATGTATCTTGTCATTATCTTTTTATTTTAATTTTGTTAAAAAGTTTTTTTATTTAATTTATTATTTTTTTATTCCATGTTATACATATGAATTGATATAATTTTCTTTTTTAAAATTTGTTAATTTTTTTTAATTCAGTTTCCTATTCTGCAAAAAAAAAAAATTATAAAATATTTTTTTTGTTCGTTTGTTTAATAAAAAAATATTTTAACAGATTTTGTTTTCTTAAATTTCTCTTATGTGAAATCGCATTCATCTCACATTCACCGCAAAGATCTAATGGATCTCCATTTTGATCCATTAATGTAGTTCTTTGTTTATTGGTGTTTAAGGTCACATATTTATGCACAATGGCTAATCATGATCATGACAGTTTTACGGGTGGAGGAAGCCGGAGTACCCGGAGAGAACCACCGATCAACGGCGAACAACTGTCAGCTCCCCAACATACTCCACACCAGCAGGGTTAGCATTGGCTGAAGACAAGTGCACCATCGACGTGCAGTACGCCTTAGTACACAACGCCACCGTGCCCCCACGCGGGCAATGGGGGTGAAGTGTCTTGCCCAAGACACAACGCGGTTGCCGCAGGTGGGATTCGAACCGAGGACCTCTCGGCTTGCAGCCTGCATCTCTACCTACTGAGCCACCGCACCCCCTCCATTAATGTAGTGTTAATACTGTATAAAGTATGCATTATCACAGGGAAATAGACTAGATATCATGGTCGCTATATGATCTTGTAGCCAGGAGAAACATTTGGAAAAAATGAGTAGATCGTGGGGTGTGTGCCACCGTTCAGGTAACTTCCAGAGATCAAGTCCACGTTCACCAAAATGCTGTTAACATAGAGAATGTCCACCACATTTTCCAATGGCGCTTGTCCTTCGAACGTGTTTCGATCGAATCCCAACATCTTTCTAAAGGTGTCATCTCCTCTAAAATCCACTCGATAACCCTCTCCCATGTTCAATATCATCTGCAGATTGTTGACGTTGGCGGTTATGTTGATGGCAGTTCGATCTTCACCGTCAATCTCTATTCTAGTCTGAATGAGTTCATACAAATCAACTATGTCGCAATTACCTTTGGGAATGCGAACCGTGAACCAATCTGTTCCATTCGAATATTTGAACATATTATTTTTCTCTGTGATGTTGGAGAACGGATAGTTCATCTCCAGATTTACCAGTGCCACCTCGTACTTCCTATCTCTCTTCAATTCAATTGGTGGATTGAATTGCATTGTGAATTGAGTCTTGTCATCGCTCACCACTATCGGTTCAATTCTCTTGTAATGAATACTGGGAGAAGCTCGAGGGCGCCATTGAAGACTCATTTAGCATAAACCATTCCCTGACAATCACCGGGGACTTAAATAGCGACCTTCTCAACCCCTCTAGTCGTTTAAATAAAATTGTTTCAACCTACATAACACCATTAAAGAACCGACTCGTGTGACTCCAACTTCCAGTAGTTTATTGGACCCTATAATAGTTAGTGATAGTGTTGTAGTTTTAAACTCAGAAGTTCACGCATTTGGTGTTTCCGGCCACAAGGCCGTATCAGCAGTTATAGAAACAGGAAAAACACAGCACGAAACAAAAATCCGACAAATCTGGAACTACAACAGAGCTGACTTCCCCAAAATGAACAATTTGAATTCCGAAACAGATTGGTCCTTCATTTCAGATAGTACGACACTTGATACATCATATCATAAATTTGTAACCAAATTTTTGACATTGCAAGAGAATGTATTTCTTCTTATAAGGTGGTCATCTGCCCTAATGATAAACCGTGGTTTGACTTGGCTCTTCGCCGTGAAATTCGCCACAGAGATCGTCTTCGGAAATGAGCCCTGAAATACCCAAACCCACAAACAATTGAAAAATATAAACATGCTCGAAACAAAGTGAATAATATGAAAAAGAAGGCCAAATCCACTTATTTTTCAAATCTAGATACCTATTTATTTATTTATTTATTGATATTGAAGGTCACATATTTATGCACAATGGCTAATCATGACCGTGACAGTTTTACGGGTGGAGGAAGCCGGATTACCCAGAGAGAACCAGCGAGCAACAACGAGCAGCTGCCAGCTCCCCAACATCGTAACTCCGCACTGCAGCACAGGCAGCGTTAGATTGGTTGAAGACATGCGTACCATCGACATGCAGCACGCCTTAGTACACGGCGTCATCGTGCCCCCATGCGGGCAGTGGAGATGAAGTGTCTTGCCCAAGTACACAACGCGAGGGCCGCAGGTGGGATTCGAACCGAGGACCTCTCGGCTTGCAGCCTGCACCTCTACCTACTGAGCCACCGCGCTCCCATACTAGATACCTCACTTGCAGTGAATAGAAACCCCAAAGTCTTCTGGCGCACTGTTAAACAGTTGCTGAACAATTTCGAGAGTAAGCCTTCTGTCCCCTTTCTAAACGACAAAGATGATGCGGACAGCACAGCAATGGCATCAGATGACAAAGACAAAGATAATCTGCTCAATAAAACCTTCCTATCAAATAGTAAAATACACGATGTTGGATATAGCCTACCCGATTTCAGACCGAAGTGTTCTGTGAGCCTGTCTGAGATTGACTTCGCTGAAGACGAAGTGATTCGGATCCTCAGCAATCTTGATGCCAAAAAAACAACTGGACACGACGGTATTAGCAATCGTATGCTCAAAGAAACCAAAACAACAATATGCAAGCCATTGGTTCTATTATTCAGGCTCTCTTTCTCCTCACGTGTCTACCCATCAGAATCGAAGATGGCAACAGTCGAGCCGATGTTTAAAAAGGGCGATGCGCACGATCCCAATAACTACAGACCCGTCTCTCTCCTTAGCTGTGTTAGCAAAGTTATGGAGAGGATTGTTTTTAACCGCATGTATGAACACTGCTGTGTTAATAATCTTTTTTTTAAATATCAGTCCGGTTTTCTGCCCCAGCACAGCACCGTTTATCAGCTCATTGAAATATATCATAATCTCTGCTTGGCCTTTGATAGGAACCAGTTTTCTCTTGGAGTATTCTGCGACATATCAAAAACATTTGATAGGGTTTGGCACAAAGGACTAATTTACAAACTGGGACAAAACGGTATATCGGGTCCACTCATTGAGTGGACTAGAAGCTATCTGTCTAATCGTAAACAAAGGGTAACTGTTAACTCGATTTCCTCCGATTACCTACCTGTTAATTGTGGTGTTCCCCAGGGATCTGTCTTAGGTCCGTTCCTTTTTTTTCATATACATTAATGACATTTCGGAAAACTTATATTCACCGGAAGTGTGTAGATTATTTGCTGATGATACGAATATAACAGAAAGTGGGCACGAACCGGATAACATTGCTACAAAGTTCAACGGAAATCTTAAAGCCGTTTCCGAATGGGCAAATACATGGTTAGTTACATTTAACCTCTCAAAAACCGAAATTGTTCTTTTCACCAAGAAACATGCTAACCTAAGTACTGCGGTGACATTCGGTGGGTCGCCACTTGAACATAAAATGTCACACATCCACCTAGGTCTGTCCTTACAGGGGGACTTACACTGGCATACCCAAATTGTACGACTATGTAAAAAGGCTAATAGCAGGCTGTCACAGCTCAGAAAACTCAAGTATATCCTTGGAAGAAAAAGTCTGGAAATTTTATACAAGTATTTCATACTTCCTATAATGGAATATGCGGATGTGGTATGGGCTGGTGCACCGGACTACCTACTTTCCAAATTGGATAGAATCCACGCAGATGCAGCCAGAATAATATCTGGACTTACGAGAGCTACCTCGGTATCAAATGTACTCGCAGAACTTGGCTGGGAGACCCTCAGACAGAGACGCTATCTCCACAAAATGGTTACGTTTTACAAAATTGTAAATAACCAGGCTCCCGCATATCTTTGTGACCTATTACCTCAAAGGTTTGAAGATATTTCCTCGTATAGCACCCGGTCACATTCCAACTTTCAATTACCATTTACACACACGGAAGTATTTAAGTGCTCATTTATTCCTTCGTGTGTTGCGGAATGGAATGCATTACCTCTAAGAGTTAGACATTCGAGTTCACTGAATGACTTTGTTAAATATTTTAACAGAGGCGAGCTAAGACCACCTGAATACTTCAACAACGGCGACAGGGTGTCCAATATAATACATTGCAAGCTGCGTAATTTTTGCAGCGACCTAAATTCTGATAAATTTTCTAATTACATTCGTGAAACACCTAACTGTTCATGTGGTTATGAGAGTGAAGACGCGAATCATTACTTCTTTGACTTTAGAAACTATTCACATGAAAGACTAGTCCTACAAAGAAATCTTGCGCATCTAACAATAACATCGGTCAACGATCTTCTTTATGGTATCTCCAATTTACCGGATTCCATCAATATTCACCTTTTCCGGAGTGTACAATATTTCATTAAGTCCACGAAACGGTTTTAGACTGGTTCGCTGGGTGAGTAATCAAGCCTTAAAGTGTCTTAGTCACGTTAGGGCTTGGTTGCTCGTCTGACGGTCCGACCTTGAAACCGATGGCGATTGGTGTCCATCACTGTTACCTCACACGCGAATCAGTACTCTCAGCATGTCTGTCTTGCATGTCCTGGTTATGGCAGTGGTAGGGGGCACTTTTGGAGTTGTGGTGGTGTTGAAATATGCCTATAGGTATGTTGACTGAAATTCGATGTGTTTTATTGTGTCATTCTACTTTTCTTCTCTCCTTCTTATTTCTGTTTTCTGACTCTCGTAAAGTCTTCCTTCTCGAACTTTGTACACACACAAAATTGGTCAATATTATACATACATGGTTTCGCCATTACATATATCTTTTTATGTAACTACTTGTAATTATATGTGATCATAAATTGTAATGTTCAATTGTATATTAAGGAAAGAATATTATCTAAGCGCTAGGCACTTGTTATCCAATCCTTTTTATTAATTATAACAAATAAAATATGTTTATTCTAAACCACTATCGAAAATGAATCTTTTGCAGTCGTGTTATCAGTTATCCTTTCTAATAATTGAGTTTCATAGTCTCGCAACAATGTTTTTAAAATATTTTTTTTAATAATTGTATATATATTTTTTTTTTTAATAATTGTATATTCTATTTTATTAATTTGTTTTACTTTCTACTTAATATGATTAGATTTTTCTTCTCATTTCCTAGGGGGGTTTGATCGTCCCCTACTAGGCGGGTCCTCAGGTGGCCTGCTCAATTGGGCAGGTTTGCTAATTTTTGATTGGCAGGTTTGCTCAATTGAGCTGGTTCGCTGCGAAATACACGAATACGCAGCCCCGGACCAAAATGATCAACCCTGCTAATTCCATCTGGCAGGCACCTTGTTCTCCCGTGAGGTGCATTCCGAAGGCCCTGGAAGAAGGAATCCTGGCAGTTGAGGACTCGGGCCCCATTTAGGGCAATCTCCGGGATGGAGCCCTGGTCTCCATTTCGGAGATAATGTTCAACACACTGCTTTGGCCCCAATTTCGGGAGTAGAAGGATGGTCGGATGGTCCGTTCTGGCCAATCGGGAGCCCCCACCCCAAAAGTACTGGGTGTCACGTCGGGTGGCATTTGGTGGTCATTCAATCAGTCATTTCTTTTTCTCACACATCATAATTGCCAATGTGTACTGTTTTAAACGTTCTAGTTTATGAAATACTTAGTTTTGCTGCGCTGTCTGTTTAATTTATACATGGCAACTGTAATTATAGTGTTTCGTGTAGTGATTGATTGGATGATCGCCATCTGAAGACCTGGCACTTCCACACACGGGCCAATCAGTCAGTGGTATGCCTTGGCATCAACACTGACTGAGTATACTGCCCCATACCAGGTATGTGGGAATACTGGCAACCCGGTGGGTTCACTGCAAAGCAGTAACCCTACCCCTTGTTGGACTTCGCGGTGGGTGGGAGCCGGGGCACTGAACTTTTAAAAAATAAACATGGCTAAAATACCACAAAAAAACAAAAACGAGGGTACGAATTTCTATTTTCAGACAATGACTCCGACTCAGATCAAGACAAAGAACAAACCATTTTGAAAAGCTGGCCAAAATTTATCATTATATATGCTAACGATGAGAATAAAAAAAACATCTGATATTAATCCATTTGCTTTAGAAAAAGCCATAACAGGAATAGCTGGTGATGTTAAAAATGTTAGAAAGTTAAGATCAGGGGCAATTCTAATTGAATGTAAACGAGAAATGCAGGCTTTGAATTTACTTAACACAGATAAACTCGTTGGTATGGAGGTCAATACCTTTGCTCATAAAACATTAAACAGCTGCAAAGGTGTTGTACGTACTAAGGAACTGTCAGGCATTGATGTATTGGAAATTCAAAAAGAACTAGAATCACAGGGGGTTACTAACGTTAAAAGGATTGAAATTAAAAAAGAAGGAAAGCCTATACAAACCAATACTTACATACTGACATTTAACTCCTCTCAGCCACCAAAATCATTAAAAGTAGGATACATGAACATCGGAGTGGATTTATTCATTCCAAATCCACTTTGATGTTTCAAATGTCAGAAATATGGTCACGGACAAAATAATTGTAGAGGAAGAAATATCTGTTTTAAATGTGGCGAAGAACATCCGGACCCTTGCACAAATACCATCAAGTGTTGTAACTGCCAGGGCAATCATGTGGCTGCATCAAAGGATTGCCCTGTATGGAAAAGAGAAAGAGAAATTCAAAAAGTTAAATGCGAAAGGCAAATCAGTTTTAAGGAGGCGAGAACAATAGTGACATCAATGCCTGGCATGAACCTATCATCACCAACTTATGCAAAAAAATTAACACAAAAATTACCAACAACTTTAGTGGAATGTCAAACGCAATACACGTGGCTTAAAGGGACAATTCCCTCTTTAGTACAGGGTTTCACAATAGAACAAACAGAGATACAGTCAACACAAACAAATTCCACAACACAAACAACAGAAAAATTAAAAGCAGGACAAACACAGGGGGGAACCAAAGATTTAACAAAATCAGACCAGAAAAAAGAACAAAATCCCAAACCAACAGATGATAAAACAGAACGAAAAGTAGGAAAGGATACGCCCAAACCTGTACAAACTAAGGAACATAACACTTATTCAGAAAAGAAAAATGAACAAAACCAAACAAAGTCTAAACCAGAACAAAGATCACAACAGCACAATCTGAGTCAGAGTCAAATTAAAAAATTAGAAAACGAGGAAAAGAAAAAAGAAAAAATTAAACAAAAACAATTATCGGACAGATTACCTAAGGTTCTTCAAAATCCTGTTGTTCGCAACAGGTTTGAAGGTCTTGAAGATATGGATGTGGGTGATTGTATCGATGAAACATTCAAACAATTACGTCCGATTTCTTCACAGAATAGATCCCCGAGGAAAAATTCACCGAAGAAAACTACAGGGGCCATTTCGCCCATACGTCCACCCTCTAAATCTCTATTGAAATATGGCTAATACAAACAAAATTAACATAATACAGTGGAATTGTCGAGGTTTTGGAGCAAATTTTAATGAACTGGGTCTTCTCAGCCAACAATATAAACCTGTTGCTTTTTGCCTGCAGGAAACTCTTTTAAAGAAACCTGAGGCTCACGATCATTCAGCTTTTAAGCATTATACTTCGTATAATGCCTGGGCAGAAGATACTGACCTTCACATTCGTGGAACATCTGTTTTGGTTAGAGACGATATCATTCACAGATCTGTACCTTTGAATACAAATTTACAGGCTGTGGCGGTACGCCTAACTTTAGACAAAACAGTCACGCTTTGTTCGATTTACGTGTCACCAAATAAAGCACTACATCTGAATGATCTTGAGCTTCTGGTCCAAAAGCTTCCAACCCCATACATTTTGTTGGGTGATTTTAACGCTCATAACCCTCTTTGGGGTAATTCCTGCAGTCAAGAAGATGTA
This sequence comes from Pictodentalium vernedei, assembly GCA_031216915.1. Taxonomy (NCBI): domain Eukaryota; kingdom Metazoa; phylum Mollusca; class Scaphopoda; order Dentaliida; family Dentaliidae; genus Pictodentalium; species Pictodentalium vernedei. The sequence goes on from CM062297.1 coordinate 70,736,682, forward strand.
AAAGGGAAAACTGTGGAAGAGTTCATTACAAAGTTTGACTTGTGCTTGTTCAATGATGGGTCAGACACTTATCTGCACCCCGCATCTGGTTCTTACACTTCAATTGATCTTTCAATTGCATGCCCTTCCCTCTTTCTCGATTATTCTTGGAAGGTGGAAGGCGACTTGTGCGGGAGTGACCACTTTCCGGTTGTGTTGGAGAGTGTAGTTCCGGCAGACGATGGGAGGGTGCCCCAGTGGAGCTTTAAAAAGGCTGACTGGGAGACCTTCATCTTGCTCTGTTCTGAACGCCTCACACTGGAGACATTTAGAGAAAGTGCTGACCAGATTGAACATTTTACAACAGAGTTACTTGATATTGCAAGCCAGGTCATTCCTAAAAGATCGACAAATCCAAAACGTTTCACCAAACCATGGTTTGATAACGAATGTAAACAGGCTATAAAGGATCGCAAGAAAACTGAACGGGAATTCAACAAATCATCATCTACAAATAATTTAGATAAATTACGTATAAATAGGGCAAAAACAAGACGACCAATAAAACAAAAAAAGAAATCTTCCTGGGAAAATTATGTTTCCAAGCTGAACCAAAACACCCCCATCAACAAAATTTGGAAAATGATTAAAAAAATTAAAGGCAAAGAAACCAAATCAACTGTACAACATCTAAAAGACAACAACACGCTTATCACATCAAAAAAAAGAAATTTCAAACAAATTAGCCTCCACATTTTCGAAACATTCGTCGTCTGAAAACTGTAATCCAGAATTTCTCAAAATTAAAAAACAGCAAGAAAAACAAAAGCTTAAATTTTCCTCCAACAATTTAGAAGATTATAACGAACCTTTCTCTATGGAAGAGTTAAATAACTCTTTGCATAGAGCAAAGGATACTGCCACCGGACCCGATGAAATACATTACAAAATTTTAAAGCATCTGCCACAATCATCACTTGAACTTTTACTGTCAATTTTCAATGACATATGGGTGACTGGCCAGTTTCCACCTTCTTGGCATAATGCTACAGTAATTCCTATTCCAAAGCACGATAAAAATCACAGCAACCCAAGTAATTATAGGCCTGTCGCGTTAACAAGTTGCCTGTGTAAAACCATGGAAAGGATGATCAGTGATCGACTTGTCTGGTTTCTGGAATCGAACAATCTACTTGCGAATGTTCAGTGTGGTTTCAGAAACCAGAGAAGTACTGTGGATCATTTGGTTAGACTAGAAACGTTTATACGAAATGCCTTCGCCAGAAAAGAACATGTGGTCGCCATCTTCTTTGACCTGGAAAAGGCATATGACACAACGTGGACGTATGGTATTTTAAAAGATCTTTTTAACATGGGGTTGAGAGGGCGTATGCCTCTTTTTATTGAAAACTTTTTAAAGGACCGCCAGTTTCAGGTTCGTATTGGATCGACATTATCTGATCCTCACGAGCAGGAATTGGGGGTCCCTCAGGGTAGTATTTTATCTGTTACCCTCTTTTCAATTAAAATTAATAGTATCATCGACGCAATTGAGAATATGGTAGATTCGTCTTTGTATGTCGATGACTTTTTGATCTGCTATAGCAGCAAAAAGATGAATGCTATAGAGCGCAAACTTCAGCTGTGTTTAAATAGGATTCAAAAATGGGCTATCGAAAATAGTTTTAAATTTTCAAAGACAAAAACGAATTGTGTACATTTTTGCAAACTTCGGAAACATCACCTCGATCCGAAGTTGAAAATTGATGGTAGTCCTATTAAAGTTGTTAAGGAAGTGAAATTCGTAGGTTTGTTGTTTGACAACAAACTGAATTTCACTTCCCACATAAAACATCTAAAAGTTAAATGTAAGAGAGCACTGAATCTACTGAAGGTTGTTGGTAGCACTGATTGGGGTGCTGACCAAAAAACTTTGCTCCATCTGTATAGATCACTTGTTCGATCAAAGTTAGATTACGGTTGTATAGTTTACGGTTCTGCAAGGAAATCATATCTCAAACCACTTGATGCAATTCATACTAGTGGTATTAGAATTAGTCTCGGGGTTTTTCGAACATCCCCAATAGACTCGATGCTTGTTGAAGCAGAGGAGCCTTCTCTTGAGAAGCGTAGAATTAAATTATCTCTCCAGTACGTGTCTAAACTTTTGGCCAATCCCCCAAATCCTGCTTATAATTGTGTTTCAGAACCTCAAAATGTTGAATTTTTTTAACCGACACCAGAAACACATTCCTCCATTGGGAATTAGAATCAAACCCCACATGGAGTCTGCCAAAATTGATTCTGATTCTATAAAAGGAAACCGTAAATCACATATTCCTCCTTGGCATCTTAAAAAACCTACAATAATTTTGGACCTTGCTTCTACCAAAAAATCTGATACCAATTCCTTGCAGTTTAAACAAAAATATGCCGAAATAAAGTCCAGGTATAGTGCATATACAAGGATCTATACAGATGGATCTAAAGATGGTGACAAAGTATCATATCACCTCAATCAGAATACCGAATCAGAGTTCTATTTTCACAGCTGAAGTTAAAGCTATTCAACTCGCACTTGAGCACATCGAGAATGCACAGGAAAGAGAGTCGATCATCTTCTCCGACTCTCTTTCCTCTTTACTTGCTTTACTCAACCCCAAGTTGAAGAACCCTCTCATTTTGGAGCTTCGTGAGAAGTTAACAACTCTCATGTCTGACCAATATGATATCGTGTTTTGCTGGTTACCCGGACATGTAGGTATCGCTGATAACACCAAAGCAGACAGTGCAGCAAAACAGGCTTTAGCCAAGCCTCTCACTGATTTTAACATCCCTTTCAGTGATTTCAAACCACATATTAGTAACTTCATCAAATCTATGTGGCAGGCGGAATGGGATGGAGCGACAAATAACAAGCTTCATCGCTTCCGACCAACTATTTCAGATCACTACCCGTCTAGTAACCTTTGTAGAAAGGATCTTGCAGTTTTGACGCGATGTCATATTGGTCATACACGACTTACACATTCCTTTTTGTTGGAGGATAATTTGCGGCCAGAGTGTGTTCCCTGCCAGCAAGTGTTGACAGTGGAGCACATTCTTTTGCACTGTACAGATTTTAATCTTGTTAGACGACAGTATTTTACTGTTGTGTCTCTTAGAGACCTGTTTTACAAGATACATTCTCATAAAGTTTTGTCGTTCCTGAAGGAAATCAACCTTTTTAATAAATTTTAAATAGTCTGGTTTTATTATTTTCAATTCTCATCTATCCTTTATATCTGTTTCACGGGTTGATTTTCACAACTGTTTTGATGAACTGCACTCATTTTTTAATTTCATTGTTCACTTGTCAGGTGTACTCCACGTTTTTCATGTGTCGTCATCTCTTTTTTTAACATCTGCGTTAAAATAATGATCATTTTTAACATTTCATACTTTCATCGCCACGATATAGCCTTAGTTGCTGATGTGGCGTAAAGCACCAATAAATAATAATAATAATTCTTCTCATTTAACTTAATTGCAATCACCTGGAATATAAAAAACATTGAATCCCTTCCTATATTTTCCATTATATTTATTACTCACTAGATCGATCACCAATAAATTAAAAGATCTAGAATCCCACACCAACTTACAAAATCTCTTGACTTTTTTTTTGCTCATGTCTTTGGCCACGTGATCATTGTCAATGTGATTGAGATTCTTGAAATCTTGACAAAACAGACACATTAAATTCGCATTCTCTCTTATGGTCTGCCCAGGCAATCTGAAATTTTGAGATAGATAGAAACAGTCCACGCTGCTGTGACGTCCCCGAACATAGTAAGATTAACACCAATTCTGTTCCTCAAACATCAAGTCATCGAATATCATGAGGTTTCTGTGCATCGCATTCAAGTCTTGAGGACCCAGCACGTCGTTCACATTTTCATGAAAATGTCATTCCACATTGAACGTTTTATCATTTCCGAGTTTCATGCAAGATCGTTGCGAGCGATGGATCACATTTTTAAAATTTGTATCGGTGATCAAACATTCTCAGAGCTTTTCGCAATAATTCGTATTTGGGTTGAAAGAGACTCTTGCCAAACATGAACAATCTATCGCAATGCATCAACGCTGGTCGAAACAACAGATTCATCAACACATTCGTCTTTCCACAATTCGATTTTCTTACTATCAATCCTCTTATGCTTTGAGGAAAGAGTTTGTCATTCGACCTCTCAGTCTTTGGTACATTGCACAATAAATCCTTAATTTCCATTCTTTTTTTTTGGATATTTTTTTTCAAAGTTATTTTTATTTTTAATTTTTTTTGTTGTACGTTTTATGTTTTAAACTAATTTTTGTTATTTTTTTTATTATTATATTAATTTTGTTTTTAAACATATTTCTTTCAATCCAGATCTGCTGTTCAACGTCATCGCGATTTCCTGTATCGGCACAATACTAGGACCCTTGAAATTTCCAAGATTCATGTTCGCTAGAATCTCTTCCAATTTTGACAATAATTTCATACGCTTAGGCCGCGGCCTTATCAGCTTCTGAATATATTTAAATCAGACGTCCTCTTGCCAGCCTCCGAAGTGATTCTAGTGCTCACTTCCATTGCGGATTTGTTACCCACGTCTACGGCGGTTTTCTTTCCATCCTTCACGATGGTGGAAGCAATCTGTTTTGCTATAATGAAAATGCCTCCAAAGGTTTTTCTCCATCTTTAAATTTCGATCCGGTGATGAACCATCAATTACAAATCTAACAAAATCCCCATTGAATTAACATGGGGCAAAACCACATCGTGTGCAACTTGTCAGTCCTGATGGTGTCAGATTACAGTGCATTACAAATCCCTATGGGAAATTGCATGGAGGCGGAGCTTTTTCGGCTTCGTCTTTTCTAGCCCACTTGTGGGGGAGTGAGAATGAAGGAGCGGATTACCGGTTTCTTTCAGTGATATATTTAAAATTATTGACAATCCATCTGGTAGGACAACCAGACAGTCTGGCCTCCTATACATAGAAAAAACACGGACCCAAGCTCTGGATAAACTTCCTTTATGTACCCTCACGAAACCATGGAATGCTCTGGACAACACAACTCGTAATGTTAGCGACAGAACCATGATTAAGAACAACTTAACTTCCACATTCATTTCGTCATATTCCAGTTATGTCCGCTGTAATAATCCCTACTGCCCTGATTGCACTTAGTAAACTTCTAAGGTGGCACATGGTTGCTATATGACCCAAACCCCTTTAATAGGTCAGGGGTGTGTTTGGAGGGTGTGTTAGATTGAATAGGAGTACATTTAATTTCCACAAACAATGCAGCTATTTATTTGATTCGGATTTCCCACTAAATCCTACTTTATTTGTTTGTTTTCTTCCAGAGTTCTCTTTATAAAAGTAGCACACAATGCTATAGAACCGAAAGGTCACCAAAAGTTATGTTCGACTGGAGTAAATCTAATTACCACAAACAATTCGAAAATCACCCAAATCACCAAAAACAACTTAATATGACTCAGATTCCTTTGATATCCTCTGCGTTTGCCTATCCTGGTCTATTCTGAAGCAGCTTATTCTCTCGATTCCTTTGTCCTGTCCTGTCTATGTTATAACTTCCTCGGCTCCCTATAAAGTATTCTGACTTCTCTAGATGTGTTTGTGTCCTATAGTCCAGGCACATTAGACATAAAAATGAGAAAGTAAGGAAAAAAATCGGAGAAAGCTGATTTTTTTATATGTTTCCGGGACACACATTGCGGATAAAGTGTGAAAAGTCCCCGCGAATCCGAGTTGAGCTTTTTAAGTTAGAGCGTTTTTTTTTATGAAAAAAAAAATTAAAAAAAAATTCGACCCAGCTCCATATTTCTCATTCTTATTCGCCTTAGTAGGGTGAGAATCATAAATATCGTGCTGAATTATATTGAGAATACATATCCCCAACAGAAAATGCCAACTTTGTACCAATCCTCACACTCAATGGTGAAATATTCACGAAAATGTACAAAATTACGAAAAAAAATTTATTGTTTTCATACACACAACGGTACACAACGTCCATTAAATCAAATCTACGACTACTTTGGGAGTTAAATTATATATCAAAAATTGCAGAAAAGCAGTGGCTTTATAATGATATATAACAATAGTCATTTATTCCATAATGAACTGGTGAAACGTGTGAAATATTAACCATACCCCCTAAACTCAAATTCAAACGGCATCGACTTTTCTCATTCAAATACCGTATTATAGAATCATTGTTTCAATTTCCATGTTCGATTAAATCACATAATGTGGTGTCCAACCACTTTATATCAAAGCAGTGGAGATTGTGTCTTCGTCAGATAAGTTGACAAAAGTTTTCGTTAGACTCGGCGGCTTCCATATGATTATGTCATATTTAGGGGCAATTGGTTCGATCATGGCTGGTAGCGGCTTGGATGAACTTTGGGGGACTGTTTATGCTGGTGGGTCAATCCATCATTTGATCAGTGGTCATGCATATTCAAGAGCAGTTCGTGCCCATTTGCTAACACAAATTGCCATTACAAAACTTGTGTTTGAAGAAAGCCGAACACTAGATAACATAGACTGCACAGAAGTCAATGAAATATTCTGTGGACTTGCCAGAGGTGACTGTACAACAGCTGACGCTGTCAATCCAGAAAGTGTCAACCATCTACTGTCAAAATTACACGAACTGCTCCAGAATGCGTCCGTAGGACGCACAGGAAAGCTTTGGGTACAATACTACGAGCAAATAGGTCTTCTCCAGTTGTTCTTGAGAGCAGAGCGCACAGGCGACTGGGAACTCCACACATATTGTATTCGCAATATGATTCCAGTATATCACGCAGGTGGTCATTTTGCATACGCAAAAAGTTCTCATCTCTATTTGCAGCAGATGAATGAGCTAACAGAAATAATGCAACAGGATGATTTGAAGTTGTTCACTGAGAAAGGTTACTTTACCATAAGGCGCTCAGATAAATTCTGGGACGGGATATATTCTGATCAGACCATAGAGCAGTGTTTAATGAGAATGTTCAAGCTCCCTGGTGGTCTCACACATGGCAGGGGAATAACCGATAGCACTGTTGCGAAATGGGTACATGGACTACCTCTTTGCCTTCCGATATGTAATGCTCTCGAAAATTTTGTTCATGTTCACACTGGTCATGGCGAACAACATCGGGATCTCCGTCACAGTTCACAATTGACTGATGCCAAAGATATAACCAAATTATTGAACTGGCTCAGAGTGCATTCCCCCTTTCAGAATAGAGATCCACTACAATTAGTCTCTATAGCGACCGGGCTTGTGGCCGACAAAACTGTGAACTGTGACCAAGTTCGCAAAATTGGTGAATGTTGCGTATCGAATGTTGTAAGCAAAACGTTCAACAGCATCAAACTACGACGTGTTGACACTGTGAAGTCTTTCGCATCGATGGTAAATAGCATCAAAGTCCGTGGAAGTAAGGTAGTGATTGACCCCACAATTCTGTTCAACCGCATCACATGTGTTATTCAGTCACAAGCAGAGATGGAAGAGTATCTCAAATATGAACTCGCCCCGAAACCACCAGCATTGTTTGATTCTGCTGGAATGAGGAAGACACAGAAAAGCACGCTCGGTAAGATCCTCAAAACATACGGTTCCGAGCAAACTAAAATCCCAGAACATTCTCTGTTTGTTGTAGATGGTGGATTTTTATTGAGGGCAGTTGTATGGCCTAAACAGTCGTCATATAAGGACATATGTACATCATATTCCAATTATCTAGTGAGACATTTTGGGGCGAACGTCGTGGTTGTTTTTGATGGTTATGCTTGTACAATGTCGACAAAGGGCATGGAACAAGCCCGTAGATCTAAAGACAGGTATTCCATTGATATCAATATCTCACCCGAGTTACCAGCCACCACACCCCAATCCGATTTCCTTGCAAATGCCAAGAACAAAACCCAACTGATCGATCTTCTAATGCAGGAGCTATCTGCTATCAATATTCAGTCCAAGCAGGCCGAGGCTGATGCTGATGTACTGATAGCCGAAACTGCACTTGACATCGCTCAAGATGACAACAATGTTGTCGTTGTGGGAACAGACACAGACTTGTTAGTCATTCTTACCTCTCGAGTTCAACCGGGATGTAATATTCACATGATGTATTCCATTACCCCAAACTTACTAGTTTCACTTAGTGAAATAGCAACCAAAATGGGTGACCATAGAAGCAACCTCCTTGTAGCACATTCTATAAGTGGTTGTGGCACTACTTCTGCACTCTTTCGAGTTGGTAAGAAGAAAGTATTCAGTACAATTGTCTCCGATGTTACTAGCGACTCACAACAGTATGTCAACACAATTTTGGCGGATGACAGTACACCAAGTGCAGTAGCCGCTGCCGGGGAACAACTTCTCCTGATCTTATACGGGAGTAAAACTGTTTCCTCTCTCGACCAATATAGATATGTCACTTACAAGCGTTATGTAGCAAAATCTAAACTGAATAAACCCATCGACCTAGCCTCACTCCCACCAAGCAGCGATGCTGCACAACAACATGTCTACAGATGTTATCTCCAGGTCCAACAATGGCTGGGCACTTCGCTTCCTCCGACGGATTGGGGGTGGTCGCTAGACAATGGACTTCTTGTACCGACTGCAGCCACAAAGCCATGTGCCCCCGATAACCTACTGAATCTGATCAGTTGTGGTTGCAAGAGTGCTTGTACAAAAAGGTGTGGGTGTAAGAAGGCAGGACTCTCTTGCTCAGGTTTGTGTAATTGCAGTTCGGATTCTTGTAACAACCACAGAAACACTGTCCTGTCGGAAATTTCTGAGTTCGATGAATAATATGTATATAGGTCATGTCATTTCTGTATATAGCGTTGATAATAGTCAATGTAACTTAATCCATGTTGATTGATTTGTACATTCTGTAAATATTATTTATTGATTTTTGTACATTCTGTAAATATTATTTATTGATCTAATGCTGCCAGACACAGACGTGTCTGTTCGGTCCCGAGCCCGAAAATAGTTGAGTTCTCATGCTGACGAATTTTATGCCAAAAGGGGAACTCGGCCAGAAGCAGAGGGGGTCTTCCATAATGTCTATTTTGTAAGCAATGATAAAAGTCTTCAAATGGTGGTGGATTTTTTATCGTCTGTCCAACTAACATCCCGTTCTGAACTACGACCCTTTGGGCAAATCCGTTAGGAAAATCGTCATTTTTTGCGTAAATCCGATACTTTTTTGTGAATTTTCAATAATTTTTCGCAGAAATTGTCACAGAATGCACATTTTCCTCTAGATAAATGTATATTAGACATTATGTAGCTCGAAATACGCGTAAACAAAAAATACAGTTGGATCAATTCGAGGTTACAAAGTTCGTGCGATTTTTTTAAATTTTTTTCAAACGCGTTTTCGAAAAAAGGCTGTAGAAAAAAAAAGCTCAACTGGGTTTTTAGGGGACTTTTGTCTAATCGTTCAGTGACATGTACTCGACATTCCCTGAAAAAAATCAGCTTTCTCCGATTTTTTTCCCTGGTGAATCCTAATGTTCTTGGGCTACTAGTGCAGAAGAAATACACCGTACATGCAGCACATAGGCACATGCTGAATTTAACAATTTATGCATGTGTGCACGTGCACAAGGTCCGCACAATACATACAACTTTTGGACTCATGAAGATATTTGAGGATACCAATGACATGATTATGTACTATTTAAGGATACATTTTGAGGATACGCGTGTTACACTGTGTACAGATCACATTCAGCACATGATGGATGTACCGAATTGTGCGTGTGTGCTAGTGCACGGTGTGTGCACAAAACATGCAGCACATTGGCACATATGATGAAAAGGAACTTCTAGAAGCATAGTTAAACACTAGAATGCGGTTCCATGGAATGTAGGACAGGTAGTAGTTGGAAAATGCATGTGCGCTAGTGCACAGTGTGTCAGAATATGTACACATCACATGTAGCACATGTGCTCGTGCTTGGTGGGCCAATATAAGCTTGTGCGCTAGAACACAATGTACGCACAACACATGCAGCATATAGGCACATCTTGGATGCATTGATATGTGCTTGTATGCTAGTCCACAATGTGCGCACAACCCATGCAATACTAGTCACGCACTATTAGAGGGTTTGGGGTTACATATCAACCAAGTGCCACCATAGAAACCAAGATGGCAGCCTCTAGTATACAAAATGGATGACTGAAACACGTGCCATCTTAACAACACGCGCTGCACATGCGCACTGAAACCACGGATCACTGTGGTAATTACGCACTAACATGGCCGCTCACGCGGTGTACCATTACAACCATCAACCAAACATGGCATCGCTGGGTGACGTGACATGATGTCGCTTCCGGCGCCCCCGGCATCGGGTTACCCCAACTGGACCTTCAAAACCATGTTACATTCTACTGTTATCAATATTATTTCATTCATTTTGGTTATGGATTCAGGGAAATGATGACTTTTGTGTTGCAAATTCTGAGAATTTCCCTGGACACCACATTTCTGGAAATGTTCCAATAAATGCTCTTATGATTTAATTAACCCTAGTTAAACCGTGACACCCTGGATGATTTAATTTTTAAAACTTTGTCGACCGAATAATATGCGAATCCATTTGGTACTACAATGGAAGTTTAGCAATTATTCAGTCCTTAGGCATACTACTTGGTAAATCTGCCCGACGGACGATGGTCCAAATTAATGTTCCAGAATATTTGGAATTCAAACACAAAGACAGGGTGGATAGACCAATGAGGTAGTCTATTTATTTATTTATTGGGGGGGGGGGGGGGTTAACGACACTTTCGACAGCCAGGGTCACCTCGTGTCGGACAGTTTTACGGGTGGAGGAAGCTGGAGTATCCGGAGAGAACCTCCAATCAACGGCGAGCAACTGTCAGACTCCCCAATAATTGGCTGAAGACAAGTGCACCATTGACGTGCAGTACGCCTTAGTACACAACACCACCGCGCCCCCACGTCGACAATTGTAATTAACCCTATCAACACTGACACCCTGGAAGGTATCATTTCAGTCAAAACTGTCAACGGCGAAATGGGCGAAACCAGTCTGGTTTGTTGGGAGGATCAGTAAAAATTTAACCCAACAGCTCTGTCGAGCTGCTGGATTAAATTATTACCGAGCCTCGCTTCAGATGTTTTGCTCTTTACATTGTCTGCTCGTCCACTACCAATTTTTTCTTCACGCAAACATTTATGCGCAACGGGTTGAAAAAGGGTTAAGTGTCTTGCCCAAGGACACAACGCGGTTTCCGGACCTGCATCTCTACCTACTGAGCCACCGCGCTCCCGAGGTAGTCAATATAGAACTATGCAATGGATAAAGGGTATAAAAATCGACAAAGAAAGGGTCATGGTCGATTGTCACCCGAATTGGCGAGAGGGGGTCAAAGCAAGTAGGTCTTTGGGTGGCCTGCAAAATAAAGAAAAACCAGATTTTGAAGAGTACCTTGATGGCACATTGGGGGAGGGGGTACAGTTCTTTAAGACGAGGACGCAGTCGCTGGAGCTTAGGTGGAAAAGTAGGAACAACAGTGAAAAGGAGTGTCAAATGTGTCATTTAGGCGTAGTGGAGACCCTAGAACACTTTCTATTAGAATGTCCAAAATACCAGTATAACAGAATAAGATTCACCGGGCATATAATGGGGAAGTGTGATGGGAGAATAAAGGACATGTGGTTAGTGGATGACGCAAAGGAAAGGGTTAGTATGCTTATCGGAGAGATGGGGAAGAATAGTGTAGGGGATGTCATCAAACAGTTCGTCTCAGAGAGTTGGGAGGAGAGTAGAGCCGTGGAGATAGGGAGGTATTTTGGAGCACAGGGCAAATACAATCCTTCTCACCTGAGAACCGCGGCAAATCAGCGGTCGGCTAATTACTACTAGGCTGTAACAAAATATACTATTAAAAAAAAAGTAGGGGATATCCAAATTGATGCTGATATTTTCAGAAAAAGTTCTTGGATACACGCGTGATTGGACACATGAATATGTTACCAAGTTTAATGTGGATCATGAATGTCACCACCTCACGAAAACTTCGTGCAGGTTTTTCGCACGAGCGCCGTGTTAATGTCTGTATGTCTGTGGGGTACGTTTTGAAATTTTCATTTGTACTGGACGGGCTTTTTCGAAGGTCTCGTCGTTGTTTTCTTGGTATAAACTCGTTCATCAATAGTTTCTGGTTGAAACGTAACTTTTGAGGTAGGCAAAGACTGACAGGTGACGAACGTTTACGTGCCGTTGGCATGTTGGAAGCTGGCAACAGACAGACTGCAGTGACTCAAATTCAAAACGTTACTCAATCGGTGATTAGAAGGTTGAGGTCAAGCTACCGTCAGAAGGCAATATTGATGACAGACGGCAATCAGGTCATCCAAGGGCGACAACAGACAACCAGGGTCGTTTCATCCGAATCACAACGTTACGAACCCGTCATCAAAGTGCCTCAGAAATTGGACAGCAGGTGTACCGAGCGACAGATGTGCGAGTCAGTGGTCAGACTATCCGAAATCGCCTACACAGCTGGAATTTGTACGCTCGAGGACCTCGAATAATTCCACGTTTGACTGAATGTCACTTCGCAACAAGGCTTAATTCGTATGGAGCACGACTGCGATGGAACAAAAGTCGGTGGAGCAAATTCATGTTTTCCGATGAATCGAGGTTCACTCTCGATTTCCGCTATAGGCAAAACAGAGTGTGGAGGCGGCGGATCGAACGATACCATGACGTAACCGTTAGACAGCACGATCGTTTTGGTGAATGATCGGTTTTGGTGTTGGGAGGCATAACCATGACAAGCAGAACAGTATCAGATGTCATCGAAGGGCGTGCCACAGTATTACCGTGACAACATGTTAGCAGCTCATATCATGCCATTTGCGCGACGTCACAACCGTCGATTTATTTTTCAAGATGACAATGCAAGAGTACGCAGGGCCCGTGTCGCTGCAGAGTTCCTACAGGAACAGAACATCACTACACTCCCTTGAACAGCACTAAGTCCAGAACTTTCACCAAACGATCACGTCTGGGATATGCTTGGCAGGCGCCTGCAACAACGCCAACAGCCAACTACCATTGTCCGGGAACTCGCCTCCGCACTCCAGGAAGAATGAAATAACATCAGTCAAGCTGATATTGGACGGTTGGTGAGGAGTATACCACGTCGGATCCGCACTTGTCTCGCGAACCGAGGAGGATTTACAAGGTATTGAGGTCTTGGACTGAATGTGGTAAATTCTATGACCGACCGTCCATTCTTCTACAGCTCAGTGAGTGGAATGTGTGCTTGTCGGACACCCAACTATCGTTGAAATCTTTGAATCAGATGTCACAGTGCAATGCCTCAACTGTCTTTTTATGAAAATATAAATAAATTTCTTCATATATCTCACTTTTATCAAATATCCCCTCCTTTTTTGAATAGTATATTTGGGCTCAATACAGGAGCGCGTATTTTAACTTAGTGCAATATGAGAAAATTTCTTTAAAAATCTTCTTTTTCAGATCCACCAATCAGAATCCTTTCATATTTCGTATACAGCACCTGTTGAGTGATCAGATTCAAGTTTGTTCAAACTGAGAACCAGGGTTAATATTTAGGTTCCCAATTGGATACCGAATTTTAACTTGGTGCAAAATGAGGTAATTTCCGTAAAACTCATCTTCGGATTCACAGGCAGAATCCTTTCATATTTGGTGTACAACATCTCGGGGGAGGTAGATTCAAGTTTGTTCAAATTGGGGCCCTGGGTTCATATTTTGGCTCCCTATGGTAGCTCAAATTTTAACTTAGTGCAATATAAGGAAATTTATTTAAAAATCTTCTTCAGATCCACCGGATAGAATCTTTTCATATTTTGTATACATCATCTCTAGTTCACTATTCAGAACAGAATTCTGGGATTCGATGCGTGCTAAAAATAGAAACTTAATTCCAAGTCAATTTTATAAGGAGCCATGTTTATTAAGTACCCTCAAGAGGTGTGTAATTATGATTAATCCACATAGGTTGTATATCAAAGGGGCTCCGTAGAGGAGCTCCACTTTGGACATTATGATTAACTGAAGGAAAGGCATAATGCTTGGACTATTTTAGTCACTACTGAGGGGCTCATGGATTGACGATGGATCCTATGGAGATTGATTTCTTAATGTATATTCATTCTTGGCCTCGGTCTATATCGGGTTCTGTTCAAGGTGAGAGCTTCAGGCTCCGTAGGGCCTCTTGTTTATCATCAGGTCCTGTATAGGGCGGGCGGGTAAGTGGGTGGGGTATCTGGGGGTCGTTGGGCGAACGGTTCGGCGAGGGCTGGTAGATCCTCGGGCAGTGGGGCGGGCAGGCAGGCGGGTTGGAAGGCAGGCAGTCACGATAAAAATCGGGATGCCATCTCCATGTGTTCAAGTGCGTCCGTGTGCCAATCCATTCGAACGACGTTTTGTTGACATATTGGAACGGCGAACAATCAGCCTTGCGAATCTATAATATTAAACCTTCGGTCTTCCGCTGATTTGTCGCGGTCCTCTAACGAGGAAGCCTACATTAACCCAGTGCGCCGCAGGGATATTCCTACCCCACTTTCCCTCATAATCTCCCAGCATTCATTGAAAAGCTGTTTCACAATTCCCCCATTGGCCCCTTCCCCAACTATAAAATTTACCCTTGTCCTCATCCAAGTATCCTTCATGTTTCCATCCTATTTTTCCATTAGTTTCACAAGGAGCCTTGTTCTTCTTGGCAAATATCTGGGGCATTCTATAATGAAATGTTCCAGGGTCTACGTTACACCGAAGTTACACATTTGGCACACTATTTCATCGCTTTTCCCGATTTTCCCCCTCAGCTCCAGTGACTTGGATCTCACTTTGAACAACAATGACCCCTAAACGATTCGTCCAGGTACTCCTCAAAAGCTGGCGCATCCTTTTTACAAAACCCGTCTAAACGACTCTTGGTCCAAATTCTAGCTCGCCAGTTTCTAATACAATCATCAAGCACCCTATCCCTTATAAAGCTCCCCCCCCCCCCCCCCCCCCCCGCTGCAGTTTCCCCTCTAGATCTTCAGTCTTTATAGAGTAGCTTTCCATCCCGTCTGAATGTTAATCAGATGAAAAATTCATTCCGGCTCACTAAGCATTTTCTTTGACAAACCAAAGGCGCTCAAAGAAAACGAACCAACCAGCCGTAGTTCCAAATAGATATTATACGGCACTGTTAGCAAGGCGGTCTTCTTTCTCGCTCGGATTGCGATACGGCTGCGACACATTTACACCTGTGGGTCAGACCCGGTCAGTGTTACATGAAAAAAGAAGCATCTCTTAACTTGCTCATATCGTCATGAAAATCGACTTTCGACAAAGTTATCTGTTTTCGAATTATTAGATGAGCGAGGAAGATCCAACTAAGTATCAAATGATTGTTGAGGAAACACCCGTGACATCAGCAGAAAATAAAACAAGAAAATTATAGTAATGCTATGCAAAAAAAGGGAGATGGGGAAAATGGCAGTGATTCTCCACTCCACCGTGTAGATACAAATCTGGCTTCGTGTATATTTCAGTGGTCTGAAGATGAGTTTATTTCGTGTCATTAACCTCGTTTTATCTTATTATTACCAAATACTTGTGGGACACAACAGCAGTAGTAGGACAGGGTGTGGACGTCCCCTATTTGGGGGACCCCGGCTGGGAGACCCCGGAAGTGACGTCATACCGCAATGTATTATGAATATCACGTGGTTGTCATGGTAACCCATGTGGTCGGCCATGTTGTGACGTAATTTTTATGGTGATGGGTGATGTGAGTGCGCATGCGCAGCTCGTGTTGTTAGGGCGATACGTGTTTCCGTCGTCCATTTTGTATGAAGGGGGCCGACATCTTTGTTTCTATGGTGGCACGTGGTTGATATGTGACCCAAAGGCTTATTATAGGGCTAAGAGGTCTGTAACAGGTATGTTCGATTGACTGGGAGTATTTTCCGGAACGACTTCCCTGTATAATTACCCAAATGAGCCCGAGAATGGCCGTAAATCACCGGAAAGTATTTTGTTTAACCGAAATGGACGTGTTTAGAGTAGCACGTAGTGCTATAGATTTTTAAAAAGTCGTGTTCGATTGAAAGGGAGTATTTATGGCTCTACATAATTACCCAAATAAACCCGACAATCCCTCCAAATCACCAAAATCCACCCCAAAACTACCGAAATGGATTTGGTAAAGCCTCATTTTGTTTTATGAAGGCTCGAATTTTGTTATTCCGGGTCAAAATCCTCGTTTTACCTCTGTTTCGTGTCTATCAGCACACGCAGCACATCAGCACATACAAAATGTGCCAATATGTGCCTGTGTGCAAGTGCACAATGAGCGCACAAAACATGCGCACATACGGGTATTTGAGGACTAGTGGGGACCAGTGTTTGAGGACCAGTGCTTGGGGATCAGTGTTTAGGGGGACTATTAGGGACCAGGATTTGAGGACTAATGGGTACCAATGTTTGGGGACCAGTGTCAGAAATATTATCTAACCACCGTCTCTTAACTCAGTACTAAAGTTTCTGCTACCAACTGTGTTACCGTTTGCAAACAAGATCTTGACTTATTCTCCCGCTCCTCTAAATCCACCCCAAACTACCGTGAGATGTGATTGTACACAATGTGCAAATAGCACATGTAGCACATGCAAAATGTGCCAATATGTGCCTGTGTGCAAGTGCACAATGTGCGCACAAAACATGCAGCACATACGCACATACGAGTATTCGAGGACCGGTGTCTGGGGCCCAGTGTTTGGAGAACTAGTGATTACCAGGCTTTGGAGACTCGTGGGACCAATGTTTGGGGACCTGTGATGTATGTTGGGGGGGGGGGGGGGGGGGACTAGTAAACAAATAACATTGGCTCCTAGCTCCTGTGTGGCTCATATACAGCTCCTGCACAGGTAGTCTTTCCAACAGCTTACAACTTGGGAATGTCTTTTTAAGAATCCCTTTTGGAAAACACCTGTGGCTATAGAATCCCTTTTTGGTCGCATGTGCCTATGTGCTAGGGCACATTGTGTCACAATGTGCCCTAGCACATTGGCACATGCTTTATGTGCCAATCTGTGCTTATGTGAAAAGGCACAATGTGCCCTAGCACATAGGCACATACGGGTATTTGAGGATACCTATGGCCTGGTATTGTATTATTTGAGGATACCTTTATAGGATACCTTCTGGAGAACCACTTTTTTGTCATATGTGCTTTTGTGAAAAGGCACAATGTGACACAATGTGCCTTTTCACATAAGCACATATCGGCACATAAAGCATGTGCTTATGTGCTAGGGCACATTGTGTCACATTGTGACACAATGTGCCCTAGCACGTAGGCACATACGACCAAAAAGGGATTCTATAGCCACAGGTGTTTTCCAAAAGGGATTCTTAAAAAGGCATTCCCAAGATGTAAGCTGTTGGAAAGACTACCTGTGCAGGAGCTGTACAGGAGCCACACAGGAGCTAGGAGCCAATGTTATTTCTTTACTAGTCCCCCTAACATACATCACAGGTCCCCAAACATTGGTCCCACTAGTCCCAAAGCCTGGTAATCATTAGTTCCCCAAACACTGGTCCTCGAATACTCGTATGTGCGTATGTGCTGCATGTTTTGTGCGCACATTGTGCACTTGCACACAGGCACATATTGGCACATTTTGCATGTGCTACATGTGCTATTTGCACATTGTGTACAATCACATCTCACGTAGTTTGGGGTGGATTTAGAGGAGCGGAGGAATAAGCCAAGATCTTGTTTGCAAACGGTAACACAGTTGGTAGCAGAAACTTTAGTACTGAGTTAAGAGACGGTGGTTAGACAATATTTCTGACACTGGTCCCCAAACATTGGTACCCATTAGTCCTCAAAGCCTGGTCCCCAATAGTCCCCACTAAGCACTGATCCCCAAGCACTGGTCCTCAAACACTGGTCCTCAAATACCCGTATGTGCGCATGTGCTGCATGTTTTGTGCGCACATTGTGCACTTGCACACAGGCACACATTGGCACATTTTGTATGTGCTGATGTGCTGCGTGTGCTGATAGACACGAAACAGAGGTAAAACGAGGATTTTGACCCGGAATAACAAAATTCGAGCCTTCATAAAACAAAATGAGGCCTTACCAAGTCCATTTCGGTAGTTTTGGAGTGGATTTTCGTGATTTGGAGGGATTGTCGGGTTTATTTGGGTAATTATGTAGAGCCATAAATACTCCCTTTCAATCGAACAC
This sequence comes from Pictodentalium vernedei, assembly GCA_031216915.1. Classification (NCBI taxonomy): domain Eukaryota; kingdom Metazoa; phylum Mollusca; class Scaphopoda; order Dentaliida; family Dentaliidae; genus Pictodentalium; species Pictodentalium vernedei. The sequence goes on from CM062297.1 coordinate 70,755,030, forward strand.
GACTTTTTAAAAATCTATAGCACTACGTGCTACTCTAAACACGTCCATTTCGGTTAAACAAAATACTTTCCGGTGATTTACGGCCATTTTCGGGCTCATTTGGGTAATTATACAGGGAAGTCGTTCCAGAAATACTCCCAGTCAATCGAACATGCATAATAACCTCTTAGCCCTGTAAGAAGCCTTTGGGTCACATAGCAACCACGTGCCACCATAGAAACAACAAAGATGGCGGACCCCTTCATACAAAATGGACGACGGAAACACGTATCACCCTAACAACACGAGCGGCGCATGCGCACTCACATCACCCATCACCATGACAATTACGTCACAACATGGCCGCCGACATGGGTTACCATGACAACCATGTGATACCCATAATACATTGCGATATGACGTCACTTCCGGGGTCCCCCAGCCGGGGTCCCCCAAATAGGGGACGTCCAGACCCTGTCCTACTACTAACAGCGCTGGTATGAAAACATAAACACGAAGATATTCCTTTTGGTAAGATTTAAACACCAGAACAGATGTACCGGTTATGTTCCTATTTTTGTTCTTCTAATGAAAAATACCGTAATGCTTCAAAGATTTAAGGCATACCCAGAATTGCGTTTGCGTTGATACATATCACAGAAAGAGATATGAATGATAAAATTCTGTATTTAAATTAAAAAGAGCCAGGCCAGTTTGCCGCGTGGTTTATTTGGTTTCTATGTCGCTCATGGTACTATATATAAAATTTAGTAGAAATCGAGTAAATATTTAGTTCATTGCAATGGAAAGGGGGTGGAGATAAAATGAAGTTGTTGCACTGTTATTTTTTTTCTGGTCCACTCACAGTCCTAACTTTGAAATAGCAGAAAAATCCACCATTAATTAAGCTATCATGTAAGGGAGCAGGCGATTGTTACGGATCAACGTGATTTGAGTATCGAGAGGTTTGTCCAGTCACTGAATATGTTGTGCGCATAAATAAAAAAAAATCATTTCAATTAAACCCGTGGGTAGACCCAATGGCCCAGTGCGTTGATCTCCCAGTGCATTATGTGCTCAGATACCAAATTTAGTTAAAATGGGCCCAGTAGTTTGCCCCTTGCAAGGGAGTCGCACCGGTTGTGCTGTGGGTGTGACGTGACACGGTCATTGTCCCAACAGATCGAATTCCCGAGCCAGTATGGTTTCATACACCAAGTATGGATGAAATCGGCCCAGTAGTTTGCCAGTTGCTATGACATCAGGTCGATTGCTATGGGAGTTATGCAACGTGGTCAATAACCCAATAGGTTGAATTCGTAGTGTATTGTGGTTCCACATAATAAATCGGGTAAAATCGGTGTAGTAGTCTGCCCGTTGCTAGGGAGTCTCTTTGGTTATTATGGCACGCGACATGATAAATGGCCCAATGGGTCGACCTCCCAATGTATTATGGGTTCAGATACCAAATTTGGTTAAAATAGGCCCAGTAGTTTGCCCGTTGCTAGGAAGTCGCGCCGGTTATGGGTGTTACGTGACATACATTGGGAGGTCGACCCTGTTCTGGTGTTTAAATCTTACCAAAAGGAATTTCTTCGTGTTTATGTTTTCATACCAGCGCTGTTGTGTCCCACAAGTACATGGTAATAATAAGATAATAACGAGGTTAATGACACGAAATAAACTCATCTTCAGACCACTGAAATATACACGAAGCCACATTTGTATCTACACGGTGGAGTGGAGAATCACTGCCATTTTTCCCATCACCCTTTTTTTGCATAGCATTACTATAATTTTCTTGTTTTATTTTCTACTGATGTCACGGGTGTTTCCTCAACAATCATTTGATACTTAGTTGGATCTTCCTCGCTCATCTAATAATTTGAAAACAGATAACGTTGTCGAAAATCGACTTTCATGACGATAAAAGATGCTCCTTTTTTCATGTAACACTGACCCACCGGTGTAAATGTGTCGCAACCGTATCGCAATCCGAGCGAGAAAGAAGACCGCCTTGCTACCAGTGTCGTATGATATCTATTTGGAACTACGGCTGGTTGGTTCGTTTTCTTTGAGCGTCTTTGGTTTGTCAAAGAAAATGCTTAATGAACCGGAAAGAATTTTTCATCTGATTAACATTCAGACGGGATGGAGAGCTACTCTATAAAGACTGAAGATCTATAGGGGGAACTGCAGCGGGGGAGGAGCTTTATAAGGGATAGGGTGCTTGATGATTGTATTAGAAACTGGCGAGCTGGAATTTGGACCAAGAGTTGTTTAGACGGGTTATATAAAAAGGATGCGCCAGCTTTTGAGGAGTACCTGGACGGATCGTTTGGTGGTCATTGTTGTTCAAAGTGAGATCCAAGTCACTGGAGCTGAGGGGGAGAATCGGGAAAGGCGAGGAAATATTGTGCCAAATGTGTGACTTCGGTGTAACGGAGACCCTGGAACATTTCATTATAGAATGCCCCAAATATTTGCCAAGAAGAACAAGGCTTCTTGTGAAACTAATGGAAAAAATAGGATGGAAACATGAAGGATAATTGGATGAGGACAAGGGAAAATTTTATAGTTGGGGAAGGGGCCAATGGGGGGATTGTGAAACAGTTTTTGAGTTTTTGAATGAATGCTGGGAGATTATGAGGGAAAGTGGGGTAGGAATACCCCGGCGGGGCACTGGGTTAATGTAGGCCTCCTCGTTAGCGGACCGCGACAAATCAGCGGAAGGCCGAAGATTTATTATTTTAGATTCGCAAGGCTGATTGTACGCCGTCCCAATATGCCTACAAAACGTCATTCGAATGGGTTGGCACATGGATGCACTTGAACACATGGAGATGGCATCGCGATTTCTATCGTGACTGCCTGCCTTCCAACCCGCCTGCCTGCCCGACCCACTACCCGAGGATCTACCGGCCCTCGCCGAACCGTTCGCCCAACGACCTACAGATACCCCACCCACTTACCCGCCCACCCTATGCAGCAGACCTTTCCAATATATAACAATAGTCATTTATTCCATAATGAACTGGTGAAACGTGTGAAATATTAACCATACCCCCTAAACTCAAATTCAAACGGCATCGACTTTTCTCATTCAAATACCGTATTATAGAATCATTGTTTCAATTTCCATGTTCGATTAAATCACATAATGTGGTGTCCAACCACTTTATATCAAAGCAGTGGAGATTGTGTCTTCGTCAGATAAGTTGACAAAAGTTTTCGTTAGACTCGGCGGCTTCCATATGATTTTGTCATATTTAGGGGCAATTGGTTCGATCTCTATTTGCAGCAGATGAATGAGCTAACAGAAATAATGCAACAGGATGATTTGAAGTTGTTCACTGAGAAAGGTTACTTTACCATAAGGCGCTCAGATAAATTCTGGGACGGGATATATTCTGATCAGACCATAGAGCAGTGTTTAATGAGAATGTTCAAGCTCCCTGGTGGTCTCACACATGGCAGGGGAATAACCGATAGCACTGTTGCGAAATGGGTACATGGACTACCTCTTTGCCTTCCGATATGTAATGCTCTCGAAAATTTTGTTCATGTTCACACTGGTCATGGCGAACAACATCGGGATCTCCGTCACAGTTCACAATTGACTGATGCCAAAGATATAACCAAATTATTGAACTGGCTCAGAGTGCATTCCCCCTTTCAGAATAGAGATCCACTACAATTAGTCTCTATAGCGACCGGGCTTGTGGCCGACAAAACTGTGAACTGTGACCAAGTTCGCAAAATTGGTGAATGTTGCGTATCGAATGTTGTAAGCAAAACGTTCAACAGCATCAAACTTTCGCATCGATGGTAAATAGCATCAAAGTCCGTGGAAGTAAGGTAGTGATTGACCCCCACAATTCTGTTCAACCGCATCACATGTGTTATTCAGTCACAAGCAGAGATGGAAGAGTATCTCAAATATGAACTCGCCCCGAAACCACCAGCATTGTTTGATTCTGCTGGAATGAGGAAGACACAGAAAAGCACGCTCGGTAAGATCCTCAAAACATACGGTTCCGAGCAAACTAAAATCCCAGAACATTCTCTGTTTGTTGTAGATGGTGGATTTTTATTGAGGGCAGTTGTATGGCCTAAACAGTCGTCATATAAGGACATATGTACATCATATTCCAATTATCTAGTGAGACATTTTGGGGCGAACGTCGTGGTTGTTTTTGATGGTTATGCTTGTACAATGTCGACAAAGGGCATGGAACAAGCCCGTAGATCTAAAGACAGGTATTCCATTGATATCAATATCTCACCCGAGTTACCAGCCACCACACCCCAATCCGATTTCCTTGCAAATGCCAAGAACAAAACCCAACTGATCGATCTTCTAATGCAGGAGCTATCTGCTATCAATATTCAGTCCAAGCAGGCCGAGGCTGATGCTGATGTACTGATAGCCGAAACTGCACTTGACATCGCTCAAGATGACAACAATGTTGTCGTTGTGGGAACAGACACAGACTTGTTAGTCATTCTTACCTCTCGAGTTCAACCGGGATGTAATATTCACATGATGTATTCCATTACCCCAAACTTACTAGTTTCACTTAGTGAAATAGCAACCAAAATGGGTGACCATAGAAGCAACCTCCTTGTAGCACATTCTATAAGTGGTTGTGGCACTACTTCTGCACTCTTTCGAGTTGGTAAGAAGAAAGTATTCAGTACAATTGTCTCCGATGTTACTAGCGACTCACAACAGTATGTCAACACAATTTTGGCGGATGACAGTACACCAAGTGCAGTAGCCGCTGCCGGGGAACAACTTCTCCTGATCTTATACGGGAGTAAAACTGTTTCCTCTCTCGACCAATATAGATATGTCACTTACAAGCGTTATGTAGCAAAATCTAAACTGAATAAACCCATCGACCTAGCCTCACTCCCACCAAGCAGCGATGCTGCACAACAACATGTCTACAGATGTTATCTCCAGGTCCAACAATGGCTGGGCACTTCGCTTCCTCCGACGGATTGGGGGTGGTCGCTAGACAATGGACTTCTTGTACCGACTGCAGCCACAAAGCCATGTGCCCCCGATAACCTACTGAATCTGATCAGTTGTGGTTGCAAGAGTGCTTGTACAAAAAGGTGTGGGTGTAAGAAGGCAGGACTCTCTTGCTCAGGTTTGTGTAATTGCAGTTCGGATTCTTGTAACAACCACAGAAACACTGTCCTGTCGGAAATTTCTGAGTTCGATGAATAATATGTATATAGGTCATGTCATTTCTGTATATAGCGTTGATAATAGTCAGTGTAACTTAATCCATGTTGATTGATTTGTACATTCTGTAAATATTATTTATTGATTTTTGTACATTCTGTAAATATTATTTATTGATCTAATGCTGCCAGACACAGACGTGTCTGTTCGGTCCCGAGCCCGAAAATAGTTGAGTTCTCATGCTGACGAATTTTATGCCAAAAGGGGAACTCGGCCAGAAGCAGAGGGGGGTCTTCCATAATGTCTATTTTGTAAGCAATGATAAAAGTCTTCAAATGGTGGTGGATTTTTTATCGTCTGTCCAACTAACATCCCGTTCTGAACTACGACCCTTTGGGCAAATCCGTTAGGAAAATCGTCATTTTTTGCGTAAATCCGATACTTTTTTGTGAATTTTCAATAATTTTTCGCAGAAATTGTCACAGAATGCACATTTTCCTCTAGATAAATGTATATTAGACATTATGTAGCTCGAAATACGCGTAAACAAAAAATACAGTTGGATCAATTCGAGGTTACAAAGTTCGTGCGATTTTTTAAAATTTTTTTCAAACGCGTTTTCGAAAAAAGGCTGTAGAAAAAAAAGCTCAACTGGGTTTTTAGGGGACTTTTGTCTAATCGTTCAGTGACATGTACTCGACATTCCCTGAAAAAAATCAGCTTTCTCCGATTTTTTTCCCTAGTGAAACCTAATGTTCTTGGGCTACTAGTGCAGAAGAAATACACCGTACATGCAGCACATAGGCACATGCTGAATTTAACAATTTATGCATGTGTGCACGTGCACAAGGTCCGCACAATACATACAACTTTTGGACTCATGAAGATATTTGAGGATACCAATGACATGATTATGTACTATTTAAGGATACATTTTGAGGATACGCGTGTTACACTGTGTACAGATCACATTCAGCACATGATGGATGTACCGAATTGTGCGTGTGTGCTAGTGCACGGTGTGTGCACAAAACATGCAGCACATTGGCACATATGATGAAAAGGAACTTCTAGAAGCATAGTTAAACACTAGAATGCGGTTCCATGGAATGTAGGACAGGTAGTAGTTGGAAAATGCATGTGCGCTAGTGCACAGTGTATCAGAATATGTACACATCACATGTAGCACATGTGCTCGTGCTTGGTGGGCCAATATAAGCTTGTGCGCTAGAACACAATGTACGCACAACACATGCAGCATATAGGCACATCTTGGATGCATTGATATGTGCTTGTATGCTAGTCCACAATGTGCGCACAACCCATGCAATACTAGTCACGCACTATTAGAGGGTTTGGGGTTACATATCAACCAAGTGCCACCATAGAAACCAAGATGGCAGCCTCTAGTATACAAAATGGATGACTGAAACACGTGCCATCTTAACAACACGCGCTGCACATGCGCACTGAAACCACGGATCACTGTGGTAATTACGCACTAACATGGCCGCTCACGCGGTGTACCATTACAACCATCAACCAAACATGGCATCGCTGGGTGACGTGACATGATGTCGCTTCCGGCGCCCCCGGCATCGGGTTACCCCAACTGGACCTTCAAAACCATGTTACATTCTACTGTTATCAATATTATTTCATTCATTTTGGTTATGGATTCAGGGAAATGATGACTTTTGTGTTGCAAATTCTGAGAATTTCCCTGGACACCACATTTCTGGAAATGTTCCTAAGTTGGACTTCAAAAATGTCGCAGATGTTCGGTTATCAAATGTCACGATCATCTCCTCTCATACTCCCCTTCGAGAGTCGGACCATATGATCGATACAATGAGCCCGATACGTTCAAAGGACTCGGGCCCGTAAGTAGTTTGAAGAGGAATGGGGAATCTCATGGCGGATCCCATGTGACGCCATAGTCACCTGACCAGGCTACGCTATGTTTGGTTGTTATAGTAACTCGCGTACGCGACCATCTTGTGACGCCATCCCCGTAGTGATACGTGGTGTATACTGGAGGTGCCCGTCCTGGTTTCTATGATGGCACGCGGTTGCTGCGTGATCCGGTGATCTTCAATAGGACCGGAAAATGTTCTGACGGTGCATTTGATTGAATGGGAGTAAGTCTAATTACCCATATGCTTCTAGCTATCACTGCAAATACCAAAACCACCGAAACGGACTTATTTCGTTCGGATTCCCCCAGAATCCTACTTATAATAATAACACATTCGCGTTCCTTTGTATAAGAGTAAATCCAATAACCACAAACCACACGACAATTTCCCCAAATCACCCACAAGTCCCCAAATCAATGAAACGGACTCGGATTCCCCAAACCCTCCTTATAAGAGAGTAGCACGTAGTTCTATGAGGCCCTTTCTATTGTATAAAATTATATCTAATTACCATAAATATTCCCACACTTGGTTTTTGGCTCCGATTTCTCCTTAAACACTAGATTTCTACCTGTTCATTTGGTTCGGATTCCTGCAGAATCCTCCCCATAAGAGTTAGACGTAGTGCCAGAGGACCGAGAGGCCTCCCGGGGTGCGTTCGAATGTCATGATGCTCCTGGTAGAGTTGAAGAGCCTTCAAGTCTGAACAATTTGAGCTTGGTTACTATTTTTAGCTTTCCTGTCCGTTACGACCAGTTATAAATAATGGTATTACTTCATTTTGTAGTTCTATTACATTCCAGATCTACTCTGTCACTACTTACTATTACGGACGTTACTCTAACCCTAACAGTACTATCTATTTCTGGTTCCTACCCATACCTTTATCAAAGTCTCAGAATGTCTAATCAGATTGCTTTATTTCCCGTAATTGTTGTTGGATTCTCTGTATCTTTGCAGTGCCTGGTTGTATTGAAAATCTTCCCGTGATCATGCATAATTTGGGATTAAATGGGATCCATCATGTCTTTCCAGATTTAATGCAGTTCGTTCTTTTGGTTCACTGTTGAATGAACGTCCTTACAAGCTTTCTAGTAGTCTTGGTTCAACCAACACATGATTCTTCTCTTGTCAATCAGTCTCTTATTATAAGGTATTGATGCCTAGGGTTTTATATTTCGTTTTGTCTGGCACTGCAGTGGAATATATCCTCCGATAAGAATCCTCTGATGGGTATCCTCAAAAGGTATCCTCTAACAGTATATCACCATGTCAATGATATCCTCCCATTCCCAGATGAGTCGAAGAGTTGAAAGAGGAGTCACTCGTTCGAGAAATTACTCGATGGCTTATTTGTTCGATAAAATTGGAGTCATTCGCGCAATTCCTGTTCAAGTCACCACTCGATAGCTAATTTTCTCGATACGACTCGAAACCTTCGAGCAATAACTGTTCCTACTCGATTGTCTTTCGCGTTTAAGAATCAAATAAGACTTCGTTATACATGTACACAAACGATATAACTGTGTATAGGAAGACACAGATTACGAGAAATGAGGCAATCTGATTAGACATTCTGAGACTTGGGGTAAAGGTAAGACAAAGAGAGAGAGGTAGGACTGTTAGAGTTAGAGTAGCATATGTAATAAAACATTACATCCAGGGGCGGCGAGACGATTTTCAGAGTGGAGGGGGGGGGAGGGGCGGGAGGCGGGGGGGGGGGGAGTGCTGTATCAGGCGATGGATGGTCGTCGGGCCGGCGTACGAAAATTTTAAATTCCAGGGTCCCAAAACCCCCATTTCCATGCATGGGAGCGGATATTTTGAGATTTTTCAGGAGATGCATTTGAAAGATTTCACACTTTGAGAGCCGTTAAAAAAACGTCGGTAAAGCATACAGGTGAGACCTATTTATCAGTTTTGGTTGTAACGACCAAAGCTGATAAATAGACCTCACCTGTATGCTTTATTAACAGCAATTATACTGTCTGTGGATTATCTTGTCTGGGGTGGATTTGGTACTGGTATGTATGTAAGATTACGATCTATTTCAGTTAACCGATTTTTTAGCAGACTGTATACATTTTAGCGTTTGTTGCCACTTACTGCAAAAAATGATCCGAAATCCATCGAAACTGAACCAGTAAGAGTGAAACATAGCTGGCGAAAATATGGGGGAGGCTTTGGATCCGCTCCTTGTTTCACCAGTCATTGGTTCTGTTAAAATATATGCATACAAAAAACATGGCTCGGCAAAAAAAGAGCCCCCCCCCCCCCCACCCCCCGGTTCCGCGACACTGACATCTAAAATACTCGAAAAAGATTCTGCTGAGTTGTGTGAAGATTCTACTATCGTGCCTCTTCTGAAAAGTGCTAGAAGACACTACAGTGGCCTTGGATTCAACATAGTTCCTTTCAGGTCAGTCTGCTTTAATTGACTCTTAGTCCATATGAAACTGCGTTTTCTTATATTTATTGGAGAAGGTCATAGGTCATCCCCCAATAAATAATAACAAAACAACTTTACAACAAAATTTTAACACAACTTTCTCAATTGGTAGCTGCAGATTATAACGAAACAGTTTTATATTAAAAACTTGACTGAGATTCAGCAGCCAGGTAGGACGCTACAACACATTACACTACTAGTGGAAGCCACGATAGAATTTATTTATTTATAGAGGTTTAAGGACACTTTCGACAGCCAGGGTCTCCTCGTATCAGAAACAACTATAGTGGTTTTGGACTCCGAACTGTCCATTCGGGCCATTCACCATTAAATAAACTCTTTGTTCATATAAAATTGTTTCCTAAAAATGCATTGGAATGCCTCACCAAGCACCTCCCAATAAATTCCAACAAAACAATTTTATGCAAAAATATTATCTGAGATTCAACGATCAACGTCACGGTCAAGTGATTTAGTTACATCTAAAATACTTGAAAAACTCAATAGCATAAAGAGTTAACTATATCAGTGCTGGAAGCCATTATCATGGCTGTTCTGAAAAGTGATAGAAGCCACCACAGAAGAGCCTTCAAGACTGAACAATTTTTCCATTCGTTTTTTCAAGGAATCTTATTCTTCTAAGCAAATATTTAGGGAATTCTAAAATGAAATTGTTCCAGGGTCTCCGTTACTCCTAAGCTGCACATTTGGTACCCTATTCTTCGCCTTTCGCGATTTTCCCACCAACTTGAGTGATTTTGTTCCCCCTTTAAACAACAAAGACCTCGCCTCTCCCATACTATTCTTCCAGGTACTTTTCAAAAGCTGACAAATTTTTTTTTGTGAAACCCATCCAAAAAGCTCTTTTCCCTAACTCAAGCTCTCCAGCTTCTATTGCAATATCGAGAACCATTCCTCTGATAAATCTGCCTCCCCCCTGCTTCCCTCATCCTTCTAGGTCTCCAGCCTCAATGTAATCATTCTCTTTTAACCCTTTACCCAACGAATCGCCCGTATCCGCCCGCGTAATATGCAAATTCAGCAGCTGAAAAAATATTACTTTTCGAAAAATGTCAACAAAACCATATCATATGACCCCTCTTTGGAACGAGCTCGTCGAGCTCGTTCCATAGAGGGGTCACATGATATGGTTTTGTTGAAATTTTTTAAATAATTTACGCAAGTGTTTGACCACCGAGGTGGTATTAGTCCCCTACGGTGCTTTTGTGACATAAGGCGTTTTTGTCACAGAAGACACTAGAGTATATAAGCATCTTGGATTTTTTAAAAAAAAATGTTGAGCGTGCATAATCCCCTCACAACCCTTTATCCATGTACCATATATGAAAGGCGTAGCTTGAACCATGTTGGAGGGAGGGGTGGTAACATAAAATAGAGAAAAAAGCTTAAAACACAACAAAAATGGCCGCCATTCTGCCATCTTGAATTTTGGAAAATAAATATTGACTGTGCATCATCCCCTCAGAACCATTTATCCATGTACCAAATATGAAAGGTGTAGCTTGAAGCATATTAGAGGAAGAGATGGTAACATAAAAACAGACGGACGGACGGACGGACGGACGGACGGACGGACGGCGGACGGACGGACGGACGGACGGACGGACGGACGGACGGACGGACGGACGGACGGGGACGGACGGACGGACGGACGGACGGACGGACGGACGGACGGACGGACAGACGGACAGACAGACAGACAGACAGACAGACAGACAGACAGACAGACAGACAGACAGATTTTGAAACAAGAGGCCCTAGGCGGCCTGAGGGCGCTCACCTGACATGGTAGCCTAAATATCAACCCAGAGAATTGATTTCAACAAGTTGCATCTGCTCCTCCTAAGAAAAGCTTATACCAAATGTCCAAATATTCTGACCAGTGGATCTAAAAAAAGATTTTTAAAGAATATTCCTCATATTGAACTAAGTCATAATTCGGGCTCCCACAGGGAGCTCATATATGAACCCAGGGACTTGGCTTTAACAAACCTGAATCTCACACCCCTAAGGATTCTGCACACCAAATATCAAAACATTCCGACTGCTGGATCTAAAGAAGAAGATTTTTAAACAAAATTCCTCATTTTGAACCAAGTTACAATTCGAGCTCCCACAATCAGCCCAAATATGGACCTAGGGACATGGCCAGAACAACTTGAATCTTACCCCCCTAAGGATGCTGCATAAAAAAAAATATCAAAAGCATTCATCTGCTGGATCTGAAGAAGATTTTTAAAGAAAATTCCTCATTTTGAACAAAGTTGTCATTCAGGCTCCCATAGTGAGCCCAAATATGAACCAAGGGACTTGGCTTGAACAAACTTGAATCTCAGCCCCCTAAGGTTGCTCCATGCCAAATATCAAAACATTCCAACTGCTGAATCTGAAGATTTTAAAAGAAAAATTCCTCATTTTGACTAAGTTATAATATGGACCCATGGTCTTGGCTTTAACACACTTGAATCCCCCCCCCCCCCCCCCCCCCCCAAGGATGCTACTCACCACATATCAAACCATTCCGACTGCTGGATCTGAAGAAGAAGATTTTTTAAGAAAATTCCTCATTTCAAACAAAGTTACAATTCAAGCTCCCACAGTGAGCCCAAACATGGACCTAGGGACATGGCTTGAACAAACTTGAATCTCACCCCCCTAAGGATGCTGCATACCAAATATCAAAACATTCCGACTGCTGGATCTAAAGAAGATTTTTAAAGAAAGTTCCTCATTTTGAACTAAGTTATAATTTAGGCTCCCACAGTGAGCCCAAATATGAACCCAGGGACTTGGCTTGAACAAAATTGAATCTCACCCCCTAAGCATGGTGCATACCCAATATCAAAAGATTCTGCCTGCTGGATCTTGAGAAGAAGATTTTCAAGTTCAAATTTGGGCTCCTATACTGAACCCAAATATAAACCCAGGGGGCCGATTTGAACAAACATTAATCAGATCCACCCCACAATGTTGCATACCAAATATCACAAGATTCTGCCTGCTGGATCTGGAGAAGAGTTTTGAAGAAATTTGCCTGAAATGCACCAAGTTCGAATTTGGGCTTCTATAGTGAGCCCAAATATGAATCCAGGTGGCCGATTTGAACAAACTTGAATCAGATCCACCCCACAATGTTGCATACCAAATATCAAAAGATTCTGCCTGCAGGATCTGGAGAAGAAGATTTTTGAAGAAATTTGCCTGAAATGCACTAAGTTCGAATTCGAGCTTCTATAGTGAGCCCAAATATGAATCTAGGGAGCCAATTTGAACAAAATTGAATCAGATCCACCCCACAATGTTACATACCAAATATCAAAGATTCTGCCTGCTGGATCTGGAGAAGAAGATTTTTTAAGAAATTTGCCTGAAATGCACTAAGTTCAAATTTGGACTCCCATACTGAGCCCAAATATAAACCCAGGGAGCCCATTTGAACAAACTTGAATCAGATCCACCCCACAATGTTGCATACCAAATATCAAAACATTCCGACTGCTGGATCTGAAGAAGATTTTTAAAGAAAGTTCTTCATTTTGAACTAAGTTATAATTTAGGCTCCCACAGCGAGCCCAAATACGAACCCAGGGACTTGGCTTGAACAAAATTGAATCTCACCCCCCCCCCCCCCCCCCCCCCCCCCAAGCATGGTGCATACCCAATATCAAAAGATTCTGCCTGCTGGATCTTGAGAAGAAGATTTTTAAAGAAATTTGCCTGAAATGCACTAAGTTCAAATTTGGGCTCCTATACTGAGCCCAAATATAAACCCAAGGGGCCGATTTGTACAAACTTGAATCAGATCCACCCCGCAATGTTGCATACCAAATATCAAAAGATTCTGCCTGCTGGATTTGGAGAAGAAGATTTTTTAAGAAATTTGCCTGCAATGCCAAGTTCGAAATCGGGCTTCTATACTGAGCCCAAATATGAACTCAGGGGGGCCAATTTGAACAAACTTGAATCAGATCCACCCTACAATGTTGCATACCAAATATCAAAAGATTCTGCCTGCTGGATCTGGAGAAGAAGATTTTTTAATGTTTTTCCCATTGCCCACGGTGTTAAAAAGTGCTGACTCAGCACTTTTTCAAAATCTCGAAACTGTACCCTATCATAAAACCGATGGCAATTTTTTTTTTACCAATTCTTTCTGTTGGTCCTAAGAAAGCTTCACACCAAATAAAAATTCTCGGTGCCGTGCAGTTTTGGAGATATGGGCGTTTTAATTTTTTTCTATTTTTAGCTCCTGCGGTTCCCATGGGGCTACGGGAAAAACAAAATCAGCATAAATTAGGTACTCATGACCCAATAAGCCCTCACATAAAATTTGGTTCAAATCAGCCTCTCGGTTCGGAAAATAGAAATTTTGGGCGGGGCCAAAAATTTTGCCCCTCCCATAACGACGCCAAGTATAGCCCCACAAACTTCTCTTGAATAAATCTGAGTCTTCACCTCAAAAGGAAGCGGCACACCAAATATCAAGTCTCTGCTACTGCTAGTTCATGAGAAGAAGATTTTTTAAGATTTCAGCCCACTTTTTGGGTGTGGCCCTACCCACAGGCGAGGCAACTTGATTTGAACAAAATCAAATTGCGATGCCATAACAAACTATTATCTCAAATATCAATTAAATTGGTTCAGCGGTTTGGGAGGGGAAGACGCAAACACCATGTTCACGGACGACGACGACGGACGGTGAGTGATCACTTTCGCTCTCCTGACTGAAAGTCAGGTGAGCTAAAAAAATATTGAGCGTGCATAATCCCCTCACAACCCCTTTATCCATGTACCATATATGAAAAGTGCAGCTTGAACCATGTTGGAGGGAGCAGTGGTAACATAAAATAGAGAAAGAGGCTTAAAAAACACAACAGAAATGGTTTCCATGGCGCCATCTTGAGTTTTGGAAAAAAGATATTGAACATGCAACATCCCATTACAACCCTCTATCCATGTGCCAGATATAAAAAGTGTAGCTTGAACCATGTTGGAGTGAGGGGTGGTAACATAAAATAGAAAAAAAAACTTAAAAACACGACAAAAATGGCCACCATGCCGCCATCTTGGATTTTAAAAAAAAATATTGAACGTGCATCATCCCTTCCCAACCCTCTATCCATGAGCCAAATATGCAAAGTGTAGCTTGAGCCATGTTGGTGGGAGGAGTGGTAACATGAAAATAGAGAAAAAAAGCTTAAAAAACACAACAAAAATGGCCGCTATTCCGCCATCTTGGATTTTTAAAAAAAATTTTGAGCGTGCATCATCCCCTCAGAACCATTTATCCATGTACCAACTATGAAAGGTGTAGCTTAAACCATGTTGGAGGGAGAGGTGGTAACATAAAAAACGGACCGACAGACAGACGGACGGACTGACGGACGGACGGACGGACGGACGGACGGACAGATGGACGGAGTGCAATCCTATAGTCCCCTTACGGTTCCCGTAGGGTACTAAAAATGATATTTAAAATAATAAATTTTGAAATCGTCTGCGTTGGGTAAAGGGTTAACTCCCTAACCTGCATCGAAAGCCAACATAGACATCTTCTTGTCCAGAATAGGTGAAATTACTGATAAATTAAACAATGAAAACAAGAAGTGCTATTTTATGAGTGATTTTAATATTGATCTACTGAAGTAGGGTGTGCATTCCAAAACAATTAACTACCTCGATCTAATGGTATCGTCCCAAAACTTACATCCCATAACTTAGACAGTTTAAAACACCAAGATTCACAGTCCAATGGATAGCTAAGCCCTTGCTAGTTACCCATTATTCGAAAGGACTAAACTGAGAAAATATGCCAAAAAAACCCACAGCACGGCGTGTACCCATGTTTCCTGGACAATAGTTGGTGGAAGAAGAGCAAGTCCAATGGCTCTTCTAATTCAGGACTGTATAGCGGGGTCTTCCCTGTATTGTGTAGCAAAGCCAAGCTCTTTGGTTTTGCGTCAAATGGACTGACAGAAATAAAATAACAACAACAACCTCTGACCTCTGCATCTGGAAACTCTCTTGTGACAGCATGAATAGCAGCAATCTCAAAGTCAGTTTGTACACGACTGGGGGCAAAAGGTCTGTTCAGTCTTTGCTCTATTTTTGCTTTTAGCGGGCTGAAAAGTCTTTTGTATGTTGATATGAATGATGTCTGTCTGTTTGGTAGAAGAGCAAGCACAAGTGGATATGAACTTGTTCCGTTCATTGCATGAATGGTGTAAACCTGACTCCACACGTCAGGGGATGAAGAAAATGTTCCGTCCATGCACATCGTTTCAGCAGACTGCAAAGCTTGGAGTTGG
Organism: Pictodentalium vernedei; assembly: GCA_031216915.1. Classification (NCBI taxonomy): domain Eukaryota; kingdom Metazoa; phylum Mollusca; class Scaphopoda; order Dentaliida; family Dentaliidae; genus Pictodentalium; species Pictodentalium vernedei. Next base: position 70,770,903 of record CM062297.1, read on the forward strand.
TCGTCAGTAAAAACGAGTAGCATCCTTTGATCGTCTCCATCAGTAAAAAGTTAAAAACGACGCCCATCTGAAGTCTCAGTCTTCTCTTGGGAAGTGATGGTATGTTTTGTTGTCTGTGCCTATACAATGCTTATTGATAAAAAAGAACATCCAGGTATTAAATCTCCATATCCATACATGTTGGCGGAGTTAACTTTTTTGACAAAGACAAACACGGTGGAAATATATTTGTGGACACATTTCTCAGCTCCACAATTATTAGACAACAGATAGAGTTACATCCTTTGGGTTGTTAAGGAAACGAGTAAACAGTATTTTGTTGACATGTCGTCCCCTGAGTTTCAATGTGTTCTATGTGCCTACTGGCACATAGAACACATTGGTATTTGCTCTTATTTTATTTTTATGATTGTATTGTCGGAAATCTGATGATATTTGTGACTATTTTCGTTTTTTTTTTTTGGTTCGAGTTTTATAATGAGGCGTGCGGAAACGAAAAGCTTTCATAGAAACCATATACCCCCGATGTTTCGCGTGCGCTTATACCCTGGATGTTGCACGCTCTCATATGCCTTGGATGTTGGGTGCACCCTTTGTCATGGCTATTTGGCCAAGGAATTCTGACCAATCAAAAGACAGAATTTATCGGATACAGGGACAACATTATATAAGGATCTCATTTTGGGTAATATATTCTCTTGCTCTCTTTCTCATTGTGCTTACAAACTTCACAGTGTTGCTATCTTCTGGTTGCTGTGAATGATCATAGATACCTCTGCCGAAGTCTCCAACGGCGGTGCACCTTCCCTTACAAGTAGACTGCCCCCATATTAGAGGATTTTTTCCTTTTTATAACCGTTAATGACAATATTCCGGGGCTGATCCCAAACCAGCGACTGTTTGGGTTTCTTTTTCTTTTTTCTAAAACAACCATCAAACAGCGGTTTCAGTATTACCATAAACATGCCCACCTTTCGGTGTAAAACACAGAACATAATTCTGCACAATTCCTAGTCACCTTCCAGTTCGAGGTTCTAGGGACCCTGACCTCAGTACCCTACTGCCAGTGCGCACACTCAAACCAAATAAGATTATTGGTCCTCGCTTCCAACTCTCGTGGATTCATAAGCAAATAATGTTATTCGGGTCGCAAAGGATTTTGAACACACATCGTCCCTGGGCGCCTTCGGCGCGCTGAAACTGTTCATACATCATCTTATAATAGTTGGTAAACACAATTAACTACTTTTACTGCCTGCCTAAGTTATGGGACGTACAAGTTTTGGAAGTTTCTGAAGGCCTTTTGTCTCATGGCATAAACCGCATTGGAGACACGTTATTTGGCGACATTAATTGATCGTATTAAAATATTAATCTGATATGGTAACCTCTGATGTGACTGACCATCTTGGAATATTTTACAAAGAATTTGAAAACACACAGCGTGCTAAAATAAAGCCTGTCTTGAAACGCATGCTAAATACAGATCTGTACTGTTGAACTCTTAATCAACGTTTAACTCAATGTGACTTTCACCGGTTTTCGAGGAAAACTGCTAAACAAATAGCGGTTTATTACTTCCAAAGTGTGATTTACTGGGATTTCCGGGTTTGATTATAAACGATAACTTCACAAGTGAATTATGCAATCAACCATTGTGTCAGGTATCTGTGCGCGCAAACGAAGACTCTTTGCCGTGGGTGAAATGGGAACTTCATTGTTTTTTTTGTTTTTTTTTCACCCTTTACCTAACATGAAAAGTAAACGACACTTGCAAAAATAATGAATAACTATTATTTCCATTTTTTGTCTCAAAAACGTAGGTTATGACCCCCTCATTGGAACGAGCTCGTTCCAATGAGGGGTGATAACCTATGTTTTAGAGACAAAAAATGAAAAAATAATGAAAATTAATTGGCTTGTTTGAGAATAGCGCTGGCCGTATTGGGCCGTTACGTTAGGTAAAGGGTTAAATAATATAATTATCGTTAATAATGAAAAGTAATAAACAAAGTAATCGCTTGACTGGAGTGGTTACGTGAAATAATTCATTCGAGGCGAGGGACTATATTGTAAAACACGCGTGCGCATTCGCGCACTTGTGTTTGTACAACGTCCCTCGCTTCCCATGAATTATTTCACGTAACCAGTCCAGTCAAGCGATTACTCTCTATGTATTCTCACTTTGCCAGCAGGCGAGAGTACGACATTTTCACATCCAATCTGTATCAGTATCATTGATATTCACAGTTGTTGATCCTCCGTGTTGGTCAGCAGGGTTTACTACGACAATAATTCCCCGGCAACAAGGCTCCTTTTCGCACTGAAGGTACGATATTTATAAATTGATACATATATTAACTATTCACGAGAAAACGGTCCCTTTATAATGCGTCTTATAATCGCGTTTTCACTTATGTGAAGTATTTGGAACTGGAAATTAAATAATTCATTGTCTTTTATGTTTCTCATTCATCGAAACCCCATGGTGAATTAATGACCCGGCTTGAACGTTGACGCGGTAACCTGACGCAATGGCCAAAATGGTCAGCGTAATACATGAGAATAGCTATTTAAACTTTAGTTGTCTCCCAGAGCCCATCTAACTAAGGCGATGACTTCTGCTTGCCACGGACTTCTGCTTGCCACGGATGGATGGTTTGTAGGTAACGATGGTAAATGATGTTTGTGCAATGACCCTGTTAGAGAAAACAAGACATGACTGCCTTTATGCAAGGCATGTGTGTGTGGAAGGATGAAAGTGTGTAGAGAGAGAGAGAGAGTGATGGGGGGGGGGGGATTTGGATAAAATACTGGGTGGGGGAGGAGGATACAGAGGTGGGTTGGGGTGGTAGTCCAATCGGGGTGGGGTGGGGGCTGTATGATTGTGGCGAGCGTACATTCGTGCATGCGAGTTAGTAATGGTTAATCTAACGTGACATATAGGTCAAATTGGCCGGGTGCATTATTGTAAAGGTAAAAGGTATTGAATTTGTTGCATATGTCACGCTAATAAAGAATTACTTACTTACTTAAAAAGTGTTTAATGTATATAAACGCAGAAAATGTATGTTAAAATTAATATTGCTGCAAGCACATTGATTAATATGGAATCCGAGAAGAGACATTTTTTAAAATCCCTGCACACGCACGAATTACTAATCCGTGCGCACGGTTTACTAATCCGTGCGAATGGTTTACTAATCCGTGTGAACGGATTACTAATCCGTACGACCGGTTTACTAATCCGTGAGAACAGTTTACTAATTCGGGCGAACGGATTACTAATCCGTGCGAACATTTTATCAACTGAAATCCCATTGCTGTTTTAGGCTTTTCATATATTGTAGAATAGGTAATCATGGTATAACACTTGATAATACAATAAGTTCAGCCTGGCGTCAGTCGGATGAAGAAATAAGTTGACCATGTCACCTCCCGGGCTCTAGTATATGAACAGAGGTGGCATGCTCAATTTATTTTTTAATCCGTTCACACAGATTAGTAATCCGCTCGCACGGATTTGCAAACCGTTATGGCGGATTAGTAAACCATCACACGGATTAGTAAACCATTTGCACGGATTAGTAAACCATTCGTATGGATTAGTAAATCATGCATACGGATTAGTAATACGTTCTCACGGATTAAACAAAATGACCATGAGGCCGCTCGGACTCCATATATTAATATATGATATGTTTCTAATTTAATTTATTTTATTTATTTCTAAATTGTCACAAACAATAATAATCAACAAAACATATTTTCAAAGCTGTGTAAGTTTATCCTTTTCCTAACATAATGGCCAAAACCGGCCAGCGCTATTCTCAAAAATCGTCAATTAATTTTCATTATTTTTTCATTTTTTGTCTCTAAAACATAGGTTATAACCCCTCATTGGAACGAGCTCGTCGAACTCGTTCCAATGAGGGTTAATAACCTATGTTTTTGAGACAAAAAAAAATGAAAATAATAGTTATTCAAGAATTTGTTTTGCAAGTGTCGTCTGCTTTTCATGTTAGGTAAAGGGTTAATATATTTATAATAAATCAACAGGAAAAATCTAATACAGACTATACGTTAGTAGGTGGTAATGGCCGATTCTGGGACACTTTTCCAGTACATGTACAAGTACACGTACATGTACATGTACGTGTACCGCCATAGGGATTCAGTGTTAAATCGTGTACACGTGTACAAAATGTCGTTTTTTCATGGTGTCCCAGAATCGGCAATTGGTTTTGAGGCTCACAGATCGCACTTTTAACCGTTCAAACACCCGTTGGCGAACGTGTAGTTTCGACACATCACTCAGAAGTGAAAAAATATATGAAGTTTGAATAAAATGTAAATTTAAATTCTTTTCTCGACTTTCCCATCGTGGATCATACCTTCGATCTATCGTTGGTGAACGCGAGCAAAAAACGTTTTGCCGATTCTAGGACAGCATCAAAAAGCGGTTTGCTGATTCTGGGACACCGACGTTCGCCAACGGTTGTTCGAACGTTTAAAGCGCGATCCGATCGGCGAAACCCCATTTGCCGATTCTAGGACAGGAAAAATCGAACTCAAAACGTTTTCTCGACGTTCGCCAACGGTGAAAAGTGAGCGTAAAACGCCGTTGCTCATCGAGGATTTTTAAAAAAAATTGATTTGGGATTCCGATACTTGGAAAAAAGGCGGTTTGCCGTTTCTGGGACACTGCCACGTTCGCGATCGCGTTTCGGACGGTCTAGGGTGCGAACGGCGAAAACCCGATTTGTCGATTCACCTCGCGAGTTTTGTGGGGCGAATAGTGATAGAATTGGTTTTGTCGAGATGAAATAAAAAGGTGATTGATATATATAGGAGAGAAAAAATATATAAATAAATAGTTATTTAAAAATAAATATCGAATCGAATCGAATAGATAATAAAAAATACGTAAATCATGAACGCTTCCCAGACTATTAGAGCAAGGTTTCTTTTAAACATGCTGATGAGAGCATACGCAATCTGTGTGAACGAAGAACTATGTCCCCTCTTGTTAGAATGATGCGTAGGATGTCGGGATCATCTAGACTTCAATCACGAGGATCATTCGTGTCTGACGATGGATAGGGAAGATATGGTCGTCAAGTATTTCAAACCGGCGTTCAAACGCGTTCGAATCGACGAAGTGATCGCGCTTTGGAAGAGATTAGTCTTCTGTAAGGATCGAGACAAGCCCACAGTTTCGGAAGAACTGAAATTGGCGTGTAGATGTCTGACTTTAGAAGACAAGGAATGCATCATGAAATTATTGCTGAAGGAAGCATACGTCTACGTTTCCTCGTTGATATAAATAAGGGAGAATAGAAAATAAAATAAATACACACATAAATTTTTTTATCTAATATTAGAAAGAAAAAAAACACAAAAATGAGAACCAGAAATAAATTGTATCCGACATTAGATGATGATGAGGATGAGAAGCCGTCGCTAGAAGAGAAAGAAAGAGGAGAGAGGTATCGCACCGATCAAATCAGTAGAATCCAATTGTATCGGACTCGAGAGAGAAATTCTTGTCGTTCTTTCAAGAAGAAGTATTCGCGTTTCTTGAAATTTGTCAACGCGGTCGACACGACACTCATCACGATTTCCATGGGTTTACACGTGGCTGGCATCAGATTGTTGTCAACCGCGGTCGGTATTCCGATCGTGTTGACCGTACAAGGAGTGGCTCTCGCCGCCGATTGTTTAGCACGCTCGGAAACTTTTTGAGTAGGAAATTATATCTGAAGGCAAGGAAACATGAAAAGATTCGCATCTTGGCCAACTCCAAGATCGACACGATATTCGAAATGATCTCGATGGCATTGAAAGACGGTAGCATTTTGGATAGAGAATACTTCACGATACTGAGTGAGAAAACGAAATACGATTCCATGAAAGAAGCCGTGAGAAAAAGACTCGTCAGATCATCAAGGAAGAGATGAAGGATTCTCTCGTAGAAAAGGGGAGGAAAGAGACCAGGGTGGAATTCAGTAAGATGATAGAACTCAAGAGTAGCGATTGAAAAAAATATATATAATAAGAACAGAAAAAAGAAATATTTAATTTATACATAAAATAAAAACAAAATTAATTTAAATAACTCTCAAAAAATGTATTGCGTAAAGTGTAAGAGAGTTACCGAGACGAGTAATTCTCAAGAAATACGAACTAAAAACGACAGACAGATGCTTCGCGGAATTTGCGATGTGTGTGGTTTGATCAAGACTCCATTCATCAAAAGAAAGAACACGAGCAAAGGTAAAGGCATCGTGAATAAAATGATCAATAATCTACCTTTCGAAATGCATCTGCCGGGTCACAGTTTCACGGGACCCGGAACGAAATTGAACAAGAGACTCAACGCCGATCTGACTCCTAAATCTTGGAGCAAACCCGTGAATAGGGTGGACGCGGCCGCATATGATCACGATCTGTGCTATGCCAGACATCCTGACACCAAGACTCGCAACGATGTCTGCGATAAAAACATGTTGGCGAAATTGAGAGGTATATCGAATCCGACCAGGAGAGAGAAGATAGAACATTTGCTGGTCGGTAATCTGATCGGTGCGAAACGCTGATTCGGATGGGGCATTAAAAAAAAAAGCGCATCGGAAAAGAAGAAGAAATTGGCCAAGGAGTTACACAAACCCATCGTGCGTAAATTTCGAAAGAGAAGGGTGTTCGTGAAGGGTTTGGATGACATTTCCTCCGCCGACTTGGTCGACATGAGATCGTTTTCGAGCTGGAACGAGGTCGTCAAATATCTATTGACGGTCATCGACGTTTTTAGCTCAACTTTGGCGAAGCCAAATTTGAGCTTATGCCATGGCCCGTCGTCCGTCTGTCCGTCTGTCCGTCAACAATTGGATACAGCTCGGGCTAGAGGTCGTATTTATGAACCGATCTTTACGAAACTTCTTGGGTACCTTTGTTATGACTGTGGGACGAGAACGAGTGTTTTTGGGTGCGATCCGAAATTCAAGATGGCTGCCAGCTGCCATTTTGTACCGACGATGCAGAAATCTGTTTTTTGTACAGAACTTCCATATGAAAGTTCTGATTTGAATAATTTTTTGTATGAATGTTTAGTACCATGGGATACATCACATATAATACGGGTTTTTTTCTCGTGCGTAAATTATGCAAATTAGACTAACTTTGATGTTTTTTGGTGTTACTTTCAGCACTGTAAGTACAAATGCCAATACGGCTCGGGCTAGAGGCCGTATTTATGAACCGATCTTTACGAAACTTCTTGGGTACCTTTGTTATCACCGTGGGACGAGAACGAGTGTTTTGGGGTCCGGTCCGAAATTCAAGATGGCCGATGGCAGCCATTTTGTACGAAATTTGGTGCAATCAGATTTTTGCACAGAACTTTCATATGAAAGCGCTGATTTGAATAATTTTTTGTGTGAATGTTTAGTACCATGGGATACATCACATATAATACGGGTTTTTTTCTCGTGCAGAAATTATGCAAATTAGATGAACTTTGATTTTTTCAGTGCTGCTTACACACAGTAAGTACACATGTCAATACGGCTCGGGCTAGAGTCTGTATTTATGAACCGATCTTCACGAAACGTCTTGGGTACCTTTGTTATCACCTTGGGACGAGAACGAGTGTTTCTGGGTGCGGTCCAAAATTCAAGATGGCTGCCAGTGGCCATTTTGTATCGAAATTAGGTCTAATCAGTTTTTTTACACAACTTCTATACGGCTCAGGCTAGATGCCGTATTTATGAACCGATCTTTACAAAACTTCTTGGGTACCTTTGTTTTTTCCGTGGGATGAGAACGAGTGTTTTGGGGTGTGGTCCGAATTTCAAGATGGCCACCAGCAGCCATTTTGTACCAAAATTAGTGCAATCAGTCTTTTGTACAGAACTTCTGTATGAAAGTTCTGATTTGAATAAATTTTTGTATGAATGTTTAGTAACATGGAATACATCACATATAGTACGGGTTTTTTTCTCGTGCAGAAATTATGCAAATTAGATGAACTTTGATTTATTCAGTGCTACTTATACTCTGTAAGTGCACATGTCAATACGGCTCGGGCTAGAGGCTGTATTTATGAACCGATCTTCACAAAACTTCTTGGGTACCTTTGTTATCACCTTGGGACGAGAACGAGTGTTTCTGGGCGCGGTCCAAAATTCAAGATGGCTGTCAGTGGCCATTTTGTACCGAAATTAGGTCCAATCAGTTTTTTGTCACAACTTCTACACAGCTCATATTTGTGAACTGATCTTCACGAAACTTCTTGGGTACCTTTGTTTTCACCTTGGGACAGGAATGAGTGTGTTTTGGGGTGCCTTTGTTATCACTGTGCTATGAGAACAAATATTTTGGGGTTCAGTCAGACCCACTGTGGGACTCAAAGATTTTTTCTAGTTTAGCATCTGACTGTCACCCACCTTTACAATACTTTACCTATACATTTGTTACAGGCAACGCTCAGTATTTATGTACAGACCGTTACAATACTTTATATGTACCTTTGTTATCAGGTCATTACCTAGATGTTTGTCATTGCTGTGTCACATACTATACATGTACATGTCTTTGTCTTGACAAGTTGAGCTACAGTGTCATTGACACTTTCATTTTCCAAATACGGTTGGATCAGAGCTTTGAAGAATAAATTGGGACCTTGCATTGCCGAGGCTCTGAAGAGCGTGTTTGACTCGTCTTCTCGAAAACTGAATAAATTGCGGGTGGAAAAGGGAAAGGAATTCTACAACAAGCACGTTCGTCGATTAGTCGACCTCTACTGGATCGAAAACGAAGAGAAAGCCAGCATGGTGGAACGTTGGAATCAAACGATGAAGGAAATGATGCACAGATATTTCATGGCGAATTCGACTAAGAAATACATATACGCTCTGAACGGTCTGGTCAAAGATTACAACAACACGCGACACAGATCGATCAAGATGACTCCTGCGGAAGCTAGTGATCCTCGAAACGAAAAACGGGTCTACGCGTATCTATATCCCGAGAGATCTAAGATCAGGAAGAAGTCTAGAACGCCGAAATTTGCGGTCGGCGATCGAGTGAGAATCTACGCTTATAAGAAGCACTTCGAAAAGGGTTATACTCCTCGATGGACCTCAGAAATCTTCGTGATAATCAAAATATTTCACACTGATACGGTGACTTACGAAATCGAAGCTTTCGATGGAGACGAGATCATCGGAAAGTTTTACGAACAACAATTGCAGAAGACGAAGTTTTAATAAGAAAACAATTTTTTTTTTATTTACTCTCTTTAACATTTTCTTTTTTACACACATATATATATAGGAGAGAAAAATAATAATAAAAATAATTAAAACTATTTTTAGATAAAAAAGCAAGCTAATTAATAAACAAAAAACAAAAACCCTTCAAAAATGGAAAATATACTAGATATCGCACAAAGCATAGTGAAATATGTAAGTATTCAAGAATACGAGGTTCACGAATACGAACCGATAACCGGAACGAGTTTGAACAAGGCGGGAGAGATAAGAATCAACGTCGAAACCCAAGATCTATTTGTCCATCCTAGCGAGAGTTACATAGTTGTGCAGGGACGTCTCACCAAGGAAGATGGGAGCGACTACGCCGACGACGACACGGTTACTCTAGCCAATAATGGCATCATGCATCTATTCAGTAATATAATAATAATAATAATAATAATAATAATAATAATAATAATAATAATATACATTTATATAGCGCAAACATCTCACAATATTAAAAAAGTTCCATGGCACTTTACAACACTGCTCATAAACAAAAATATGACAAACATAGGATTTAAAAATATTTGTTAAATAAATGGGATTTCAGTCTAGATTTAAATGCTGTCAAAGAAGGGGCTGTTTTAACAAATTCTGGTAGCATGTTAAACAGTCTAGGAGCATTATAGCTAAAAGAACGTCCACCGTAGCTAGCGAGAACATAGGATTTCTCTTCTAAAAGATTTTGGTTTGTGGAACGGAGGAGGCGTTTCGGTATATATGGTTTTACTAGATTAGCAATGTAAGCTGGGGACTGCTTCATGTGGACTTTATATGTGAAGAGGAGAATTTTGCACTCAACTCTGGCCATAATATAAAATACTTGCTATCTGGACAAGAGATAGAATCTGTGTTTCATCCCCGTCAGGCCACCACGATGTTCGGACTCTTGACGTATCCGGATGATTTTTCGAAATCCAGAGGACTTAATCAGTTGTGGATGAAAGACACCGTCGGCCCTGCTAGCGCTGGCGCCATCGCGATATTCAACTACGTCGTCAAGATGCCCAGACCTAAAGGAACGTTTTCATTCAGGATACCTTTGAAACATATCTTCGGATTCGCAGACGATTACAACAAGATCATGTATGGATTCAAACACAATCTGACGTTGATTCAAAAAGGAAACAATGACGCGATAGTGAGACTCACTGCGACCAATGCGGGTAACTCTACACAAGATATCGTGGCTCATTCCGCACGTGGAGCCTTCAATCGTGGAAAAAACGCGTCTCTACAAGATCATAGAATCCAAGAGTAAATTACCCGTGGGATTTTGAGACAGTGCAACACGGCTAGCATTCCACCCTCCACCAATCACTTCGATTGGAGATTGACAGTGAAATTCGCTTCTGAGAGGCCGCGTTTCATCATGGTTGCGTTACAGACCGATATGGACGGGTCTCAGGAAAAGAATGCGTCGCTGTTTGATCACTGCAATTTGAGAAACATGCAAGTGTTTCTGAACGCCATGAGATATCTAGCAATCGATTACAACGCGTCGCTCGACAAGAACGATTTCTGCAGACTGTACGGCGACCCCGCTGATTTTAGAAAGAATTATCATGGTCTAGACGAATTGATGAGCAATCCTAACATATCTCCCGGCGAATACAAGTCGATGTATCCCATGTTCGTATTCGACATCAGTAAACAGAGTGAATGACTCAAGAGTAGCATCTTAGACATTCAGGTCAAGATGCAATTCGATAGGAACGTGCCGAGAAAAACCGAAGCCCTTGCCCTGGTCCTGTCAGACAGAGAATTACAATACGAATTGGATGGAAATAAGATGTCGATCATTCGATGAGAGACGTGTGTAAAAAAAAAAGAAAGAAGTAATGAGTAATTATTAAAAACAAAAAAAAAACAGAAAAAATAAAAGTAATGAGATCTAGAGAGATTAAACATCTTTCTAAATCTCATTACTTTTTTTGTTTTTAATAATCACTCATTATTTTTTTTAATTAATTATTTCCACGTGTTCACTGTTTGTTCAAAGAATCTAATTCGATCAGTAGGCTAACCAAGGAAGTGGTGGCTTCGGGATTATTGGTTTTCGTAACGAAATTAATCCTGTCTCCAGCGTTCACTTTGAGAGGCGTACCGAACGTGCTAACATTCGCGTGTTGATTCTCAGTCTTTTCAACGCTGTATCTCTTATCGCTCTCTACTACATTCACCGTGAGATTGACAACCGCTCTGTTATTCAAATCCGTGGAAGCCAGACCCATTCGTATGATTTCACCTCCTAATGGCATGGGATATCCCACCTGACATGTTGTGATCCGCTACCTCCGTTTCCGAAAGACCACTCGTTTTTTCCCTCCTCTAACGTGCCGGCCTCCTCGGCCCACACAGTGATCAATTGTCTAGCGTATTTGAACTCTTTCCACCACCGAAATCAGGGTGCAGGCATCCGTCATGTTCACAGGATCCGGTAGATTCGCGAGCGCGTGTCCGCCCATGTCTAGTTTACCTTCCATGATGTCGCCCTTTCTCCTGACTGAGTTGTCGTCCACATACTTCCTGCTGACTGCGCTGGAATCGAATTCGGGATCGTGATTGAGACTAAATAAATTGTGACCGTTCATGTATGTTGATGCCACCCTCCATGGTTCCGCCATATTGTTTGTTCAGGTAGAGATTGTCCACTTCCGATTCTTCGTATTCTTGTGATCGTATCACGGCAGAATCTATGTAGCCCTTGTTGACCGTGGTTGAGTCCGCATCCGTGTCATCGACCTTCGACAGATTCAAAATCTTGTTGAATCCTGCATTCAGATCCGATTTAATTTCTCGTCTGTCTATGTAGTGTTTGGTCGCCACGTCCTTGGGATTCGTGTGAGTGGCCACGTTCGTTATCTTGTTAGAATTGGCGTTCAATTCTGACTGCATCGTTTTCTGAACGTATCTACTTCTCAGATGTTCGCTGAACCGCGCATGAGAGTCGTCCGCGTATTTCTTGGTCGCTGCATTGGTGGAATCTATGGGATTCGCGACGTTCACCAAACGTTTAGATTTCAGATCTCGATCGTTGGTCATGGCTTTATCCACGTAATTATCTAGCATGATTCGTTCGAAATCTGCGTTCTCCCTGTCGACGTATTTTTTAGTCACAGCATCTGCGAGATCTATCGGCTCAGGAAGGTTGTAGAGCTTCTTATCGTTCATGTTCAAAGGTTCCTCTCGAGGTTCGTATCTCCGAATGTAACGTTCGTCCAAGTTGGCAACGTCGTAACCATCGCTGACTTCGAGCGTCTTCCTCTTCTTTTTTTCTTTCGTCGTCACTTCTACCAAATTTATCGACTGGCATGTTGTTTTGAGGTTTTTGTTTTAAAATATATTTCAAATGCAGTTTATTAAAAATGAATTATTTCACTTATTTTTATTTTTCGTTTTTATTCAATTAAATTTTTTTAAATAATTTTTTACCTTTATATATACTATAAAAAATCTCTCTCTAATGTAAATCATTGAGAATGTCTTGAAACCGATCTCCTTCAGACCATCTCTTGAGAACATAGAGACATATGTGACTGCAAAACACTTGATCTGGCGATTGCACTCGTTCCGTGTTGTAACGAACCATTGATTTGTTGAAATAGTTATTTATTTCTTTTGGCGGCGAGATTCCGTAGCTGTCGAAATAATAATTCTTCTGCTTCCCATTCTTGAACCACGCCATCCAGTGAGTGCCTTCACCCGATAAATCATCTAGATTTAAAATTCCGCATTCTGCTTTTCGAGGTCTTCTCTTCGGCAAGGCATCTCTGGAAAAGACGCCTAGAAAATCTTTGATTTTCAAATCCTTCGCCGCATTCGACAGATCGATGTTGGATAGGGGTTCGTTAGGTAAGACGACACCTTCTACGGATATCTCTATTTTCTTATTCATAAATGGGGTATATATTTTTTTAAAAATTTATTTATTTTATTATAATTCACTAAAATGACGTTATTTTTTCATGTTTTTCTTTTTCTTTTTAAACTAACTCTCTCGATGTCTTTATCGACTTCCATAATCTTGAATCCGTCTAATTCCTCTTGATTTTCTGGAATCCTATCATCCTTAATCATATCTGGAATCCTATTATCCTCAATCACATCTGAAAACATATCGTCTAAAATTAAATCCAAAGTCCAATGTCCGAGTGCCAAAGTGCTTATTTTATCATCTAACACGAATCTCTTATCATCGTCGGCCATCAGCAAAATCTTGTTGACTATTTCGGTATACAAGTCGTGATTTTCGCTTCGAATCGATTTTATAGTCTTATACACTGGTCCACTTCCTAACAGACAATCTTTATACTCTCGGAAAGAGATGTTTTTCTTCACCACGCACGCTTTAACCCCTTTGCACTTCTTGATCTCTTCATCTTCTAGACGATAAGCATACAGTTTGGGTCTAAAGCCCACGAATTCGACGATTTGTTTACCGCCGCTCTTGTCCTTAAATTTACCCAACACCTTCTTGTTGTCGTTCGATTGAATGTTGGATGGGTGATCAACGGGATAATTGCTCGTGTCGAGCCACACGGCCACGTCCGGAGATATATCTCAGTAGACATCTTTCGTCTCTATCTCGTAAACTAAACTGTCCGTGTCGGTGAACAGTAGTTTGGCTTTATCACCAAATTTTCGTTTGATGTAATCGTAGTGAAACTCGTACATCAATCACTTGCTGATATCTAAGATGATCGGTCTGAGATAATACAGTTTGTCGAACTTCAGGTGCGTCTTTTACATGTGAATGGCCACTAGATTCTCGTCGAATATGGTTCGGTGTTTGTAATTGGGTTTCGCCACTAATTTTTTAGCTCTTTTCTCAGACGTGATGAGTCGAACGTCAGTTCTCTTCCTGATGTTTTCCATCGATTTACTGTACACACAGTTGTTCATGAGTTTGAAGAAATCTTTTTCGAAATCATTCTTGGCTCGAATTCTGAGATTTGTGTTGAGATCGATGTATTTTTTCATCCAAGGCTCTTCGTTGAATCGAATGACGCGATGTATGTTGACTAATTTCATCCCGTAATCGACGTACTGTTTCAAATTCTCGCTGTAGAGGACGTAGTTACGTTTGTTAAATAAATTGGGAATGAGTTTTTCCTCATCTCCTTCATTCGGTTCCATTCGTTCGGGAGCTAGTGGATAATCGTTGTGTAGATCGTGTAATTCTTTCGGATAGTTCAAATCGACTTCTAAAATGCAAGGATAGTCTCTCCATTTTTGCATCTCTTCTGGTTCCATCACCCATTCGAAATTTCCAATCAGTAAAGAATGACTCATAGCCCAACCATACAGATTATTAGCGTCCCAATACTGTATGTATTTATTCGATCGTTTCAAATCGAAACCTTCTTTCATGTAGGGATTGTTAGCTTCAGAATATCTATGGGAGATCATCGAGACACCACCTCTCACAGCCCTTTCGAACATGAGCAACATGTCCACGTCAGATAATAATTCCAATTGGACTTCAGTGGTCTTCAACAGAGCGTCCCACACCAGACCGGTTGCGGTGAAATACCAAGCCGGATCCAGATCGTAATTTTGACGTTGTATTTGTATAATTTTGAATAAAAATCTTCTTTCGAAGGTAGTGTGGTGTCATCGAATCTCTTTAGATCGATCATGTAATCGTAAGGATAGACTCCTTTCCTCAACATGACATCTACTCATTCTCCGAAATGTTCGCTCGTGATTTTAAATTTATCCTTGCTCATGTTATTGACTAATTTTTCCAGAGTGGTCGACATGAATTTAAAACTGTCGATGAAATGTATGTATGCCTCTACGAATGGATTTCGTTTTTTCTTCCAACGTTTCTCCGTTGATTACTCTTTTCTTCTCCATGAGCTTCCATTTCGTGATGGAAATGTATCTTTCTTCACTGTTCACAATGCAATGTAATTCTTCGTGGGAGGTGCTGAGATTTTTCACGAACAGATGACTGTCGTAACCCGAGAGATTGTGAAATATCACCGGATAGAAAACGGCATCTCGATATTTTAAATTACACTTGCTCTGAGCCGGACCGTGATACAGACCTGTGTGATGATCGTGGTCTCTGACCTTCTTATTTTCCTCCGAATTCTCGTTGAACGATTGTCTGCATATGTGGCATTTAGTGGCTCTGTTATTTTCATCCTGCTGCTCTCGCGTGATGATCATTTTCGCCAGGGTTTTGAATTTGTCGCATAACATTTGAATTTTCTATTCTAACTCTTCCATGAACCTTTGAGCCACGTTGTCGTCTTCGCACTGTTTTGTGTAGGTGAAGGGACCCATGTCGTGTTGTGAGTCGAAAGCACATTTCACGTAAATGCAATAACCCAAAGGCATGTGTTTTTGATATCTTTTGACATAACGTCAAAGAGCGTTGGGTTGGCAGGAACTCATTTTCACGGTGAAGCATTTGAAATCGGCATACACGATGAATGGTACTTTTAACCTTCTATTCCGATTTTCAAACTTCATGATGGTGTTGGGTTTGGGCATTTCGATGTCGACACCTTGATTTTCATTGCAATATTCCTGATGTTTCACTAACGATTTTTTGCTGTGAAACGTGTTCATGCAGTTGCAACATAAACATATCTTATGTTCATGTTTATTATTTTGTCTCGACAGTAATCGGCTCGCATTTTTAACCCAACAATAATGACGATTGTCACCATTTGAATTCAATAATAAAATAGTCATATTTTCTCTTTCAAGATACGAAGTCTGTCTGAGAGGATAGATTGTTCATTTTTCATTGTTGTATCCCAAGACGTTCACCGCTACGGTGGGATTTTGAGCCTCGAAACGTTCGATGTGTTTTAACTGCATTGGAAAAGTCACTCAAGTCCAATCGAGATTTTTAGAAGTCTCCTCGTAATGAGAAACTCTCTCAGGATGGATTTTGACAGGGTATAAAGCGGAGGTGACTGCCACTTTAAAACACTGATCATCTTTATTTCTCACATTGACCACGGAGTGTTTTTTAGCTAAGAAATACAGTAATTCCATGTAGGAAGACCCTTTCAACGAATCGTTTTCAGTTATATGAATTTCGAGTTTCAACACCTCATCGAACGTCCAATTACTACCTTCATGTTGATAATTCGCGAGAGACGTCAACATCTTGTCTTTCATCTTTTCAAAAATGTCTGGTAAATCTGAACCTCGAAGTATGGGTTCGACGTTAGATCTGAAAAATGCATTTGTCACGATACTCTCGCCGGACTTCACGTCGATTTTATTCATCACGCAATGGAGTATCATCTTAATTTTTTGTCCCATGTTCATGTGTTCGCAAAACAAATCCAATACTTTTTTCTTCACCCGTTCCATGAACAATTTCGGATCGATTTTCTTAAATGAGGGAACCACATCGAAAGTTTTAAAAATGCATTTGATCACACTCTCCCGTTCTACAGGATTCGATTGGAATATTTCCATGATGAGTCATGCTATATATTCTTCTCCTTTCCCTTCGTCAATTGCTCATTGAATTCTGTTCGATATATCTCGTTTGTCTGGAATCTGAAGTACATCACTCGTTTTCGTTTTTTTTTTTTTGAAACTTGAAGTTCTTCAACGGCTTTTCGTTTAGTCGTCTTCTTATTTTTCCCAACCGAAACGTTTTTATTTTTTTTCGACGTTGGCATTTCGATTCCTTTTACTATCTTTTTCTTCTTCTCATTTTCCACAATCGATGCATTTTTTGACATCGTTGCTATCGACCTTTCGTTTGCCTTTTCATCGAGCAAACTATGTATCTCCTCGTGCATGATCTTTCTAATTTCATCATGCTCCACTTTTCGTTTTCTATCATCGGGCGTTACTGTCATCGGCTTGTTTTTTTCTTCAATTCGAGTCTGTTTAAGTTTATCCACTTCTGATCTTTTGATTTTTTTCTTTCCATCGTTTCGCAAGCGATATTCCTGTATGACTTCAATTTTTTTTGACTTGGCTCTATGATTTCTGAAATGGGGAATTTTTAATTTTTTACAAATCTTGTTTAACTGAGGTACAGTTTTCTCATTTAAATTTTCCATTTTTTTATTTGTTTGCTTCATTTGTAAGAATATTTTTTTTTCGAATTTTGTATTTAAATAATTTGTTAAAAAGTTTTAAAATTGTTTTTATATATATACGTTTTAATTCCTTCAAAAAAATTTTTTTTTGATGAAATTAATCGATTTTTTTATGTTTCTTAATGTGAAAAAAAATTGAATTAATATGAGAAAAAAGGATGTTCAGATTTAAACTTTTTATTTATATATATAAAGAGAAAAAACATTTTTACAAAAAAAAAAAAAATTCACATTAAAGAAAATTAAAATTAAAAAAACTTTTTTTTTTATATATATATAAAGAGTAAAAAAAAAAACAAACTTTTTTAACAAATTATTATTTAAATACAAAATTTAAAAATATACATTATTTGCAATAATTCATAAAACAAAAAAAAAACAAATAATCGATCATGACAACAACACCTAAAAGATGCAAATTGAAATTGAAATGAGTCGAAACGTGTAAGAAATTCGGTTATAAAATCTATAGATTACAACAACATGACTCCATCGAATTGAACGAGGTCGACACGAAGGGCTTGGAGCACAAACATGACAAATATAGCATGCCTTTGAAATTGGACGAAGCCATGCTCGATTTGTTTTACGAGTACCAAAGCGATCTACAGAAAATCCTCATCGCCAAAGATAGAGAATTCGACAAGGACGATTTGTCGTTGCCCTATGGAAGTTACATATACCCAAAAATCTCACTCAAACTCATGAACAAATCGGGTGGTGAAAGCTCGTTCACCGATGAAAAAAAACTCAAAAAAGTAAAGATAAACATTCAACACATTTTCGAAAAAGGAGAAGACACGAGCGTCAGCATGCTAATAACGGACTTGGAAAAATAAACAAGAGAGAGATTGATTTTTAGTGAAGAAGAAGGAAAAAAAAGTAATGAGATCTAGAGAGGTTGATCATCTCTAGATCTCATTACTTTTTTTTTTTTTTTTTTGTTTTCATGTTTTCCTTCTTCTTCTTCTTCTTCTTCTTCTTCTTTCTTCTTCTTCTTCTTCTTCTTCTTCTTCTTCTTCTTCTTCTTCTTCACTATCACCCATATATATTATAATAACGTTTCCTTTTTTCTCAATTTCGGCGTCCATTCTTCTTTTCTTTTTTTTGTGATATGTTACGTTTTTATAAGAACACATTTGTTTATCCGAATCATAATTATGAACGAATGTGGTGCATCTCTCGGTAACACTCGCATCATTACCATTCTCTTCAGAAGGTAATGGCGATGGTGGAAAGCATCTCATTCTTTTCAATTTCAACCATCTATCCCACTCTTTTTTCAGTTCTTTCCTAAGATATCCATCATTAGTGTCTAATTGTATTTCCACATCTTTTTCCCACACTGTCCTGCAATATTCATCATTGGCATCTAATCGTTTTTCCACATCTTTTTCGCACTCTATCTCATGATATTCATCATTATCGTCTAATTGTTTTTCCACCTTTTTATCCATTTTATATTATTTTTATACTTTCTATGATTTATATTTATATAATTATATAATTTTTACATTATAATAACATACTCAAAATCGGTATATTCTTAAATAGTGAATTCTCACCAAACAACAAACCCTTACCGAGTCGCTCAACGTTCCCTCCACTCTTCAGATAGAGACCGTTTCCACTCAAAGAGTTGCCACCTCTAACGGGTTCTAGATACAATCCTTCACCGCTGTCGTCTATGTGGACGCGACACACGGCTCCTCCCTTCTTCAAAAACAGTCCGATGCCACCCATTAATTTCTCAACTGCCGAACTCGCGAGTCCCGAGAGAGCTCCCACGCCGAGAGTCTTTCCGAGAAAGGGTAATGCTTTTGCGGCAAAGGGTAATGCTTTTGCGGCGATTCCTGCCAATAGCAGTAGGAAACCGCCTTTCATTCTCAAATTGTATCTCAATTGAGCGGGACTCAATCTCACCGTCAACCCTCTTCCATCACGAATCGCTTTCTTCATCCTTTTGATTTGACTTCTGGTCCGGGCGATTGAATCTTGACCGCCTCTCATCAGATCTTCATAAGTGAATTTGAATCTCACTGCCTCGACTCAAGTTGTTAACGCTCTCTTAAGTTTCTTCCTCTGTCCTGCGGATATGTTCATGTTTTTAACGATGTATTGTGTCATAATTCTTGTTTTAAAATATATTTTGTTTAATTGTTTTTTTTGTTTTAATGATAATTATATATATATTAAATAATTTTTGTAAATTTATATTGCGTTTATTTTATTTTCTTATTTATATATATACACAACATTTTTTTTTGTTTGCTTTCATATTTCTCTTATGTGAAATCGTATTGTCACCCTCTCTCTGCGAAGATCTAACAGTTCACCATTTTGATCCGTCAACGTAGTTTTGAGACTATACAACGTGTCAAATCACTGGTAGATAAACTAAATTTCGAGGTCGTTCCACGATCTTATAACCCGGCGACACATTTGGAAAGAAGGAATAGATCATCGGTTGAGCGCTACCATTCACGTAGCTTCCAGCAATCACATCCACGTTCACCAGAATGCTATTGACTGCGAGAATGCTGACCGTATTTTCAGATGCCACGTGACCTCAATACATCTTTCGATCGAATCCCAGCATCTTGCCTATAGAATCGTCCGTGTTGAAATCCACTCGAAAATTATCTTCCAAATCCAACATCGTCTGTAAGCTATTAGGGTTGGGAGCGAGTCTGATCTTGTTGCTTCACTTTCCATCCGTCTTCATTCGCGTCTGAATGTTATTGTTCAAATCGTCTATGTCGTAACTTCCTTTTGGAATTCGAATCTCCAACCAATCCACTCCGTCGGAATATAGTTATTCTTTTCGGTGATGTTGGGAAAGGAATAATAAGTCTCCAGATTCACCAACGCCATCTCGTATCTTTTCTCTCTATTCAATTCGATGGAAGGTTCGAATTTCGTCGCGAATCAAGTCGAATTGACACTCACCACGATTTGAATGTATTGTTTTGCAGTCGTATTCTCGGCTATCCATTCTAAGAATTCTCCTTGTTCGAACATTATATTTTAATTTTTATTTTATTTTTTTTAAACTAAATTATTTGATGATTTATTATTTTCTAATTTTATTTTCGCTCTCTGTCTTATTATCATCAGAAACATAAAACTTGTCGAATCCGCACCGATATTTTCCGCGATTAAATTCGCTTGTCAAATCAATCACGACAAAATTTTCAAGTCCTCCATTCCAAACCCTCTTGCAGAATCTCCTGAATTCTGCCACGCTCATGTCGTTTGCGACGTGATCGCCATAGATGTGATTGAGATTCTTGAGATCCTGGCGAAAGAGACACAGTAAATTAGCGTTCTCCCTTATCGTCTGTCTGGGCAATCGAAAATAATTCTGTGACAGGTAGAAACAGTCCACGTTGCTGTGACGACCCCTAACGTAATACGATTCACATCGGTTCTGTCTCTCCAAAAGCAGATCATCGAAAATCATGAGATTCTTATCTTCCCAATTTCAATTCTCTAGGATCCGGAACGTTGCTAGCGTTCTCATAAAATCGACACTCGACGTTCTAAGATTCATTTCTCTTCATCAATTCCATCGCCGCACCGTCCAAAATGGTCGAATGAGAAGCTTCACTTTTGTCGAATTCCTCCCTACTGTCAAAGATTTTGGCTATGACGTCCTTGGGCAATCTACGGTCCATGCACTCTCGAAGCAATCTGTATTCGGGTTGAAACAAGCTCTTGCCAAACATGAACAATCTGTCGTAATCCAACCAGTCAGGTTGTGACAACAGATTCATCAACAGATTGGTCTTTCCACAATTCGATTTTCCCACTATCAAGCCTCTTATGCTTTTCGGAAAGAACTCGTTATTCGACCTCTTGGTCACGGCGTCGTTCCAAGACATATCTTTAATGTTCATCTTTGTTTATTTTTTGTTATTTTAGATTTTTCAAACACAATTTTTATGTTTTTTTCAAACTCAGTTTTATAAATATTATTATTTATTTATATTACACCGTCACGAGTTTTCTTCAATCCAGATCCACTCGTCATTTTGGTTAAATCTTGTATGGGTACCACAGCATCCTTAAAATCTTTCCAACTTTTCGGCGATCGCTCTAACGTAGCTCGCTTTGCCGGCAGACTGATCAAGTTGTCGATCAATGCGTCGGCTGCCCTCTTGCCAGCCACAGAAGCTATCCTACCACTGGCTTCGGAATCGGCTTTCTTACCAGCATCCAAAGCCGTCTTCTTACCAACCTCAAACGCGGTCGATGCGAGTTTTTCTACCTGCATCGCTTGTGAACGCTCGCATTATAGAATCGACGATACCAGAACCGCCCTGAACGTAAGTTCTAGCGTATCTCCTGTTCTTTATCACCAACATATTTATAATATATTTTGTTTTTTCACTGGTAAATCGTTTGTTGTTTAAATTACTTTTATTATTTTGTAGTGTAAAATTTACTCTTTTATTTTATATATTTTTGTTTGTTTCTCTCTACTTATTATATATCAATCCTTCAATTCGTTCATCAGTCTTTTGTAATCGCGTTTATTCAAAACCTGCTGCCTCAACAATTCATCACATATGCTCACTATCTCATTATCTAATCCAGTGTTACCAGCGCGTCTACTTGCCATCAACAAACTCAATCTCTGAGACAGAGCATCGGAATCGCTCGGAAGAAAAGTGGTTTTCACCTCTTTGCCAGTCACTGACTCGACAAACTTCTTATTCATATCCCATATGGGTTTCACCACCTTCGTCCACTTGTAACCTCTGCTGGCTTTGGGTCTCGATTCTCTGGCATCGTTATTTCTCTTCATGGCGTGGGTCTGAACCAGAATGTCGCCGTAATTGTCAAAATTCTGCTCCGTGTAATCTCCAGGCTTGTCGAAAAGGAGCAATTTACACAATCCAGGTGTTAATTCATACCTAATCGAACCGGCGATTAAATTATCATCATCATCCATTTCCACTTCAGTGTCACCCACGAATTTCCTACCGCTCGAATCCTCGCGAATTCCATACAACAGATCTCTCTTACCACCATCCTCGGACGACACGATGCTATCAGTGGTGATAGTCGAAGCTGTATCATCGCTCTCACTCACATCGGTTTCGATTCCCATGGGAGCGTAATCCGGTGTAGATTGAAAGGAATACTGTTTTGTAAAACTACCGGGTAACGAACCCATTCTCAAAGAACTCTTTTTTATGGGTCTCAATTCTTCAACTATCTCCTTCTTGCTTCGTTCCTGACCCTCCGTCACGAGTTTAAATATTTTTGTGGTTTCGCGTCTCAATTCCATCTCTCCAAGTCGTCTGCTTCTGTCAGCCGATTGAATACTCTTCTTAGCACGTTCATCTTCATTTAAAAGTTGATCTCTACACTTGGAATCTGTGATGTGTAAAAACATTTTTTCGCTTTCTAAAAGTATTAATATTTCCTTTAGAGTATGCTAACGTGAGTTATTTATTATTCTCAAAATTAAATGTATAATTATTTTTATGTTTTATGTTTTAAGTAAATAAAAACCTTCTGTCTTTAATATAATAACTAAAACCAGTTGAGAAAAAAACATTTTACAAAATGAAACCTCGATAAATAGTTAAAAAATATTAAAATAACTTCCATTTCAAACGTGTTAAAAATCAGAAAGAACATGAATAATTAAAATCTCGAATAAAAACATGTCAGTAAATGTAATGCTTTTCAAAAAAAATAACATCAATTAATCTTTTGAACTGTTTCTGCTTTCATCTCTAGAATAGTTTTTCAGTTAAACGATTTAACTGACAATTGACTCATTTGAATGAAAAACCCGTAATACATTTCGAGCGTGACAAATGGCGTTCTCAGTAAGTTTATACAGTAAATATCACTTTGACATGCGACCTGCCTGTCAGCTTGATAAAACAGACTGATGATTGCAGACTGACACCCGAATGGAATGGTTTAACGTGCCGAAGGCACGCAGGGACAGTATGGGGAACAAGCCCCTTTCGACCCTCAGTGACCGGACAATAAAATCCACAGCGCTTCCTTCGTGAATAATTATATTCGCGTGTCAGAACGAGCTTCATCGCAGAGTAACTCGGTGTAAAGATACACATTATTTTGATAAAATTTATTATTATTTTACATTTGGATTCACGTAGATTTCTTCTCACCTTTTGTCATGTGTCCGATCCTGGAGGATCTTCGCCAATGATGATTGTAGCGCACAGAAGCTCTATTTATACTGTACAAGTGGAAATACCCATCGTGGGATTTTCAAAAAAGTTTAGTTTTTTTTCTGTTGAGTTTGGAAAAATCCGCTATGGATATCCCCACTTACGTCAGAAGTGGGGATACCCATAGTGGATTTTTCCAAAAAACTCAGTTTTTTCTGTTGAGTTTGGAAAAATCCACTATGGGTATTCCCACTTACGTCAGAAGTGGGGATACCTATAGTGGATTTTTCCAAACTGGGTTTTTTTCTGTTCAGTTAGGAAAAAAAATCCTCGGTGTCCCAGAAACGGCAAACCGTTTTTTTTCCATGTACCGGAGGCCCAAATCGATTTTTAAAAAAATCCTCGATGAGTAACTGCACTTTACGCTCACTTTTACCGTTAGCGAACGTCGAGAAAACGTTTTGAGGTCGATTTTTCCTGTCCTAGAATCGGCAAATGGGGTTTCGCTGATCGGATCGTGCTTTAAACGTTCGAACAACCATTGGCGAACGTCGGTGTCCCAGAATCGGCAAACCGCTTTTTGATGCTGTCCTAGAATCGGCAAAACGTTTTTTGTTCGCGTTCACCAACGATAGATCGAAGGTCTGATCCGCGATGGGAACATCGAGAAAATTTTTTAAATTTCCATTTTCTTCAAATTTCATACATTTTTTCACTTCTGAGTGATGTGTCGAATCTACACGTTCGCCAACGGGTGTTTGAACGGTTAAAAGTGCGATCTGTGAGCCTCAAAACCAATTGCCGATTCTGGGACACCATGAAAAAACGACATTTTGTACACGTGTACACAATTTAACACTGAATCCCTATGGCGGTACACGTACATGTACGTGGACTTGTACATGTACTGGAAAAGTGTCCCAGAATCGGCCATTACCACCTACTTTCGTTACATCGCATTGTCTAAGTTATTAACACTTTTCATGAGAACAATACCTGCTGGCAACTGAGAAAACCCCAAAATAGCATATAATAACCTAATTAACATACATACGTCTTTATATGAACAATCATTTTCAATAAAATCTATCCGATTAAAAGATGGCAAAAGACTTACTGATATCGGCACGAAAGAAAGAAGAATTTCACCATAAGAAACTCAAAAGTACAAAGGATCAAAATACTATAAACTATAAAAAAAAACCTACTGCATGGTATTTAACAAAACTAAGAAACAAAGCAAGACAATGTATTTCAAACATGTATAGAATATCACCACTTCACCACGAGTGGTGCACATTTGGTACACCAAGCTACTTTGGGTATATTTTATTTATACCATGATCTTCAGATTATTAAGAGTCGCTATTATTTTTTCTCGATTTTACTGAGCATCAGACGTACATTTGAGCGAATCTGTTTTTGTTTACACGAGCATAAGTGGGCGGTACTTCGCTGTCAATTTTATCGCCGAAACGAAATGGAAAATGAAACGGTGCCTCTTTCATTTTAATAGCATAATAACATACCATTTCGAGTTATGGATGTTTTATCAACATGAGACAATGCATGTTTGTTAAGTTTTGGTGTCTTATGGGGTAAACTCATTTAAAAACGTAATACATAATTGTCACTTTCATTTCACTCTTCGTGAGGCGACGTGCGATAAATTTAGACAAGTTCGCATTCAGGTCGACGTCACCAAGGGTCAAGTTGGATGTAGTTGCACTGGTGAAGTAAATTTTAACTATTGAAATCCCATTGCTGGTGTGTTCACCACGGTTGGTGTGTAAAGCTAAAATTTATGTCATAGGCTTTTCATATATTGTAGAATAGGCAATCATGGTATAAAATATTATATTAAATGAAAATAAGAACAATTTACAAAAAAACTTGGCAAATCATAAATGAAACAATATCAAAAAAAGTAGCTACGTTGCCGTCGTTTACGCTGAATAATAATGATGAAATAAACGATCCACATTTAATTTCAAATTAGTTCAATAACTTTTTTTGTAAACATAGGAAAATGCACAAATGAAAAAATAAGGAAACCCCGTAAAAATGTTTTGAAGCTTGCTAATATTATGAATAATGTTTTTACATCTCCAACAAACCCCTATAAGGTAATGGGCGTGACCAAGTCTTTGAACTCTGAGAACAGCGAGAATTACGATGGTCTAACAATAAGTATGCGAAACATTCTATGGGTACTTTGGCTCAGCATTTGTTCCATACAATAAATAACTCAGTTAATAGTGGTATAGTTTCATGTAAGATGAATGTGGCCAAAGTGATTCCTATCTTCAAAACCTATGATGAGCACAAATTTAATAACTACAGACCGATCAGTATCTTACCTGTTTTCTTCCAAAATCTAAGAAAACCTTATGGCAAAAAGAATGATCAGTTATATGACGATATTGGGAATCCTATGTGAACTCCAGTGCGGATTTTGACCAAAACATTCCATTCTTCACTCCATTTTACAACTTTTCAAGAGTATAGGACAAGAAAAGAACAAGCAAAGTTAAGACCTCACTCTTGCTACATCCATTGCTCTTCTTGAGCAATTGACACTACAAATCACAGGAGGGACATCTTAGGGGATGGGGAAAGGCCCCAAGCCCCTGTTTGGGTCTTTTATGATTGTTAACTCTATAAATAATTTAACAGCCAAATTCGGGAAGCGAAATTAAAAAAAAATGCTATTCAATTTTTTTTTTATATTTTTTAAGAGTGACGCGACATGGTCGCGATCTGATCAAGAAAGAGACAACTTTTGTGATCACGGCAGGATTCAATAACAGGGGTTGCCCTAACCAGTTTTTGTTTTTGTTTTGGGAAGGGGGGTGGGGGCAAATAGGATATTTGGAAGGCCATGCGGGGTATTTTTTTGGGCGGTGGGGGAGGGACTCCTCTAGTCCTAACCTGGACGCCTCTGGTCATTACCCCGTTTCCCCACTTCTCTGAAGGAAAATGCGTTGAGGATAGCAGTCGGAAGCTGCCAGTTAGGACTACCCCCTTCCTGCATCCTTGAGAAAATGTTGCAGTATGCAGTGCTCTAAGAGCGAATTTAAGGCATTCTAGAACCCTATATTGGAGACCATTTTAGGGAGGGACCTATCTAATGTGAAAGTTTGCATTTTGCCAATATTTGGGGGAAGGGGGCGGTGAAAATTTTACGGCACTAGAAACCCAGTCCTCAAGTCACCAACCCGCTCCCCACCCCTTGGCCTTGCTTCTTGATCGCAGCCCTTATTGTGTATATCGACGAGCTACCTTTGCTAGGCAAAAAAATGAAAATATTTGGTTATTAACGAATTACAAGTCATCAAAGATTTCAGTTTCTAGACATGTTGAGGTCATTTTTTTGTTAGTACATTGGAGTCCACTTAACCCTTTACCCAACGTAACGGCCAAAACCGGCCAGCGCTATTCTCAAAAATCGCCAATTAATTTTCAAAATATTTTCATTTTTTGTCTCAAAAACATAGGTTATGACCCCTCGTTGGAACGAGCTCGTCGAGCTCGTTCCAACGAGGGGTCATAACCTATGTTTTTGAGACAAAAAATTTAGTTATTCAAGAATTTTTTTTGCAAGTGTCGTCTGCTTTTCATGTTAGGTAAAGGGTTAATATGATATCTTTTAATTTAATAACCCTGTTAATTGAATGTAATTTCCAAAGATAAAATCATTTATTGCACTTTCAGTCAAGTCAATCCCGTCGCGGAAATTGGCTAAATTCGTCGAGGAAATAACGTTGTGCACACGCCACAAAGATAGACATAATACTCCCCAAGACCGATACACGTGCACAACAGGAATAACCCGATGGGCATATAATCAACGTAGCATACCATCGTCTAACAGCACCCCCCCCCCCCCCCCCCAACTGTTTGCTATGGGCATAAACTCAAATGATCGAAGATACCTTCAGATATTTGAGTTTATGTTAACTTGGCTACCCGCAATTTCCGGCTTGAGCTTTTCATTTTCCTATAAATATCGCGATCTTTTGCATTTCGTTTTGACACTCTCAAAGCCTCTGGAGTCACGGATATTGCGAATTGTTTTCCGGTTAAATCAAAACCTTCTCACACCGGACCGAACTATGGTAAGCCCAGTGGTCCCGGGTACTCTCTAGCCATCTGGGAGGGGGGGGGGGGGGTCATAGCTTCCGCGTCGGGGGGAATCCTGGCTCATTTTACCTGCTAATTGCATACAGGGTATAGGGTAAACTCCTGTTCATTGAATAATAAAAATTTAGTAATATGTCGCGAAATTACCATGACAATCACCAACTTCCCCTTATTTGTATACCCATTTGACCCCAGTACATCCAATGCAAGCATTTAATATATTTTATCTTTTTTTTTTATTGAAGCTTAGACTTTATAAAAGGCAGTACAGTGGAACCCCGTTAACTGAATAGCCACTTTGCCAATGAAAATTAATCAGTTAGCAAGAATATTCAAATAACCTGGATTGTGTCACTTCTATGTATTCCAGAGATTAACTTAGTATTTATTCTATTATATCTTGTTTGACAGAGATCACGGATCTCTGTCAAACAAGATATAATAGAATAAATACA
The DNA here is from genome assembly GCA_031216915.1 of Pictodentalium vernedei. Classification (NCBI taxonomy): domain Eukaryota; kingdom Metazoa; phylum Mollusca; class Scaphopoda; order Dentaliida; family Dentaliidae; genus Pictodentalium; species Pictodentalium vernedei. The sequence continues at coordinate 70,799,069 of CM062297.1, forward strand.
TAGTTTATCTCTAGAATACAGGAATGGGCCTAAACTCTGTTACGTGAGCACTCCAGTACATTGAATAATTCTAATAGTAAAATAGATATTCAATTAACAATATTACCTCTGTTTTGGCTCATGGTCTGAGGGCCCAAATAGCTCCAATATGACTCATTTGAAAGCATTCTTTTTATTTCGTTGTTTGCTTATATTTTTTAATCCTATCGTGGTCAACTGATTTAAAGAATACCTTTGGTTTGTTTGTAACACCATTATTGTGAGCTCTAGAAGCTCTTGAACATTTTAAAAAGTTTTTTTTTTTTGCGAAATTATTCTTGTTCTTGCTTTTGTTGTATCTGGTCTCATCTGTCTCTCCTCACATGGAAGATAAGGAGAAGGTCTTTGTATATGTCACTAATAGTTATCAGCTCATTTAATCTGAGTATCGGGAGTTTTGGTGTTTCAATATTACGAGACAGGGTTTTGTTTGGATCTGTCGTATTCATGAGTTTAGCTTTGTTTTGTCCTTGGGCGGATTTCAAAGTATTCGACCATTTTAATTTCATGGAAATAGTTACTTTTTGCTTTGAAAACTGCCAAGGCTATTTCGTTTCGCTTTTGACAATTCGTCTCCTGAGGTCCAGTTGGAACTCAGGGGACGAATTGTCGAGACATGGTTCGTCAGAAACAGAACCACTGATAGAATCGTTTCGTTCGTCAAATCAAAACTCTTACTTTTCTATGTATCCAACGAGGTTAAGAGTTTCGTACTACAAAGGACTTGTTTGGAAAGTATTTGGAAGCCAATTCGGAAAGGGCTTGTTGTGTCAAATTCGTGATTTCAGCTTTATTTTGCCCTGGTGCTAATTTTAAAGTTTTCGACCATTTCACTGCATTGATATAATTCCTATTTGCTTTGAAAACTGCCGAGGCGACTTCGTTTCGATTTTGACGATTCTAGTGACGTGGTTCTACAGAACCAGAACCACTGATAGAATTGTTTCGTTCGTCAAATCAACACCCTTACTTTACTATGCATCCCAAGAGGTTGGAAGCCAATTCTGATAATAACGTACGCGGATTCTCTTCGGTGGAATCAAGATTGGTGTTTTCAAAGGTAACACCCCAAATCGTATTTGAAATTTCTTTATTGAGGCCAGTATCAGCGTCATCATTTTAAAGACATATCTGACGCTTGAAGTTGCTGGGACATTTTTTGTGAAATTAACTTCTAGATGTACAATGTACTGGACAATGGTTTCTTCTTAATCCGGTGAGAAATCGATCCAATCTTTCGCAAGTAAATTTCAAAAATCGAATAGCTGACGGAAACAAAGTCAAGTAATGATGATTTAGTGTAATACGCTGTCGTGGAGACAAGATGTCGCAAGTTGAAATTATCTGCAATATCTCTAAACCGTCCTCTTGTTCCTATCTGATTACCATTGAAATTACCTGTAACTATGATGTCGGAGATGGTAAGTTATATGTAATTTGGTTTTCACCTGTTTATTGGGTGATCTCATGTGTGATTTCATGAGATGTCATAGTCACGTGATTCAGTTACGTCATGTTGAATTGCCATATTACCCCACGTGAGCGGTCATTTTGTGAAGTAAATATTATAGTGAGAGCAGTGCGCATGTTCAGTGCGTGTTGTTAGGGTGATACATGTTTCCGTCGTCCATTTTGTTAACTGGAGGCCGCCATGTTGGTTTCTTTGGTGACACGTGGTTGTTATGTAGCCCAATTTTTTTCTAATATGACTGGCGTGTGTACGGAGGTTGTGTTCTGTTCAACGAGAGTGTATATTGTTACTCAATTGGAAAAGACAAGGTTTCCAAATCACCAAATACGACTTTATTTTGTTCGTGTTTTTCCAGAATCTCCATTATAGAAGTAGCACGCAGTGTTATAGGGTCCTAAATAGTGTGTGTATGGGGGGTGGTGGTGGTTTGAAGGGTATGTTCGATTGAATAATTACCACAAAAAACCCGACAACTATTTATACTACTTCGGATTCCTTTGGAATCCTCTGCTTCCGTCCGGGTATCAACGTTATTCTTTCTGTGTATCCGACCTTACTCGGTTGTTCTCAAGTAGAAAAGAGGGACCTGTCAGGGTGGAGTGGAAAATTTTTGTCTTATTACTACTATTGTTTAGCGTTCCTTATCTCTTCTGACTAGTTCTCACCCTATTCCGTGTACTCATGTTCCTATTCCTAGCAGCGTGAGTTTTGTTTCTTTAACCTGGATCATCCATTCAGACCACTTTAATGCAACTAACTAACCAATCAGACCACTTTGTTCATCCAAACGTCGCCCACTGTTACATCAATGTCTCACACAAGGTCCCTAAGAAGAAGCCCCCCCCCCCCCCCCCCCACGAATCAATCGAGCAGTAACTAGAACAGGCATCGCTTGGACGACTCGAGTATTGTCGAGCAAATGTGCTATTGAGAAAAATGTCTAAAAGAGGGACACCACATACAATTCTTCGACTCATCTCGGAAAAAGATGTTCCATAAGTGGGATTCCGTAAGGGGGGTTCCAGGCTTATATGCAGCTTCTAGTAGTCTTACCAGTAGCTCCTACCATGTCATCAGCTATGTATCCTATGATTAACTCTTTGTATGCTGCTGGCGGATATTCCTGCCCAGCACAGGGTTTCTCTTGTCACTGATATAAATATAAGTTAGGCATATTTAAATATTCTTTCCCCTGTAAATTGAATGGATTTTTTTCACCAATTATCTCTTGTTATATTTAGATTAATTTTTCATCAACTCTAGTCATGGCTGCTTTACAGCAGCCATGACTAGATTTGATGAAAAAGTATCTTGAAAATACTCAGCGTGTAAAGAATTAACGCCCACTGTAGTGGTCCAATGCTATAGTATTCTGCGACCCTTGCAGACTTATACCACTACTATTGGCTATCACTATTTTGCCCTGCGCTAGAGTGACTCACCATTACTAAGTTGTGGTACAACTATGGCAGTTAGTGTCTATCATTACTCTACTGCCGCTTCAGGTCCCAGTTCATGTCATTATCATACTTGTCTTCGACTACCATTAGCAAGCTTCTGCTTGATCGAACGCCTTGCTTGAATCTTATCAAGCCAATGAACTCAAGTGCAATTGCTCAAACAAGTCAATCCATATACGCCTCTTCTGCCCATTTCGGAAAAAGAGGCACCGATGACAACCCATGTATGTGACGGGGTACAAACAAGTAGAATGTGGATCACGATTCCATCGAATGAAATATCGAGCAGTGACCAGAAAAGGCATTGCTCGAACGACTCGAATCTTATCGAGTAAATAAGCTATTGAGTAATTGCTCGAACGAGTGACTCCACATACTTCTCTACGGCTCAACTCGATATTTGCGGACAGAGGACAGTCGTGATTTGGGGACAAGGGAGGACGAGCGGGGACTTGTGAGGACTGGTGCGATCAATGATCGAACGGAAAAAAGTAGTTTAGAGTTTTTATGCGATGCAGGCAAGGAGGACATGGATGCAGTTCTTCGATCTATAGGTTAAGATTTGATAACCTGTTTGTATAGTTGTGCTACCAACATCCTCGAATATAGGAATAGGATGCCACTGAATTAGCCGGAATTTGATAAATTGCGAGAACACAGTGTACTGAAGCTGCTTACCTACAAGGATGTATCTCGAGATAAGGAAATAGGTATGTTCCGAAGGAGTTGCTTTCTCTCGTCACTCATCACTCCAATCGTTGCCGAAGTTATGAGAAAGGTATAAATGGATGTAACGACACCAAATACTTATTTGTTCTACAGCCACGAAAGAACAAGAACATGGCAATTCATCACTGCGAGTACTGTGGGAACCATTTTATCGACAGTTTAACATGAAGAGGCACAAAGTCAGAAATACTAAAGAACACTGAAAGCCTGAACAGAAATAGAAATTTAGTGCGATGTCTATCTCATGCTAACCGACGTGATGAAACGACCATGATAAAGATGGCTAATAATGGCTAATAATGACTTGATACAATGCATATGTGATTGTTCCAAGAACCCATTGGATTATGTGTCATTGACCAATACTGAGATAGCTCAGCTAATTCCAAATACGGAGGCTAACATTACCAAAGGCTAAACTATCTTATCGAAGTTACTAGAACCCATCATCAATATATTATCAGATATCCGTAGCCAAAATAAACGTGTACTAGTAACAAATTTGTCATTTGCGAACTGACCTTCGCACAGAGAGGCCTCAATGCAATCCCTTTATCCTTGTTTACCAGGAAAGTATTCGCCAATAGAAGAACCAGGGTCCGACGAATTGGAGCTATCTGAAACCCAAGAAGATATGGAATGTGGAGAAGGAGACGATTCTACTGTTGTAATTGGACATATCGTCAGAAGTGCCTACGACGGATACCAAGAAAACTTTGACAACCTTATGAACAAGTATATCGCATATATAATGGATAAAGAAGGCGCAGTTGAAGCAGCAGACACAGCACATGAAAAGAAAGAGTAAAAAGAGCTGATCTTAGCTTATAACTCATTTGTCTTGTGACCTCCGAAGAGTAAAGATGTTTGTGTCAAAAAGAATGCTCAGATTCAAAGATGGGACACAAGCAAATCTTCAAAGAGGATTCCAGATTGAAGCAGCAGACTTCCCAAGTGAACAGAACAGAACAGGACCTTATTCGAAGAATGCAGTTATGTACAAGTATAATAAATACAATAAATACAATAGGATACAAATAGTTATTAGCATCTTCATGGCCTGTTTCGCGGTTTCATTCGCTTCCCAGAAACAAAACAAAAGCGTAAAAAAACATTTTTGGATAAGATAAATACAAGACACTAATGATATACTATTGCTTAGTTTACGGTGGAATGCATGTTTAATTATAGGATCTGACTAGTGTATAAAATATACAGGCACCGAGCGGTTTAGACTGACAATATTGAAAAATATAGGGTATTTTGTTTCTTGAGCCGTTAACTTTTCCACACACACACATATATATATAGATATACACTTAAGTGTATATTTTCTGTATAGATGTTATTCATGTTTCTTTAGAATTATATAGATATATACACACATATCTATCACATATATATACATACATATATATGGTGATTTATGTGTTGTTGGTCATTATGTTGGGCGTGGAGTCATTGGCTGGTGTAAGGGAGAATTTAAAGGATAGGGAGCATGATCAGCGAAAGGAATCTGCATTAGATTAACTGCTAACTCCATGTCTACGTGTATATATGCAACTAACATTTAATACCCTTGTCCCGAAATATCCAAATGCACGTTTTCATGCCCCAGCCCCCCCCCCCCCCCCATTCACGTCAAAAAGACATCATGACCGCTAATCGAAAATATAATCTTTTTGTACGTCCTTTGCGTGATAACAATCCACCACCCTCCCCACCCCATCCTTCCAGTGTGTGTAAATGGCTTTCCCCTCTCACTTTTGCAGTATATATACCCCCACCATTGATCCCGCATATGGTCTCTGTTATAATGTCTACACTGAGGATTGTAGGCTAGGGTGTCTACGCGTCCCATCCACCCCTCCCCCAACCTACGCATGAAATATGTACCCACCGACACACATTCATCATAATCTCAGGACATATATACGCTATGTTCAACATCAATGCGTCTTTATTTGTAATTGCTCTTCGCACTAACTTATATATCCCCCTATTCCCACCCTCCCCCTCCCTCATTAACATGTTTATAAATGAGAATATTTGGAATCATTCTTGCCTATTGAGTCCATTGGGCTCTAGTGTTTGGAGTTTGTTAATCAAAAATGTTTCACGACCCCTCCTGTAAGCTGTATTTTGTTGATTAATTTGTTCAATCCCAATAATCTTAAACTTGTTTATACTGTGGTTTTCGGTCAGAAAATGATGCGTATCGGTTCACTCGGAACCTCAAGTTTTATTCTACTCAGGTGGTTTTGCATTCCCCCATACAATTTTGTCCCCGCCTCTCCCAGGCGCACAGCTTCATTACATTTGTCGCAGAGACTCCCATATACTACATTACTGGACATGCAGGTGATTTTCTTGCCTATGTAGTAGGCCGTTCCGTTCTCGTCTGCGATTTGTTTTGTTTGGAGCATAAACCCACAGATTGCACAGTTTCTCTAGCATCTATCAGATCCCGTCCCTTGATTGTTGAACATTTTATTATGCTTGCTATGGACTATAATGTCCTAAGTGTTTCGATCATTTGTACGAAATCAGGGGAGGTTTTTCGAATGCCAACTTCATGCGTTTTGAGCGGTGTAATATATATGTATATATTGCTCGGTTACTGCCTGCAATATAAGCATCAGGAATTGCTGCACAGAACAGATGTTTGATACGCGCCCACAAAGATTCTCGTGAAGTCTTTTATCGAATAACTGTCTTGGGTAGAGTTTACTTGATTGTCGAATTCATTTCATCTTGTAAGGATCCAATACACAAGAAAACTCAAGAGACCACCAACGACTTCGTGAAGAAGAGGATTGTGACTTTTAAGATTCCCAGAAATACCCAATAGAAAAGCAAATATTTTCTGTTCGACGACCTTATGGAAAAATACTCATTCAAAGTGGAAAGTGACGAAGATGATGAAGACGATGAAGACCAGGAACCATCATTTGTATTCTGACCTCTAGAGTAAAGATGTATGTGTCAAAAACAGTGCTCAGATTCAAAGATGCCTTACACACAGAGTTCTTCAAAAAGGATTCCAGATTGAAGCAGCAGACATCCCAAGTGAATCGTGCTGTAAATGAGGCCAAGAGAAGATACGTAGACCTGCACATAGGTATTGTTGAGAAAAAAACAAAGATGTATGGAGAGCCAAATGGTACATGTCAGTTGTTAAACAAAGAAGAGATAAAGATCGAAAAATCAAAACTCTTCGAACAGAACCATGTTACTACTCAAACTACAACAAGAGAACGAAAGAGATGTCAATGGTAGCTCCCATCAAGAACGAACACTCAATGAGACTGAAGTTCAACAAGGTTCAGACAAAAACAATAAGGAAGTTTCCACTCAAACTGCGAAACATCATGAAGACAAGAGAACAAAAGAGACTCTAGAGATAGATTTCACCAAGATTGAGCTGATGAAAACCAACATTCAAGAGAATGAAGATTCAAGAATGGTCCAAGAGCCAACATAGAACGAAGTTTCAGCCCAACCCAAGAATGATGTTGCTACCCAAAAGAAAGATGCCGACCAAACACCAACAAGCAAAAAAGAAAATGACACCAACCCAGTGCTCAAAATAACTTGTTTCTATGCGTAGCAAAATGCTACACATTTCCAAAAAAGGAATACCATTTTGTAAAAATTGCATAGCTATTTGTATACCGGAGTTATGTTATGCTGTTTTGTATTGAATTCTTCTAAGTAGATAGAATAGTTTCCATCCATTTCTGGGCATTTCCAAATGATCTGCAACACATGAAACATTTACTATGTTTTTTTAACTGAACTGCCTTTAAGGGTTGCATGGACTTGGATATTTTCAAATGACGTCGTGGTTGTTTAACAGAGTTCTCAAAATGGAAGTTGAGATTTTTAATTAGATGGGCTTGAAGTTATTTTTAATGGACATTTTGTGCAAAATGTAGTAAAAACAGGAATAATGTAGACCAATAGAATTCATCTTACATATGAAGTTGCTAATGATGCTTGATGGAGAGTTAATCTGAGTTATGCCTGGAATGTTTCACAACCAGAAGTAAAGCATCTGCGAACTAGTTTTCAAATTTGTTTGCAAATTTTCATTTACATTTTGCGATGCAAGATAATCAACTGCAGCCTAATAGGCTGCAGTTGATTATCTTGTATCACAAAATGCTTCACATAATTGAACATTGTGTAGCTTTTTGCAAGTTTTGCATAGCATAAAGCGACGCGACACCGCTTATTTTGAGCCCTGCACCAACCTGTTGATTGCAAAAGAAATCAAAGCCACCAACAAAGCTTAGCTACCAGTGTTAGCAAGCGGAGATATTTTATCAAGAACCCAACCAGAGTGAAGCAACAGTACGAAGTTCCATTGCAGACTGTCAAGAAGTCAGTGATCAGATGGTTATCAATATCACTAGAAAAAAGGAGAGAAAAACAGAAAACTACTCCAAGATATATCCAACGAAATAAATGCCCTGGCCAGTTGAACCGTAAATAAAAAAGTGATTATTTATGTAATGCGTTACGTATGTATTCAAGATGGTCGTCTCCAGAATCTAGAGATCATATCTGAGTTAAGGCAGCGTTGATGAAAAGATTTGAATTAACTCTAGAGGGATTAAGACAGAAACTTAGAACTTGTTTAACAGAAGAAGGGGAAACTGGTCACACTTTGCTGTTAGGTCAGAGCGTTATTTCGTTGATGGATTGATTTGGCTAAAATTGAAAAATCATTTGAAGGTCTGAAAGATTTACTTTTAGAGGAGCAATTGTTAATGCATTTCCAAATTCACTGGCTTTGTTTCTCAAGGAATGCGAATATTAAGGTCATGTCTGAGTTGGCAAACCGGTACACCGAAGCTCACGGTGGAACGTTGAATGAAGGACAGTTTTTTTCCCAAACTAGGAAGTTAGTTAATATGGACAAACGAATTAAATTTATGTCAGGAAGTGGTGGTAAATTTCGTAAATTTGAGTCAGTATAAGGTCCAGCAAAGGAATGTTATTTTTGTAAAAAACCAGATCATACAGTTAAAGATTGTTTTGTAAAACAATCACAGGAAAAAAACGTGTGCCAGTTTGATTAAACCAAGTGACAAATAGTTGTCTGAAGTGGGGTGCAAATCCTATGGTAAATCTGATTGGGAAACACAACTTGATACTCAAAATGCTTGTCTTATTTATGGGAGCACAAATGCTGTACTACAAGTGATATAACCATTAAATTTTATTATGCCTCAAGTTTGTAACATCAGCCGTGATTGGTTGATTTTACACCTTCTAAAAGTCATAGTACTGGAGTTTTGTGGCAAAACACGGGTACTATCGGAACGTTTTTCTCTGGAGACAAGAGAACGAAGAAAATGTAAGCGCCGCTTCCATTGATCAGCGTCGATTGGAATTTCTCAACACCAAATGCTGGCTGCGTGTCCGTTTAACTTTTTTCAACACCGGTAGACACCAACGTACTAAGAAATACATCATCTTCAGTGGGTATGTTTTCAATTTTAACTGCAAACAATGAATTCAAAAGAATCAGAAATATTAAAAAACTGACTCACGTGTTGTTCACCACTTCCGTGAATCCTGAATATGAGTCTCAGTTATGACTTCAATCAATTATATTTTAGAAATAACTGTTGTTTTCCTTCGGTTTATTCGATATAAACCGAAAATTTTCAGCACAAGCTTCATAACAAGCATTAACAATGAATTATAACATGAACAGCATGATGCAGTTGTAAACATTGGCATTTGTTGATATAGAAACTCCCAAAGCGGCGGCACTTGTGACAATTCATTTTCGAAGAAGACGTCATTCGTTCGAAATGACATCATGTTTTTGGATTCGACTACATTGTTGTTACAAGATTGATGGCATGTTGCAGTTAACGCTTAACAATAAAAGTCATATTTTGTTCGGCATAATAAAATAATAATAAAACGTTTCTTTTCATGTTCTATCTGTCCATAGTACCTGAGTTTGTGTGATTTCTGGAATAAAACCTTCAGCAGCTTCGCCGCTTCAGGTTTTATTTCAGAAATCACACAAACTCAGGTACTATCAACCGATAGAACATGAAAAGGAACGTTCTAATATTATAATATTGTGGGCATGAATTACCATTGATTCGTGCTCTTTGTAGAAATAGAATTAAATCTATGTCTGTAGAATTGGGAATGGTTAATAGAAGATGTGTTCAAGTGCTTAGGGATAATGAATGTAGTGCTGTAATAGGTTGAAAAATGATCAATTTACGGGTAAAACTCAGAAATGTATATTAACCCTTTACCTAACATGAAAAGCAGACGACACTTGCAAACAAAATTCTTGAATAACTAAATTTTTCATTTTTTGTCTCAAAAACATAGGTTATGACCCCTCGTTGGAACGAGCTCGACGAGCTCGTTCCAACGAGGGGTCATAACCTATGTTTTTGAGACAAAAAATGAAAATATTTTGAAAATTAATTGGCGATTTTTGAGAATAGCGCTGGCCGGTTTTGGCCGTTATGTTGGGTAAAGGGTTAATAGATAGTAGAGTTAGGGAAGCACCAATACCACATTTGTGGACTGATACACCATATTTTACCGGATATATAGAAGTTTCATGTATATTAGAACCCATAGTTTATTTAATTATTGGTATCATTGGTGGAGTGACGAAGCCAAGCGCCCCTGATAAAACTGAGTTATCCACACTGAAAGTGTCAAAAAATCACCTTATAATGATTGAGAAATAGTGTCAGAATCTAAAGTCCTAAATACTGAAATGGAATCAGAATCTAAGGTCCTAAATACTGAAATGGATATGTTGTGCAATCGAGTCAGAAAAAGAATGGGGAAAAGGGTTTTACAAAACATAAGGTCATGGAAAAACTCAAAGTCAAAAGTACTCAGTTTGGAGAAGCAGAAGTGTCTGATAAGACTTTGAAGTGTGTTCGTGAGAAAGAAGAATCTTTGGAAAGAAAAATTTTAAAAAATCGAAAAATAGTTTGGTTTAGAAACCAGAAAAAAGGGTTATTGTTTAGGCATTTTGCTAATGGAGACATAGAACAGGAGAGGGGAGGGTGTATAAGCAATTAGTCATGCCCAAATATTACAGAGAAACTGTTGTAAGGATTCCACATGAATCTATCTTTGGCAGTCACATGAGTATAATGAAAACGTTAGAGAAAATATTGACTCAGTTTGTCTGGCCTGGGTTACACCAGAATGTAAGATTATTTTGCTTTTTGTGGAATTTGCCAGAGAAGATTTTCAAAAGGTAAAATTCCTCAGTTAAAAGAAAAATTAAAACTTTTTCAGGCCAATTGTTAAAGAATTTCATAACAAAGCCTAATTTATTTCCAGAAGTAGTACACAGTGCTAATATAGTTAAGTGTGTCCAATGAAAATTTGGTGTTGTAGCCCCTATATTATATCAAGATTGATATGTCCTTAGTTGATAATTCTAAGCAATTGATATTTTTCTGAAGGCAGATTCTAGCTGGTGTGACTCATTGTTATAGCCCCCATATTATATCAAGATTGTATGTCTTAGTCAGTGCTCAAAATAACTTTTTTCTATGCATAGCAAAATGCTACACATTTCCAAAAAATGAATAGCATTTTGTAAAAATTGCATAGCTATTTTTGTATACCTGAGTTATGTTATGCTGTTTTGTATTGAATTCTTCTAAGTAGATAGAATAGTTTCCATCCATTTCTGGGCATTTCCAAATGATCTGCAACACATGAAACATTTACTATGTTTTTTTAACTGAACTGCCTTTAAGGGTTGCATGGACTTGGATATTTTCAAATGACGTCGTGGTTGTTTAACAGAGTTCTCAGAATGGAAGTTGGGATTTTTAATTAGATGTTATTTTTGATGGACATTTTATGCAAAATGTTGTAAAAACAGGAAGAATTTAAACCAATAGAATTCATCTTACATATGAAGTTGCTAATGATAATTTATGGAGAGTTAATCTGAGTTATGCCTGGAATGTTTCACAATCAGAAGTAAAGCATTAGTGAACTAGTTTTCAAATATTTTGCAAATTTTCATTTACATTTTGCGATGCCAGATAATCAACTGCAGCCTAATAGGCTGCAGTTGATTATCTTGTATCGCAAAATGATATACATAATTGAACATTGTGTAGCTTTTTGCAATTTTGCATAGCAAAAAGCGACGCGACACCGCTTATTTTGAGCCCTGTCCTTAGTTGATAATTCTACGAAATTGATATTTTTCTGAAGGCATGTTTTTGTTTTCACAGTAAGGCAGAATCTAGCTGGTGTGACTCATTTGCACTAAGTGACCCATCTTTATATCTAAGGTTGCACAGAAACTTTTTTTTAGATCACTGTACATATAGCAGCTGATTGTTTAATTGTTTAAGTAGGTCATCCTTGTTTACATCAATTAAGGCAGAATCACCTAGAGACTAATAGAAAACAGAACATTGAAGAAAATTCTATCTGAGTATTATTATATAAAGGTTTGTCAACAGAATTCAGGGACTCATTTTCAGAAAGACTCATTTCAGAAAAACTCTTTTCAGTTAAAATAGATATTCTATTCATAACAGAACAGTTGTTTCCATTGGAGATTATTATTGTTCTAGGACAGTGCATTTATTATAGAAGCAGTGCTTCTTTGTGAATTTGGAAAAGTGATTACAAAAGAGAATTTTGAAGAGAATTTATATTCATCTTATAAAAGAGAATTTATACTTTCTGTGAAACAGAATATATTTTTGTGAAAAGCCAGGATTCTACTGGATTATTTGGAAATTGCCTGTGGCGCCAATTTTTATTGGATTTTTACTTCATTTGAATTTTGCTGAACAGTTTGTTATATTTTATTGGAGACTGCTGAAATTTCTAAGTGAACATTTTATTACAAATCTACGGGATACTGTTTCTGGAGACACATTCTTGGATTTAATACTACCAGCTGAAAAATTTCTTCACAAGATTCTTCACCACTGGATTACTGGATTCTGTCAAACTGTATTTAGACTAATTCAATAATTGATAAGTACCACTGTTTTTATTTTCTGTAAACCAATTAGTGTAAAAGATTTTTGTATCATTTTTTGATATAATTTTTTAAAATTAAATTTCAGAATAATTAAATTCATAGTTATTGTTGCTGATTCTCAGATTTCTTTCTGTTACCAATATCATTAATATTTCCACACCGTAACATTTGGTTATGAGGAAGATCGGTTCCTCAATATTGTTGGAATCAGAGTTATTCAGGATGTGGATTTTCTTGAAGTTGGTGATGTAGGTGATCATTTAAGTTTTGATGATTCCCTTGAGTTACTGAATGTGGATGATAGAGGAACTGGACGTAAAATCACTTTGTGTAATGATCTTTTCTGGACTCAGAAGTGTGGCATTGAGAAAAATTCTTGAAAAGTTTCAGGATGTTTTAACATACTCCTGGGGAGACGAATCTTATACAAAACACCATCCTTTACCTTTGTCCATGGAGAATGTAATTAAGAAGGAAAGACAAAAGTTGCTAAAAATGGGAATAATCGAACCTTCAACTTCGCCATATTTATCGCTGGTTGTTTTAATTTGGAAAGCTGATAACACAGTTAGATTTTGTATAGACGTTTGGAAAATTAATAGAATTACTAAATTTAATTCAGAACTAATACCTAATATAGACGAACATTTCTCTAAATTAAATAAAAGCAAGCATTTTTCAAAAATTGTGTAAAAGATACTGGCAAATTAAACTTGCAAATGACAGTAAAGAGAAGACAGCTTTTAGTACACCAGATGGGTTATTTCAAGTTTGTACATTACCTTTCGGTTTAGGTTCTGCAGAGCCGGATTTTCTAGAATGATGAGAATATTACTAAATGAATGGGAAATGTTGTTAATTGTATTGACGATATTTTAACCCACACAGAAACATGGGAAAGGCATTTAAAAGTCTTGATTAAATTGCTTTATCAATAGCGTCAGTCAGGCTTAACAGCTAGACCAGATATATGTTTTATAGCTTTTTAAACCCTGAATTTTCTGGGTTTTTGTATGGGTAAGGTACGTATAGCACCAATTCCTGTTAAGGTCGGGGCTATTGTATAGGCTCAACAACCAATGACTAAAAAGCAAGTCAGATCATTTTTGGGAATGGTTGGATTTTATCAAAGGCTTATTCCAAATGTCTCTGAAATAGCTATGCCACTTAGTGATTTGACTAAAAAGGTTCACCATGAAGTGATATGCAGGAAAGAGCTTTTAAAGAATTTAAGGGATATTTGGTGAAAGCCCCAATTTTAAGATTACCGGATATGTCAAATGAATTTAGTTTACGAATAGATGCTTCCAACACAGGAATGGGGGCTATGACTTTGGAAGAAACTGGTGAAATTAAATTTCCAGTTGCTCATGCCAGTTAGAAACTTTTACATATGGAAACAAGATATTCTGTTTTGGAACGTGAATGTCTAGCTTTAGTGTGTGGAGTTCAGATGTTTCAAGTATACTTTTATTATGGCTGTCACGATTAATTGATTACTCGATTGTCGATCGGTCACGCCGAAATCGATTAGTATTTTTCGTTGTCGAAGAATCGGTAAATTTTATCCCGTTTTAGACGTTCAATAATTTAAAAAAAAATTGATGAAAAAACTATTGTTTCTAAAGGTAAAAGGTCATATGGATCAGAATACGTTTGTAAATAGTAGATAATGAGGTGAGTGTTATTGTTGTAGGCATCGTTGTAGGCATACAGGTTCCAAGTTGTTTCAATAAAAAGTATTGAAAATAGAGGTATAGATTATCTTAGCAGAACATTGTAGAACATAATATATATCTGATCTTTTGGAATTTGTCTCCTTCTGCAACACACTTCACCATTCCATCAAATTCAACTGCAGAAATCTCTTCGAATAGCATCACCTTTCTTGATACCACCTCACGCATTGACAACAACCACATTGTTACAAGCTTGTATTGCAAATCTACAGACTCACACCAATATTTGCTTCCATATAGTTGCCATCCCAGGCACATTGTCAAAAACATTCCATGCATTCTCGCTATCAGAATCAAGAGAATCTGTTCTGAGCCCACTGACAAGGAAGCTTCTTTTTCTGATCTTCAGTCTCATCTTGTAGGCCGTGACAACAAGCGAGAACGGGTTGACAATGTCATTAGTAAAGCTGATGCACTAGCCCGGGACGATCTGTTCCGATACCGCCCACCCACATAAAACACGTGCATACCTTTTGTCACAACATTTCACCCAGATCCAGCAAGTGTTTCCTACATACTTCCAAAACACTGGACGCTTATTGAGAATGATCGAGCCTTATCCCAGACATTTCCCAAGCCTCCAGTCGTGGCTTTCAAGCGTCCAAAAAATTCGAGACATTCTTGTTCGTGCTAGCCTTAGTCTAGTCAATTCTGCACTTGGTGTCAGCCAAGATCCTGTGGAAAACCTGGTTGTAAAACGTGCACAATGATGCCTACATCCGATTCAATCAACAGCATCAGTACTGGGGAATCTTAGCAATGGTCTTGTAGATGCATGTTTTACTTAAAATTTACAGACCTGTATAAACTCCAGATCTCTCTGTTTATGCACGACTGGTACAACAACATGCTACCCGAAAGCTTTGTGGACACTTTTAGAATTTACCAAAACCCCTCAGGAATGGACACAAGACAGTCGGGTAAATTACATACATTAAAACCAAGAACTCAGTTCTCCGCAAACTTTCCAATTCATACTGTCCCTAGGATGTGGAATTCATTAGAACCATCGATTCAAAACTCTTCCAGATCATCATTCAAAAATTCTCTAACGGAACAATTCTTGAATTCGTACTCTTTTCGCGTCAGGTGTAATAATCCAGTTTGCCCCGACTGTAGATCCTAGCTCTGTAATCTCATCCTTATCTATTAAGTACCACTAAATTGTTTCATTTTCTACAAACGATGAAAAATTATTTTTATTTATATGGAAAGAACCATTTTAAAAAATAATCCATTCATTTTTCTCTTTTTTAACAAAGCCGGTGTCAGGATTGTCTCACATTTTACATCTTTGTTTTTTTTGGGGGGAATGGGGGGAAGACAGCCCTAGTGGCTATGCCATCTCCCTGTAGTGCAACCTGGTATTTGAAATAATTGTATGTTGTTGTATTTAGTTTGTATTTGTATACATGTTGTATTACAAAATAAAATCATTCATTCATTCATTCATTAGTCTTTTCCCTGCACCAGGAATAACAAGCCTTTAGTGGCACTATCCCATTTAGCGGGCAGTCCCAGTCCATCCCCACGTCGTTTTGCACCAGCTAAAAAAGCACCAAACTCTTACAGTTCCTCCTAGTGGGCTACTTGGTTCATTTTAAGGTGACGAACTGCAAATAAATTTGTTTAAATCATCCAGTTATCATACTTTCATGTAATACATGGAAGTATCTTGACATTTCTAAAATTACAGTTCCTTTTAATTTTCGAAGGGCATACTAAAATCGGGTTCCAACGGGAGATAGGGCTTTCTAGAATACTTTTCAAAATTTGTCTTACGGCATTTTTTTCACCTTTTGCTTTCCATTTTTACTCCGGTTTCTTTTCTTTTCGGGTTGTATTACACGCCCGTTCAGTCAGAATTTGGCTCACAGAACTTTTATCGCCACATTTCATTGCTTTCGTCATCTGTGTGTATTTTATCTTGTTGTGTCTGTACCCTGAAAAAGGTCTTCATCAGACCGAAAGCTAGGTGAATTTTTTTTCCTTTGCTGTTTGAGATTTATTTATACAAATATATATATATATATCATATAATTTCACCTATTAAATCTATATACTGCACTGCATGGAAATCATCAGTGAGAACTTTTCTTTTTCAAATTCCCCACGTGCATAGCGGGGGTTGGAACCCACGCCGAGAGAGAGAGAGAGAGAGAGAGAGAGAGAGAGAGAGAGAGAGAGAGAGAGAGAGAGAGAGAGAGTTTCCTTCAGCATCAACCGCTCAGTGAAGCTATACTGATCCATGCAAACCACTCGACGACCGAGAGGCCCTAAAAGGGAATGCTAGTTAGCCAAGTATATACATGGTCAGTACAGAACACACGGAATACTTAATTGTTCATAAGCTCATCACATAATTTCACCTAACCATAAATGCTCTACCACCATACCAACACGACCCATGACCGATGTTCGAGAATTGACAATTGATAAATCACGAAGCTTGATCTCGGGTCCGGTTGTAAATGTGAACTTACATACTGGCTGAGTCAATTACAACCTTTTTTTGGGGGGGGGGGGGGGGGGGTTGCCGTTGGCTCAATTGGTATGCTGACAGAGCATTTATGGCTAGGCGATTGAGTGCCGTCGACCCGGGATCAACTCCCATCGAGGTCGCCTTCCGAAAAATCCAGTGACGCGGTGCTAGGACTATGCCTGGTGGAATTTCTGCTTGACATCGGCGATATAAAATAAATTCAAGCAGTTGCAGGAAAAAAAAAATCACCTAGCTTTCGGTCTGATGAAGACCTTCTTCAGGCTTAAGACAGAACAAGAAAAAATATACACAGACGACGAAAGTAATAAAATGTGGCGATAAAAGTTCTCGTAAGCCAAGTTTTGACTGAATGGGTGTGTAATACAACGCGAAAGGAAAAGAAACCGGGGTAAAAGTAGAAAGCAAAAGGTAAAACAATACTGTCAGACTAATTCTGACAAGTATTCTAAAAAGTCCTAACTCCCAGATAAAACCCGACGATTTTAATACACACTTCGAAACTGGGGCGTCTTGCTAGGGAAAAATCTGGGGGGGGGGGGGGGGGGGCGGATCGGTAACACCATCTAAGCGGAGCTCCACCATCGGTTGGCGCGTAGCGTGCCCAAAACTTTTGGCAAAAAATGCCTCCCAGATTGCCGGAAATGGCACTTCCCAGACCTTCACCGAAAATATTGGGGGGGGGGGGGGGCGGCCCCGTGCACCATTGGCATGACGCCACTGCTTCGAAAATTAAAAGGAACCGTAATTTTAGAAATGTCAAGATACTTCCATGTATTACATGAAAGTATGATAACTGGATGATTTAAATTTTTCGTTTGTTTGCAGTCCGTCGCCTAAAAATGCACTAAATGACCCTCTATGAGAAAATTTTAGAGTTTGGTGTTTTTCTTGCTGGTGTGAAACGACGTGAGAATGTGCTTGGACAGCCCCCACAATGGATAGTGCCACTAACGACTTGTTATTCACTGTTACTGGTGCAGGGAAGCGACTAAGTAAAACTTGCATCTACATGACCACTGCTACTGGGTTCCGACGCTGCCTAAAACACTTAGATGATCGCCAGAAGTTAAAAGTGAACAGATTTCGCGGTAGGATTAATAGCGAAAAATGTGATAACAAGCTAAAAAGACATTGAAGATGGTGGAAATAGTAGCGTCGGACCAAAATAAAATGCGTCCAGGCCGCTGAGTGCAGTTGCTTGAAATTTACGGATTTTGTACTGCGATCCTCGATTGACAGTTACGTATCTCTGTCGAGTACCTAGACCGCGTGGAAACAACGTGGATCGCGTTTAATCCGAGAGCACGATTCGTACCTGCTTAAGAATAGTTTGAATTTTAAGTTCTGTTGAGACCGAGAGGTCTTAGTTAGAGTTGTGTGGATGTCATGGAGTTAAGTTGTGAACAGATATGCTTCTAACACTGATACAATATTTCAAGGTAAATCGTGTCGTGATTGCATGTTATTATGATCCCGTGCGTGCTGAGTGCGGTCCGTTGTTATAAATATTGGACAGTTAATGATAGTATTGATTTTTTTTTGTTTGTGCGCGTGCTAACCGATCAAAAGGACTTGAGTGAATTGTGATGGATTTCCATTTTTTCTGTGATTTTTAAGGGAAAAGTGGTAGGAGCGTGACGATTGTGATGCAAATGTAATGGTCTATGATGTGAGAACAGCCCCGAGTTCGATCGCCGTCCGAGACAACCCGCGTTGTGTCCTTATTTATTTAGCCTACATGGGGGCACAATGACGCCGTGTACCAAGGCGTACTGTACGTCGATGGTGCACATGTCTTCAACCGCTGTAACCCTGTTTGAGCGGCTCTTGAATTGAGCGGAGCTTGAACAGAGTTAGACTGTTGAGGAGCTGACAGTTGCTCGTTGTTGCTCGGTGATTATTTCCGGGTACTCCGGCTTCCTCCACCCGTAAAACTGTCACGGTCACAATTAGTCATTGTGCATAAGTATGTGACCTTAAACACCAATAAATAAATAAATAAATAGATGTGAGAATACCTTAGTGACTCGATGCGAGGCACTTGCTGTGATAAAGTGTAACTAGCTTTGTACTGTGAATTCAGGTAATGGGTACAGACTTCAGGCTGTGATTTCAATTAATGTGTACCCGGCTTTATGCTGAGAAATCAATTATGTAATAGGCGTTAGGGTGTGAATTCAATTAGAGGACTCAAGCTTTGTGTTGTAAACTCAGCCATGTGTACCAGGCGTTAAGCTGTGAATTCGATATGTTACAGACTTTATGCTGTGAATATTCAATTACTGGGTACAGATCGTCGGCTGCGAATTCAATTGCGTGTACCAGGCTTTAGACTGTGAGTTCAGTTATATACATTTATTCTGTGGGCTGTGCTGCTGGGCATTTATTGTGTGAATTCAATTAACATGTATCTGTCTTCAAAAATTAACTGTGCTAACAAGGCTTTATGCTGTGGTGATTAGGTTATTTTGGAGAGTCGTGTGTAAAACGTTTTCTGTGTTACAAGATAGGATTTTGCTGTGTGTTTGAGAGACACTAGGCTGTGAAAGATTTTGTAGGTCATTTAGAGAATGATTCACCTGGGCTACGCCTATTTGAGAAACATTATATATGTGACATAACCCAAAAGCCTGTAAAATAATTTGTCAACATACTCAACCTTTTTGCATTTATAAAAGTGTTAAAAAACTGTGATAGAAAAATGTGTTGTATCTCAACAACGTTGTGAAATCGGGACACTAACACCGACATTACCTGTTATTGCAACATAGTTTTGTTGTCCCATTATAACGTTGCTATTTCTGTGCATATTTCTGATAACATAGAGAAGTGTGCCTTTAATAACACTCGGTAATACTTTGGACAAAAGCTTAGCTCTCCAGACGGTCAAATGTCCAAAGGAGTCTATAAATGCACCTTTTATTTCTCAGGAATTCACCATTTTATCATCCCACCGATGGGAATTGGGGACATTGCGGTCTGTCTTGCGTCCGCGCTTATATTCAGTACCATGTGCAAGCATGGAAATAAACAATCGATCATTTGCAGATGGATGCCCCCAGGGCGGTAATTTGCTGAGGCTATCCCATACAGAAGTCTAGAATCCCCCCATATATCCTGTTTCTGTCTAGGCCTGAGACATTGATTTGTAACGAAATGCCCTCCACGGAGCCCCTCCACGGAGCGCGTCGGGTTAACCTCCGTGGGGTGCGTCGGAGTCTTATGATTGCACTCGAGAATCTTGGTTCCCGAAGTGTTAATGTGTTAATCAGAGTGGCCAAGTCCTACTTGGTAATAATTCTCTGTTGTATAAACTTTAATAAGTAAACGCTGTTTTCAAGCCCAAGTTATGTAATTTTATTCAATTCCTCATATATTTGCATTGCATAATAGCAGTGCAACTGACCTAAAAGAAGTACTCTACGCACTTACTGTAAAAAGGTGTTTTTGACAGTATTTGCAATTATGACTGGCATATGAGCTAGTAAAAGCCTAACCTATAATAACCCCATCAGAATGCTTTTGACAGATTTTAGCATTGTATACTGACCCGACCTAACCTCAACACACCCAGTATCAGTTTCAGCTCTGAGAATTGTGCAATCTTGCACGTTCACAAGATGGCGCTGTTGGTTTTGAATGGTTTTGCGGTTATACACCTACCAAGTGCCACTGTCCTTTTAAAGGCGAGAACGCATACTCTTAGCATAGGATACCCACCGGATGCCCTACTATCCCAGGATGGAAGTAAGGGGTTAAGAAATACCTCTCCGCCATCTTGGGGTATATGTGGTGTTTTGTGGTGTTTTATGACGTAAATTGAAACAAGATCTGCCGAGTAGACACGATTCAAAGCGTATTTAAACCAACGGAATCACCCGAGACGGCACTTCTCCCTGGTCTTCCATGTGTACAAGAAGTCACTCTCCTATTCTCGTGGAAGGACGCCGCCGAACGCTGCCAGGCCAGACAACATTTCCAGACATAGGACGCGATGAGAGCGATGCGATAATTTCGACTTAGTCTTCTTCGTATCTGATATTTTCAAACTTTTACCAGAGAGAGAATTTGTTTAAAGTTTAACTTGTAGGAACTATACTTAGGGTTTTAATAAAAGTGTAGAAAACTGTAAGTACATTTTATGTGTTTTTGAATTCACCCTTTCGCTGCGGCTGCAGTATCAAGAATTGTTGCAGACTCTACAGAAACTGGTTGCCTCTAAAGACTGAACACTTAAATTGTCCTGTGGCCATTTTGCCACGATTATAGTCCGAACTAAAAACCACTAGACGATCATTTTTCCGGGGTACTTAACCCTGCTATGCCACAGGCCAGTTTATATGGTGCCGCTCGTCAGGATGTAGACTCTGACTTTTAACTCTCTTGAAACGATCGGGTGAACATTCTAGAAACATTTATTAACCCTAACAGACCTAGTGAAGCCGAAAGTGACTTAAAACGTTGCCGCTGGGGAGCACAGTGAACTTGTGAGAACTTTTTGCTAACTATTTATGAGGGACAGACATCCCTTAATTTTACTGGTAAATTGAACGCCTGGCAGCTCAAATTTGTAAGGCAGCTGACGCAGACAGCGCCCTCTGAATCTAAAATTGGTACAACTCCATGGTGGAACTGGTTGCATGTCCAACGTGCCATTATTTACACTGACGCCGACCGCCAATTGCTATCACATCCAAACTACGCTCGACTGGTCGCACCGAGCGTTGCTCATCAGATATATCGAACTTTTGACTGAACATCAGAGAAAAACGGAAACTCAGGAAACTGAAAAATCTCGAGGAATTCCAGGAAATTCTGAAACGACAGCCGCGTGTGTTTCAACAGTTATAGTGCTAGCAAGGTAGGTGCAATTTTCTTCATTTTACGTTCGTTAACAGCAGAAAAATTCAATTGTAAATTATTTCATAAAACTCATTAAAAATGGCCACGCCAGCAGAAAGAGAGCAACGGTTCATTGATGAAATTACTCAACTAAAACAGGAAAGAGAAGGTCTTGTGGGTCAGTATGAGCGGCAAATTGCTGAACTGGGCTCTCAAGCTCAGAGCTTGATGCAGCAGCATGCTGCCTCACAACAAACCCTTCACCAAACGCAGGTAGCCCTCGACCAGGTTAAAGCAGAATTAGTACAGCAGAAAGCTGATTTGGAACTACAGTTAGCTACTGACAAAGTCGGTGCAGAAGCAAAATTACTAAAAATACAACAAAAATTGACAGAGGCTGAAAGGAAAGCGAGGGACCCCACATCTTCTGCCATTATTGACCTGCATAAAACCGTGCGCCAAAGTGAAAAGAGTAATGCAAAGACAGCTAACGCCACTGAGGCGCAATCCATTCATTCCCATATTAAAAAATTTGACGGGAACCCCCTGAATTTTCGGGGTTGGATAAAATCTCTTGACCTTTTTTGTGAGACAAATGATGTGGAAGAGAAACGACGACCTAAAATCGCCGCCCAAACCAGTGACTTCGTAGTTGCTGATTTTATTTTACGATCAATGAAGAAAAATCCTGAAATGTCCTGGTCCGAACTGTATGGCGAACTAAAAAGTCGCTATAGCGCCACAATGGATAACTCCATGGCCACCAATCAGTTGCGTCATATGCGACAAGGGAAAAATCAAACTCTTGTCTCATATGCTGAGCAACTGCTTGATCTAGCGAAAGATGCCTTTGATCAGGAAATAGATAACCCCACCATTCAGAAAAACCTCTCAGATTACTTTTGTGACGGGTTGTATGACAACGATGTTCGGATGAAACTGATCCGACGCATGCCCAAGACGCTAGAAAACGCTGTTAGTCAGGCATTATTTGAAAATGCCGCGAAAATCAAATTTCGCGCTCGCTCTGAAGCCGCTAAAGGAAAAGCGCCCTTTGGGAAGGCATTTGACCGACAATACGAAGAATATGAGCGCTATCGGGACCCTGTATTTCGCGACTCCATCGACGAACAGGAAGAACATGTAGATCTCCCTTTGGAGACAAGGGACGAGACTCCCATGGACGTAGGCGTGGCACGCCGACGCCATAAGGTGAATATTTTAACGAAAAATTACACTGGAGGTTATGCGCGACCTCCATATCAGAATCAGAATAAAAATCAGTACAATAGTCAATACAGAAATAGGGGAGGACAAAATTACAACAGATATCAGAAACCGACACGATTTTCATGACCGGTTTGCAATCGTTGTAACCGCGTTGGCCACGTGAAACGCGATTGTCGCGTTAACTTGACCAAGCAGGTGAGAACACTAGATATTCAGCCAGCAGGTGAAAGGTCACCAGGGGCGACCTTTTGCTGCTTTCGCTGTGGGAAGCCAAACCACTTCGCTCGCGATTGCCGAGTCAATTTAAACGAAGGGAACTCTGCCCATATGGGGCAATGAGCAGAGTTAATGAGAAGTCACATGCTCCCAACAGAAGTGAAACTGGAAATCACCAGGGAGAAGTGTTAATTAATGTAAATAATGTACAAAATGAATGTATGAATAATTGTAAAAATAAAATTGTAAATAATAAGACAGGTGGACATACGGGTAATAAAACATGTAATATAAAGCCAAGTATTCAGTCTCAAACAAGGAGAACCGAAAATGGTTCTCCTCCAGTGAAAAGTAAAACCATTCAATGCACAAAGTGTGGTCAGACCACACAGAATAGGAAAAATTGTACAGTAAAATTCACAACCATTCCTCTGACTGGTAGGCCTAGGCCTAAGAAACCGAAGGCCAACTCACAAAATGGCTACCCTGCAAGGGACAGTCAGCAAGAAAAATTTACTTCACAAAATTGTTTCAGCTATCGGACCACCAGTGGTCTGGAAATAAAAGTATACAGGACTGGAATAACCCAGGTAGCTACTGACGCTATGGTGAATGCGGCTAATAGCCAATTAACCCATGGCGGAGGTGTTGCTAGAGCTATAGCTCTTGGAGCTGGTCCAGCCCTTGAACAAGAATGTCAACAATATATTCAACAGCATGGAAATCTTCCAGTAGGTGAGAATATGACTACCACTTGTGGAATGTTGCCATGTTTAAAAGTGATACATGCTGTGGGACCACGCTGGAATGATTACAGTGATAAAAATAAATGTCTCAATGTTTTATACAGTACTGTACAAAAAGTATTACAGGTATGTGACAGGGAAAATTTTGTAAACATAGCTATCCCACTCATCAGTAGCGGGATATATGGTGTACCTAAACAGAAGTGTGCAGATGTTTATGTGAGAGTTCTACAAAACTTTACTCCTAAACAATTAAAAGAGATACACATTGTAGATGTAGACCCTGACATTATGATTTATATGAAAAATGCTTATGAAAATCAAATTATAAATCAACCAGGTAAGCAGGGTTGTGTTGAAATAAATCAACAGAAACAGACAGTAAGTGAATCAGGAAATAGGAATCCAAGAATAAGGAGCCAAGAGAAATCACTTGGGAAAAACCCAAAACAACAAAACAGGAAAAACCCAAGGGGAAGTAATTGGAAAAACCCATGTCAACAGGAAGTGAAACACTCTATGGAAACCAAGGGAAATAACTTAGTAAACAATGATGATTACCCAAATGGGGAACAACAGCAACAAAAACTTAGAAATTCTCAACCGGAAACAGTAACCATAAATTATGGGGCTGCTTCTTTGATTAATGTCTTAGTAAACATTAAAGGACAACGAGTACGTGCCTTATTAGATACAGGGGCACAGACTAGTTGCATTAGTACAAAATTTTGGAAAAATCTTAAACACCGACCGAAACTAGTTGGTGATAAAAATTCTTTGCCTCGCATTGCAGGTATTACTGGGAATGACACTCTCCCTCGAGGAAAAGTTAGACTTGAATTTTATATTCAAGGAATTTATCAGGTGCATGAGTTCTTAGTCATAAATGAATTGAATCAAAGTATGTTATTAGGAATGGATTGGATAAGGGGCAATCGAGTTAATTTATATTGGGAATTTCATAAATTGAGATTAGATGGTCACTATATACCCATTGTTCAAGATATACAGGTGAGTTGTCTTACTCGACTGATCAATCAGGTGGAACTTAAACCACAGTCCACTTGTTTGTGTACAGCAAAAGCTTCCGGTGCAAAATCTGTCTTCAACACAAAATACTTAGAACATCATGGACTGACTAAAGGTCATGTGGCTGAACAGCCTGGCCTCTTAGTTAGTAACAGTATAATCACTAATGGAAATGAAACCATACCTGTACTGTTGGTGAACAGTACCAACAAACACTACACCTTGAAAAGGGGTTGTTTGATTGGAAAACTTGAGCCAATAGAGCAGGAAGAAAAAGTCTTAGAAATTAATCAGATCTTAACTCAAAATATACCTGAAGACCAGATCACAGATGCTGACATACAGGTGCCTGAAGACAAACGGCACCTGTTGATGCCAATCATCAATAATAATAAAGACTTGTTTGCCAAAACTGATAAAGAATGAACTCCGACAGATACAGTGAAGATGCGCATCGACACAGGAGATGCGCCACCAATCAAAAGTAGAGCATATAGAGTTCCATTACTGAAGAGAAAAATTATGGATGAGGCACTTGAAGAAATGCTTCAATCCGGAATTATCCGAAGGTCAAATAGTGCATGGAGTTTTCCGTGCCTACTCGTGGACAAGAAAGACGACTCGAAACGCTTCTGCGTTGATTTCCGCAAGCTCAATGAAGTCACGAAAGTTACGAACTGGCTGCTTCCATTGATTGACGACATCTTTACTTTATTGAATGGATGTCAATACTTCACCACTCTTGACATGAAGTCGGGTTACTGGCAAGTCAAGATGGATGAAGAAGACAGACCAAAAACGGCCTTTGTTTGTCATAAGGGCCTTTATGAGTTCAATGTAATGGCTTTTGGACTCGTGAACGCGCCCTCGGTGTATCAATCCCTCATGACAAGCATCTTGGAGGGCCTAGAGGATTTTTCTCTGGCCTACCTTGACGATATTTTGATTTTCAGCCGTGACATAAAATCTCATATTGACCACATTAAACAAGTGTTTGGTCGCCTAAGAAAACATAAACTGAAGCTAAAAGCTAAGAAGTGTTCCTTCTTTCAATCTGAAACATCTTATCTTGGTTTTGTAATTTGTAAAGATGGAATTAAACCTGAGACTTCGAAGGTCGAGGTCATTCGAAAATTAAATCTGCCGAAAACGGTAACAGAAGTGAGATCTTTTATGGGCATGACCTCATACTACTGTAGATTTATTCCTCGGTTCAGCGAAATTGCTCAACCACTCCTAGAACTGACAAAGAAATATGCAAGATTTCATTGGCGTGACACACATCAAAAAGCTTTTCAAGAGTTGAAGGATCGTTTAACTCAAGTTGCTCATTTGTCATATCCGAATCCAAGAAAGCCTTACGTGCTTTACACAGATGCCAGTGGCCGCTGTGTCGGAGCGGTTTTGGCACAACCATGTGATGATGAAACAGGTCAACTACCTGGAGTACCTGATGAAAAACCCATTGTCTTCCTCTCTCATAAATTGGGTGAAACCCAACAGAAATGGTCGACATTTGAGAAAGAAGCTTTCGCTATCTCATACGCATTGGATAAATTCAATAACTACCTGCAGGGAGCAGAGTTTGTTATTAAGACAGACCACGCCCCCTTGCAGTACTTGTTGAAAAGTCCGCAAAACAATGCCAAAGTACAACGCTGGGCATTGAAGATAGCTAGCTACAATTGTAAGATTGAATATTTACCAGGTAGAAAGAATACATGTGCTGACCTACTTTCTCGTTTACCTGAAGGAATTGCAAACGCAGACCCCGGGTACGAGATGGATAATGTGGAAAATCAGAAAGCATTACAAATTGGCATTATCAATAGTAACAAATTTGATCCTCAAAGATATGTACATGTCATCACAGATGAACCTCAGGTTCCGCCCGAACCACAAGTAATTAATTACAAAGATTTGGACATGAAGGTAGAGCAACAGAAAGATGAAAAGATTGTAGAAATCATTAAGAAGTATCAAGGTAACAATACCCCTGCACACATTAGTAGTAGATACCTCATGATTGAGGGAGTATTATATTACATCAGTACAGTTGACGATAACCCACGGGTACGCTTGTGCATACCCGAACAATTACATGCAGATGTGTTGAAACAATACCATGATGAATTAGGTCACCTTGGCATAGACAAAGTGTACAATAATATCAGTAGAAAATATTATTGGAAAGATTTATATAAACATATTTATAAACATGTAGAAAATTGTCTTGTGTGTCGAGCTCGTAACACCAGAGCTCACACTTTGCCATTGCAAGAGACTGATAGACCTCCGTACCCCTTTGCTAAAATAGCATTGGATATGAGTGGTCCACACCCTGAGACTTTATCAGGAAACAAATACATTGTGACCTTCATAGATATTTATTCTGGCTGGCCTGAAGCATTTCCAGTGCCTGATAAAAAGGCGGAAACAATTGCTAACTTGATAATAGATCAAATTTTTCCAAGATTTGGATGTCAATATTTTGGTATGGATTTGAATATAGTATATATAGAGGTTGAGCGAGAGTTGATATATTATTATGACAGTGCTGTTGATACTCATTTAACTTTTGCAAATAGGTCTAGATATTTAGTGATATACAATTGCCCTGATTTACAATATCCAAAAATCAATGAGCAGGGTGAGATAAGTGAACCTCTACGGTATTATAGTCACCGGGTGGCTACTACCAGTAGTGTACATCATAGATTTCACATGCCAAGAAATGTAGCAGAGTTTACTCCCTTCTGTGCAGGATATCGTGACTTTAGTCGTCGCAGACGAGCACGATATCACTCAGATGGCCGACCAAGGAGTTTTCAACCCTTTGTTGTCTATCGTCAATACCACCCAGATTATGTTGGACATTTCACAGGGTCAACGTTTGATTACCGAACAGGCCCAAATACTGTGTATCGGCATTATCAGTTGCCAACACAAAATGAAAACCTTCAGAGTGAAGATTGAGAAGTGTAAAATTTAATAAGCTACAACAAGCAGAAAAGTCTACGTAGATTACTACATATATATAAGATTTTCATGAATCTGGTTTCCCAATTTATGTATAATCCTTCATTGGAAACCTGATACA
Source organism: Pictodentalium vernedei (assembly GCA_031216915.1). Taxonomy (NCBI): domain Eukaryota; kingdom Metazoa; phylum Mollusca; class Scaphopoda; order Dentaliida; family Dentaliidae; genus Pictodentalium; species Pictodentalium vernedei. The sequence goes on from CM062297.1 coordinate 70,827,207, forward strand.
TGACGATTACGGGTCGTCTGTGTTTGTCTTGTTTACTAAGTCAAAAATTTTCCAAGAAGTTAGTAATCCTGCCCTGCAGTGTAACAATTTTTATAAATTCGGAGTTCCTGGAGTGTATTAGATAAGTTACACACAGGACTCCAGTATCAAGGCAAACAAATTTGAAAGTTGGTGGAAAGAGTGTTGATTGAGTGCACCAAGTTACAGACGAACCCAGGGGAGCGTATTATAAGTGTAAATTTTAGTGTATATACATAATTCTATGGTAACATAGTGGTTTCTTTTAAATATAGTTATATTTTATTTTGTATTTGATTAATTTTCTTGTTGGAATGGCTTCAGCAACTACTTTGGAATTCGAAGAATTCGCCGAAGAACAGGCAATGTACGATTTACATCAACGCGAAGCTTACCAACATGCCGTAACTCCTTGCCATACTTACGAGGAACGGGCAAGGTTTGAAGTACATAAACGTACAGCCTTTCATCGAGCTGCGTCTCCCTGTCATGGTCATTCTCTATCTTTTCCAAAAGAGTTATGGCAACGTCGCCGTTTAAGGTATATTCGTATTTGGAACACGAGACATTATAATCCTGCCAATGGCCAGACAGAGATAATGCAACACCAACTTGGCTATCGTTTTTATCTCTCTGAGGAAAGAAAAGTAATATTTCCCCATCTTTTGTATCTGCCGGAGTTCCCAGTTGAAGTTGAACCCCATGAGGTCACTGGTCCCGGTCCTGACGAGGTCATTCATTGTGTCAATGACCCCTGTGGGAATGGCCGATATTATGACCATGGGCGAAATCAATTGGATGCTGAATTGGACCTAATAGCCAATCCTGGCTTGGTCCGTCCATTCAGGAGTCATGAGGTCTTCCCTGGTAGTACATATCTCGCCAGTGAAGATGCTGATGATTCATTTGGATTTTATCAGCACCAAATGCACCCTGCACGATTCTTTCCTCCTGGCAACGTACAGACAACGTATGAATTAGAGAAACAGCAAAAGCAGTATCGGCTCCTTCGTGAAGCTTTAATCCGACACGAGGGAAGATGATTACAACGTTTTAGTTTACGCAGCCAAATTATTAAATATAATGAGACGGAGGAGGTACAGACTCATTATAAGGGTCTTGGGGACCCTTGCTGCATCTGCTTAGCAGAAATTTCAAAAACTTGGCAGGATTTATTTGAATGTGGCCAATGTAAACAGCAAATCCACTACTCTTGTGGTATTGCATGGGCCAGATCAAAAGCCGGTGCTCCTAAGCCAGCTTCTTGCCCGCACTGCCGTGCACCCATGAGGTGGGGTATCGGTAACGAGCCGAAGCTTCCAGTACCAGCTGAAATGGACCCACATCAGTTTTGAGTTGCATATGACATGACAGAAGTTCGTATGACATGACAGAAGTTAAAAGGCGACCTCTACAGCTGCGCGCCGTCGGGCACTGTTGTCATCTTTGGATATGATTGTATAATTTTCTTAGATATTCTCAATAAAGTAAACGAAAAAGTTCTTTTCAATCAAAATTATATAGTGACATTCTAGACGTGACTCCTAGTCTCATCACTATCGACAACAGATTAAAAACTAACGAAGAACCGTTAACGGGGAAAGTAGAATTGTTCATACGGCACATCTGTAGCATAGTGTAAAATAGTTTTTAAGGTTTGAAATTATTTCCTATTTTCCAGTTTTCGAGTATAGTCAGTCACATTTAATTTGTTAATTTGGTTATTGCACTTGATATTTAATTGTTGTAGTCAGTTTCTTTTATCTTTTATAAGTTGAAACACGTTTTTAGTTAGTTTACAAGTATATTGAATCCTTGAAAAATGGCCACTGCATTTGCATACCGAACAGTTAACCCAACTTCGGAAGATTTTCTTCCGGAGCAACTAGAGTACTGGACACAGAGATTTCGTATTCCTGTACCTATGATCTTTCACAACGGAGCTTCCGCTTTTCAGCGTAAAATCCGTGTGTGGGATATGGTCCAGCTAAACAAAGTCACCGGTCACTTAGAATTGATTCAAACTCAAGTTTTATACCGGTATTGTCTCCATACAACGGAAGTAGGACGCGAACTGGTGATGCCTCACATAGTGGTAATCGAACATGAGGCTCGATTAGCAACCCCTTGGGAGGCAGCACGATCAAGCCGTATAAGTGTTATTCGTTATTGGAATGACCCACGGTGGGACGGAACTTATTATGATCAACGAATTCCTTATCAATCGGAGAATGGGATCGATCTATTCATCACATCGACTCCGGTCCGTCCATTTCGCCCGAGTGAATATAGTCAAATCTCCATACCCGATTTACCTCGCGAATATCGAATGATAATTGGTGAAACGTTCCATCATGTGCAGGTGGAACATACCTATGAATGGGAAAATGCACAATACAATCATCAAGTCTTGCAATATTCACTTGAAATGTATGCAAGCCTTCGAATCTTTCAAGCCAGACAAAATATAGTTGATGGAGATGGGAGACAATGTGCGATATGCTTGGTGGACATTGTTGGGCCTCGTGAAGCATATCGTTGTCCTCAATGTACTCAGATAGTACATCTCTACTGTGGGTTAACTTGGATGCAGCAAAAACAAAGTTGTCCTCTGTGTCGTTTTGACCTCCTATGGGGAACCCCTTTGAAGAAGCATAGCTTCGATTTTACGACCCGTAATTATCAGTTTTTCCCCACTAACAGAATCAGGTAGAATTTATTGTTATTTTTATTACTTTCAGGAATTAAGAATGTAATACCTTAGGAGAAAAGGTGATTCCTGTTGTCTGGAGGCGTTCCGATAATATTAGTCCGTAATAAATAATCCCTGTAGTGCATTTCTTCTCCCTAAAAACCGGTAGTGACTGATCCTGGTCATGGATTCCCGTCACCATGTTGACCGTGATGCTGACAGCATCCTGGTCACCGCAGGTGATTGGTCATCCTGTTTCCCTGGATCCGGTCAGCCGGTGATCCTGGTGATCCTGGTCACTATCCTGATCACTATTGACAATTCTGGAATTCATCTGATCCAGACTCGAGCTCCGCTAAAAGTTTACCGGACCTCGCGTCTTGGTTGGGAGGATTGTAACGAAATGCCCTCCACAGAGCCCCTCCACGGAGCGCGTCGGGTTAACCTCCGTGGGGTGCGTCGGAGTCTTATGATTGCACTCGAGAATCTTGGTTCCCGAAGTGTTAATGTGTTAATCAGAGTGGCCAAGTCCTACTTGGTAATAATTCTCTGTTGTATAAACTTTAATAAGTAAACGCTGTTTTCAAGCCCAAGTTATGTAATTTTATTCAATTCCTCGTATATTTGCATTGCATAATAGCAGTGCAACTGACCTAAAAGAAGTACTCTACGCACTTACTGTAAAAAGGTGTTTTTGACAGTATTTGCAATTATGACTGGCATATGAGCTAGTAAAAGCCTAACCTATAATAACCCCATCAGAATGCTTTTGACAGATTTTAGCATTGTATACTGACCCGACCTAACCTCAACACACCCAGTATCAGTTTCAGCTCTGAGAATTGTGCAATCTTGCACATTCACAAGATGGCGCTGTTGGTTTTGAATGGTTTTGCGGTTATACACCTACCAAGTGCCACTGTCCTTTTAAAGGCGAGAACGCATACTCTTAGCATAGGATACCCACCGGAGGCCCTACTATCCCAGGATGGAAGTAAGGGGTTAAGAAATACCTCTCCGCCATCTTGGGGTATATGTGGTGTTTTGTGGTGTTTTATGACGTAAATTGAAACAAGATCTGCCGAGTAGACACGATTCAAAGCGTATTTAAACCAACGGAATCACCCGAGACGGCACTTCTCTCTGGTCTTCCGTGTGTACAAGAAGTCACTCTCCTATTCTCGTGGAAGGACGCCGCCGAACGCTGCCAGGCCAGACAACATTTCCAGACACAGGACGCGATGAGAGCGATGCGATAATTTCGACTTAGTCTCATTTCGTATCTGATATTTTCAAACTTTTACCAGAGAGAGAATTTGTTTAAAGTTTAACTTGTAGGAACTATACTTAGGGTTTTAATAAAAGTGTAGAAAACTGTAAGTACATTTTATGTGTTTTTGAATTCACCCTTTCGCTGCGGCTGCAGTATCAAGAATTGTTGCAGACTCTACAGAAACTGGTTGCCTCTAAAGACTGAACACTTAAATTGTCCTGTGGCCATTTTGCCACGATTATAGTCCGAACTAAAAACCACTAGACGATCATTTTTCCGAGGTACTTAACCCTGCTATGCCACAGATTTAGACGGAGGTTCACAGAGCTTAAATGTAGTAATGCTACCTTGTTGTGTAGGGTAGCATCACTAAACTCACCCTCTGGGGACCTGATTCTGCAGATAACAGTCTGCTTATTTCAGGGTTTAGCCGTGTGTGTTAAGAGATGCAGTGGAATAAACTGACACAACAGATTCACTTGTCTACCTATCGGATTTCTTTGAGTGGCAGTTCCTTTATCCCTGGACGGCTAAGACCGTGGCTGTTGCCATAGCCGGGTTAGCAACAAAAGCAAAACCACGTGAGGGTCCATGCATAGGAGAAAAATGGCCTACTTGGAGGTTTGACATTCATCAAAAAGGCCGGCACCGGTCATTTATTCAATTTGTTCAACTCGACCAAACTCATTTAGGATACACCCCAGAGCACGTGAACAAACCCTGCAAGACAACACCCGTAGTTTAGTATAGTATAATCTTTGAGCCCGCAATATACTCCCATGTAATGTAAATGGTTCCTAGAACGCAGCACAGCACCATCAGAATACATTCGATCCTGTGGAAACCACATCCGAGCTTTGAAATTAATCATGGCTTTACCCATGAAACAAAGGGGACGACCGTAACACGTAGTATAAGAGCAAGTGCTGAGTATGCGTAAGGACACTGTCCATCACCATGATAATGACCTCTCTACATGTGCTACCTTGACATCATACTGGACACCTGTGCGGGGTTCAATGCTTTTGACCTTTCCGGCAAGCCAAGCGAATGCACCTTGAAATCCTGGTGCTGTGGAAGACATTCAAAGCAAAGGGGCACGGGAACCAGGTCGAGGTGAAACCTTAACCAAGAAACACTAGTAGCTCAGATTTTATAAACTGTCGACACGATGACTGACCTCAAGAGAGTGTTGTAAATTCCTGAAATAATTGTGAATTATGATATATCTTTGGTTTATATGCATTTAAATAAATTGTTGGTGAACGATTATTGATTACTTTTTAATAATTAAAGTCACTGATTCCTTCAGAGAATGGACCAGCACCAAAACAAATACAGATGGCACGGTTAACCCTTTACCTAACGTGAAAAGCAGACGACACTTGCAAAAAAGATTCTTGAATAACTAATTTTTTTCATTTTTTGTCTCAAAAACATAGGTTATGACCCCTCGTTGGAACGAGCTCGTTCCAACGAGGGGTCATAACCTATGTTTTTGAGACAAAAAATGAAAAAAATAGTGAAAATCAATTGGCGATTTTTGAGAATAGCGCAGGGCGGTTTTGGCCGTTACATTGGGTACAGGGTTAAGTTCGTAAGATACCGGACAGCACTTGAATTTAGACGACAGTCTCCGAATATCATCAGCCGCGCATCTCATCGATCGCACAGCCCCCCCCCCATAGACCACATTAACCCATACCCTCCCGATATATTGAACATATTTTATGTTGTTCCTTTTGTTTTATTGATCATTGAAATACAAAAAGAATAAGTTTTCAAATTAAATACAAAATACGAAAGAGGATTTTGGGTTAAGATTTAATTTTCATTTTTATTCAATATTACAGGTTTAGTAAACGGGCTACCGATCACCGGCGCCGAAGGTCATCTTTGTTATTTATTAGTGAGAAAAGATCTTCGCGGCCGAGGAATTGGTAGCATGTTGCTTAGTGCAGCTATTCGTTTCCTGGGAGAAAGGAATATTCTACTAGTAGCAACAACAGATGGATTTCCAATTTATACTCGAAGAGGATTTTATCCAAGTGACAGTACTCTCTGTATGTGGAGAGGGAAAATTTCGACAGAATGGATAATGAAGATTCAAGACCATGTTGATGGGTTAGAGATTAGAAACATGGAAGAAATGAAAGTAGGTGATTTGATCAATTATAACGAATGTATTCAGGGTTTAAGAGAGGCGTGGCTTTTTCAGCGTCATCTAAGTTCAGGACAGCACACTGTGGGAAAAGTAGCCTACATAAACGATCAGATTGTTGGATTTGCGTATGTGTTAATGTCGCCATCCTTTAATCCTGTTCTCACACTTTATGCTGATACCCTCACGGTAGCAAAGCTTCTGTTGAGATCTCTTCATGAAATGCCAAATACTCGTAACACAGAAGCATGGGATTTTACTGTACCGACTGCGAATGAAGAAGCGATAAAGATGATGCACCAGTTTGAGGCTGACAGTACGAACGCGCCGGAACTTACAGGAATGTATACAAAACGTCCAATTCTGGCTTCATGGAATCGCATTTATGCCACACACGCTATTACTTTCCATTACTGTTAAGTATGGGTGGATCCGGAGGGGGCGGGGGGGGGGGTCGCTCCCGACGCCCAACCTATTATATTCGAAACTAATCTTTTTCCCAAGCGTTGAGACCGAGGCCATGGTATTAACCGCGATAACACATGGGCACCCACTACCCGAGGTGCTGGATGCCCATGTGCTATCGCGATAATACCATACCTCATACTTACCCCAATAGCTCCTACGTGTGTCTCCTTTGAGCCGTTATAAATTGACTTCCGGTTGTCATCATGAATCTATATAAAATCGCAAAAATATTTTGTCAGGCAAAACTCGTCTTTTGAAAATAGGCTACGAGGGCCAAAGTGAACTTCCATTTTCCAATCTTTTCCCCCGGGGAGACCCCTCCCCCGACCCTACCGAAGACAATAGAAAACCCCTTCTCGGATTCGCTTCCATCCATTTGCTACGCTAAATGAATGATACATCGCACCATGACCCATGACTGAAATGTGGCGCACCACCCTAGAATCCTGGATCCGACACTGGTTGAGTCATCTTTTTTAGACTTTTTTCAACTTCAATAATATTTGCGGCTGCACAAATTGATTGTTTCATTCGCATCTCTTTTGCCCCCAGACCAATATACCGATCAACATTTCGTTCATATATATTAATCCTCTACCTCAGTGCTCAAAATAACTTTTTTATGCGTAGCAAAATGCTACACATTTCCAAAAAATGAATAGCATTTTGTAAAAATTGCATAGCTATTTTTGTATACCGGAGTTATGTTATGCTGTTTTGTATTGAATTCTTCTAAGTAGATAGAATAGTTTCCATCCATTTCTGGGCATTTCCAAATGATCTGCAACACATGAAACATTTACTATGTTTTTTTAACTGAACTGCCTTTAAGGGTTGCATGGACTTGGATATTTTCAAATGACGTCGTGGTTGTTTAACAGAGTTCTCAAAATGGAAGTTGGGATTTTTAATTAGATGGGCTTGAAGTTATTTTTAATGGACATTTTATGCAAAATGTTGTAAAAACAGGAATAATTTAAACCAATAGAATTCATCTTACATATGAAGTTGCTAATGATACTTGATGGAGAGTTAATCTGAGTTATGCCTGGATTGTTTCACAATCAGAAGTAAAGCATCAGTGAACTAGTTTTCAAATTTGTTTGCAAATTTTCATTTACATTTTGTGATGCAAGATAATCAACTGCAGCCTAATAGGCTGCAGTTGATTATCTTGTATCGCAAAATGCAAAACATAATTGAACATTGTGTAGCTTTTTGCAAGTTTTGCACAGCAAAAAGCGACGCGACACCGCTTATTTTGAGCCCTGCTCTACCTAATATCAGAGGAACTCGTCACATGCAAAAACGCACACTTGAATCACCGAAAATTTAAATTTTGTGCATCAAAAGCATTGTTTGCGACACTCTTTGGGATAAGATGAACAAGTTCATTTCAATGAGGGATCATAAACTGTTGTGTGGCTAATCTTTGAAAAGAATAATGAAATTCTAACGGCGATTTTTGTGAATAGGACAGACCTATTTACGGTTTTATGTTATCAAATAGTTAACTGAAACAAAATATTATACCAAACTCCTGTATCCTGCTAGAGCATAATAGATCCATTGTAATGTAATACACTAAACTGTTACAGGCAATTTAATAGTTTTGTGTATTCAATTACGACAGTGCATTAATCAGCGCCATTGTAATTTAATATACGAAACTTTGCAACAGTTTAGTAAACTGTTATAAACGTTTGTTAAACTATAAAAACAGTTTAGCTAAACTGCTGTATCAGTTTACCTAAACTTTTATAACAATATACTTTAACAAACTTTTACAATGGTTTACGTAACACTGTTATAATAAATTAGCGTATTAACTTACGATGGCACTGATTACCACCATCGTAATTGAATAAAGAAAACTATTAAATTCTTACAAAAGTATAGTAAACTACAGTACGTGGCGAGTGTATTTTCACTGTATCACCCGCAGAGTGGAGATTCCACCCGAGCAAAAATTGCAAATTTGTTGCAAAGCATAACCAGCACCAGTAAAGTTTCAGCCAATGGACCTCCGGGTTAAACCCGGAGGTTCATTGGTTGAAACATTGCTTGTGTTTTTGCCGATAAATACAAAATTTGAAAGTTATAGCTTGGGTGATAACTCCACTCCACGGGTGATTTAGTTACAATCCACTCTCTACGTACTGTATTGTAAGAGTTTAGTTAAAACAGTTCAATTAACCCTTTGAACACAAGAGGCTGCTTTCCGGCCGGGTCACAAGCTACGTCATAATGTCATTAAGAGGGATGACTGCAAAGTGAATGTGTGTTGTAGACCTATCACTATTTTCAACGTGCAGCCCTAAGGCTGAACGTTGAAAATATTAATTGGTCTACCCTCAAATAATAAATAGGACTCTTCCTCTTGCTACCATGGAACTGACATGGAAGGTACCACTAGGGTTTAAAGGATTAACTTTGTTCATCCTTTATTATCATTCCTTATCTCAAGCAAAAGTGTGGTCTGATGCATAGACGATATAAAAGTGGGATTACCCTTTGAACCCCAGAGGCCCTTTTCCGGCCCTGTAATATAATACTTCACAATATCATTAAGTAGGTTGACTTTTGAGTGAAGGTGTGGTGTAGACCAATCAATACTTTCAACGTGCAGCCCAAAGGCTGCACGTTGAAAATATTAATTGGTCTACCTCCAAATAAAGAATATGGACTCTTGCCGCTGCTGGCATTGAACTAATATGGAATATACCACTAAGCTGGTATGACAGTTTAGTTAAATTTATAAAAGAATACTAAACTATTGTAAACATTTAGTTAAAATGATTTAAATAAGCTATTATAACGGTTTTATTTATTTATTCATTTATGGGGAATTAACGACACTTCCGACAGTCAGGGTCACCTCATGTCGGGCAGTTTTCCGGGTATGGAGGAAGCCGGAGTACCTGGATCACAGATTTAAGGGTGAAAAATATTTTCCGCCCATAGACCACCCACCCACCCACCCACCCTACCCTTACATTTTTTTCTACTCTCAGATAGGGATCTACCCGTTCAATCACCCAAATTGGCTCTTCTCCATCGCAGTATAGGATTGAATCGTTCAAATAGAAGCCAGTGGTATCAGACATTGTCAAACAGTGCAATGCAATAAGCGTCCGTATCAATTGAGATCAGATTCATACTCTACTTTCTGTTTTTAACGTTTATAGAATTCTAGAGAAGGTGTAATGATGCTGAATGATGAGCAAATTTCCCAAAATATTGTAGTGTTCCAATTTGCAAACAGTTCCTGATTTTCTCTTACTTTTTGCACGATTTATTTATTTATTTATTGGTGTTTAAGGTCACATATTTCTGCATATTTCATGACCGTAACAGTTTTACGGGTGGAGGAAGCCGGAGTACCCGGAGAGAACCACCGAGCAACGGCGAGCAACTGTCAGCTCCCCAACATACCAACTCCACACAAGCAGGGTTAGCATTGGTTGAAGACAGGTGCACCATCGACGTGCAGTACGCCTTTGTGCACAGCGTTACCGTGCCCCCACCTGGACAATGGGGGTGGAGTGTCTTGCCCAAGGACACAACGCGGTTACCGCAGGTGGGATTCGAACCGAGGACCTCTCGGCTTGCAGCCTGCACCTCTACCAACTGAGCCACCGCGCCCCCACTTTTTTCATGATAAACCACAGTTAAGTTTCATAATTTTTTCATTCATTGCACCTTTTGCCAATCACAGATTATTCGATACTTTTGACTTTGAACCTTGTGAATGATGCATGATACAACCGGTGAGCTAAATGATAAGTTTAATACAGTACAGTCGCAGTGATGTCCACGCATGCGTTTACCAGGTCATAAAAATCATCATCAGAAAAATGTTAATTAATGAAGCACCGGGTTGTACCCGGTGCTTCATTAATTAAAGTTTAGATGATTATTCCTATAATTAGTTTTTGGAATCTTATATTATTGCGTCCGTGGAAATATTGCCCACGCGTGGAAAGTGACCAGTGCACGGCGACCGTACTGTAGCTTAAACTAACTCTTCCAATTTTTAGACGTACAGTACATAGAGAGTGTATTATCAGTAAATCACCCGCGGAGTGGACATTCCACCCAAGCATTAATTGCAAAATTGTTGCAAACCATAACAAGCACAAGCAAGGTTTCAGCCAATGGACCTCCGGGTTAAACCCGGAGGTCTATTGGCTGAAACATTACTTGGTTGTTTTTGTCCATATGTGCAGAATTTGAAAGTGATACTTTGGGTTATGACTCCACTCTACGGGTGATTTTGTTACAATCCGCTCTCCACGTACTGTAAGTGACATGCAGTGAAGCATTTACCTTAAGTTTCTTCCATTCAGATCAAGTAAGAATTTCCAAATGCAGGTTTGGTATTCTCAAGGTTCAAACTAGATATGAAACCGAAAATATTCGAACGTTTCATTGTAACTCATTTTAACACAAGTAATAAAGCGGCAAACTCTAAGGTATCTATATGTTTGCACTCCTTACTCAGCAAGCTAAAATTATCAACGTGGGAGGAACCATCTAAGGCCCTTAGTCAAAAACAAAAATACAGTTAAAACTAGAAGTCCTGTCATGAAATGCGATTAAATAGCACGTCGATCTGCGCGTTAATCTACGCGTTATGGCCATAGTAAGGCTATCAAATTCTGTCCATATGGCCTGTGCACAAGCAATGTTTCAGCCAATGGATCTCCGGGTAACCCGGAGGTCCATTCGCAGAAACGTTGCCCGTGTTTGCTATGTGTAACCGGGAGAACCTGCCATGCTTTGGGTGCCATTCGATATGACAACGGCGCGCAATTCATACGCGCAATTAAGCCTAGATAAGCGCACAGTTCGTGACAGGACTTCTTGTTTTAACTGTATACCCAGATCTTGATGTTTGGTAATTGGCTAACTAAAGTTCCTTCTCGGTGGATTAGAAGCAGTCAAAACTTGTTTTCCGTATGATATCTGGACCACAACCAGATTACTTTAAAAATTCTCCTTCTTAACATACAGAGTCTAAAACCCAAACATCTACCTTTTATTTTTAGGTGGAACACGGATATCCAAAATCATTAACTACAAAAACCTTGGAGTTACATTGAATAGTACATATATACGAAACGACCACATTGAGCATCTTTTCTACAACCTGGTCTCTTTTAGACTTGATGAGGAAGCAGAAATTCGATCTAGATCACTGCGTCCTAGCAAAAATACTTTGTTTCTATTAGACATCTACGTGAATACGCTGATGTCGTTTTGGATACTTGGTCAGTAATTTAGATCGCAGCTGCAAGGATTATTGCAAGGGCAACTGGCAGTTATAGTAAATCTTTGCTATATTGTGAAACACGCTAGGACTATCTGTTTGAAAGACGCCGTAAACACAAGTTAACAATTTTGTTCTAAAATGCTTTATCACATGTCACTCCCTGCATTCCCAATGAAGTTCACCCGCTGGTCTCTTTGTTCAACACATCAATCAATCTCAGACCATGTCAAATCCACAGAGTTCCATTTTGTCGGACTCATCTGTATCAGTCTTCTTCATCTCTAGCTTTACAGACCAATGGAACAACCTTCCTTTATCAGTCTCTGAAAACTCGCCAGATACCAATTTCAAGACTTTCCTAAATGATGGTAACCAAATACCATCTGCGTTTTACATTGGTGTAAAATCTCGCACTGTGTGAAAAATATGTCATTGAACGATGCAGGCCGATGGATAACAGGGTCGAGTAATGCCGCAGCGCTAGAAGCAATCAGGGGTGAGCTTGGGTAGATGAGGATCAAGGACAGGATAGACCTATTGAAACTCGGTTATCTTAATTATTTGGTAAATCTCCCCGATAGCCGATGGTGTAAAGTAATGTTCCTGAGAACTTTCAACTCAAATATCAAGACGGAGTGGATGGTCCAGGTGAGGGAGCTAGAAGAAAACTACTCATTGGAGATCTCGGACCTTGACGTTGGGGCAAACCAGGGTAAAAAGATCGTCAGAGAAAGGGTCATGGAGGATTGTTACCGTAATTGGCGAGAGGGGGTAAAATCAAAGAGATCTTTGGGTGGCCTGCGTGATGAAGAGAAGCCTTGTTTTGAAGAGGTTTTGAAGAGTACCTTGATGGCACCTTTGGGGGTCGCTGTTGTTCAAGCTGAGGTCGCGGTCCCTGGAGCTGAGGGGAAAATTGGGGAAAATTGGGAAAAACAGTGAAAAGGAGTGCCAGATGTGTAACTTGGGCGTGGTGGAGACCCTGGAACACTTTCTTCTAGAATGCCCAAAATACCAGTCTAAAAGAACAAGATTCACGGGGAGTATAATGGGGAAGTGGAATGGGAGAATGAAGGACATGTGGTTAGGGGGCGACTCAAGGAGAGGGTTAATATACTAATCGGAGAGATTGGGAAGAATGGGGCAAGGGATGTCATCAAGCAGTTCGTCTCCGAGTGTTGGGAGGAGAGAAGAAGCGTGGGAATAGGGAGGCAGTGAGCAGAACATGGGTAACTAAAGACTTCTCATACGAGAACCGCGTCAAATCAGCGGCCGGCCGAAGTGTTATTATTATTATTAACACATGGGAAATACTCGAACACTTCTTCTTATATTGTCCGATTTTCTCACAATAAAAGAACCAAGTTACTGGCATTCTATATAGATGTGTCCACACTTCTTTTGGGCTCCAAACTCTTTAGCAATGAGGAGAACCGTCTTATCTTTGAAGTGGTGTATGATTTCATCTTACAAAGTGGGCGTTTCCAATGAACTGAAAAGCATCAGTGAACCGCGTAATATTACTAAACATCAATAGGTCTATTTTACCCACCCCTAGCCCCCTTCAACTTTCCTTCTTGTTCGATTCTGCTCACACTCAACACCACGAAGGCTGTATATACGTCATCCCTTTCTTATTAAAAAGATATTAGTTGCTAATTTGCGACTTGCTTGTGTGTAAAGGCAGTGCATAATGTTTTCAGGATGGGTTTCGTCGTTTTTCTTTACTTCTTTGCTTTTCTTCGTGTTACTCTCTGCCAAGTTTCTCTCTTATTTAAACAGTCTCATTTATCATCGTTGTCTAGTGGTCTGTATCCACAAGCTCCTTGCTCTTTGAATGATGTTCGGATCGCGTGCTGTCCCCGTGTTGTCCTGGGCGAGGACATCGCATCTATGTGCTTGCGATTATTTGCATTTGTTGGGTGTGATGTTATTAAGCCGTATGAGAATATTGATTAATTTATTCGATAATAGGTCTATATCGCTAGAATAGAATCTTTAGATGGACCCGGGGAGCGCGGTGTCTCAGTTGTTACGGCACTGGACTTGAAACCAAAATGGTCACAGTTCCATCCCATCCAGGGAGAACCGAGTTGTGTCCGTGGGCAAAGCACTTAATCCTGATGCATGTCGATGGCTCACCTGTCTTCAACTCATGCTAACCCTCCTTTTGCGGAGTCATTACGTTGAGTAGTCTGGCAGTTGCACGCCGCTGCTCGCTGGTTCTCTCAGGGTACTCTGGTTTCCTCCACCCGTAAACCTGTCCAAAACGAGGTGACCCTGGCTGTCGAAAGTGTCGTTAAACCCGAATAAATAATAAAAAACTAGACGACCTAGTTGTATGTGTTGGTATTGGGGGTGCAGGCTCGGTGTCCGGTGGGTGCGCCGACTGACCTTGAACTTCATTTAACATATGAATTACGGCGAGTCCTGACACACAGGTTTCAGTATGTGAGTTAATCTATTGATTTTTACCACCTTATAGTAATTTGGTGCATTACCCAGAGAGACAGCTACACGCTAAAAACTGAAGTGTTAAAAACTGCACTTGAAGTGCTGTATTTAACACTTACTGAGTGCTGAACTAGCACTTTGTTCAAGTGTAGATATCCCAAAACTTGACAGGTGTTACAATAATACCACTTGACAAGTGTAATGTCGCGACACTTAAAAGGAAACAACGCAGATGACGCGGATCAGGCTCGAACTCTCGAGCCTGATCCACGTAATCTGCGTTGTGTCCTTTTAATTATGTACCCACCGAGCGCAAATCAAATTATGGACGATTCTGGAAGAACCACCAATGCTAGACACATGGGAAGTGCCATCCATTCAAGTTTCAGATGTCTGACGATTGTAGTGTCTAAGTGCTTAGAGCATTGTACTTTGAGTGTTAAAATCAAACCCTAAGAGTTAGAATGGGTTTAACACCTTGGAAGTATCAGTTTTAACACTTTAGCTTTTAGTGTGTACATAAGCAGCAAGCTTTCTGTCGATTTCCATCATTACTCAACAATTTGCCTTTTGTTATTTGTATGTCATACTTCTTTAACTTGTGTTGATTCTATTTGTATTTCTATTGTGTAATGTATACATATAACATCATATTTGAATAAATATTGCTTCAACTAAAGACAGTGTTGTATGGTGATCAAGTTCATTGGTCTTTGGCTTAATCGATGAACTGCTCTGTTGAAACATACCGTTGAGAAGGGCTATCTATTCCAGCAGTCACATGTACAAATTGGACAGACATCAGTGGTGTGGGTGAAATTCCGGAAGTGTTTCTAAAAATGTTACCTGTTTGAGAATTGTAATTCCTGTGAGATATGTTATGTCTTAGTTGGAGGTGGAGTGACTTTATTACACGCCTGTTGCAGGCGTTAGAATGACAGGGGCCAATACTATTAAGCTTTTACAATTGTATTTTATAGTTATGACTTTAAATAGGTTAAAATGTACCAATAGGATTTTCAAAGATCTGGCAATTTGCCACCTACATATTAATATATTAATTATATTAATAGGTAGAAAATACAATTCTAGAAAATACCATTGTAAAAGTTTTCTAGTACTGACTCCTGTTATAATATAAGTTATCTCGGGCAACATCCAGGGTACATGGAGATTTAATACCTGGATGTCGGTTTTCAACCATGAGGCGCAAGCCATAACTATTTTGTCCCGCCTCCCAACACAGAAATAATGCCGAGATGTAAAATATGATCCCACATTAAGACTCAGGCGACGAGGTTTAAACCCCACACTGGGCCTCTGGTTTTGAACCAAACAGTGTAACAAACGTCACAGCAAAACTATAAATAGACGCGTCTATTTCCGAATCGTTGTTTATAAACTAGGTCACACATGGCGAAGTTTTTCACTTTGGTGAATTTGAATTCGTTGAAACAGTTTTAAAACCGTGTAAATTCAGCCTTCCAGAGTGTACTGTATTTCCATGGAACAAGCTTCAGCATGTTAGATGTGTTGTGTTGTGTGTTTTATTCATGTCTTTGAGCGAATAGCTTAAATATTAACTTAAAACGACGCTGGACATCATGGAACATGGAAGGTGACATTTTGAATTTCGGGAACGATGTCTCACAATTTCAGACTCCACTTGGGTTTAAACTTGAAGATTTTGAATTGAGCCGCAGTCATTGAATTTTGTAAAAGGTAGGTGGAATTAATAGCATACATTTCTACGCTGACCATCGGAAACCGCAAAATAAATTATGAAGTGCGCCGAGATTTAATGCCCTGGTAATGTTAATTTGTTGTTGACACCAAGTCTTACAGTAGTTACACTGACTGTGCCCGTATATTTGCCCGCCGTGGATTTCCTACTTTTACCTCAGTTTGGCTCCAAAATCCTCACTGAAATTGTGACCCTCATTGAAAAAAAACTTTATCGCCGGGATTTACCCCGTTACAATTTAATTAACAGTTCTAATAGGAGTTTCTGCAATCGATGTGACCCAATCGGGGTCAAAGGTTATTTTTATCACCTGGATGTTTCTCGAGTGACAAACGGGGAACACCGGCACGCGCTCTTATCACCCGTATGTTTGAAGATAGTCGATACCATGGCTATTTGTCTCGATCATGTTGACCAATCAGAAGACGCGATGCATACTGATACAGGGACAATTGTTTATATGACCTGTTCGAAGGTGTGAGCCAACTAATACAGGGAGGAGCCACTGATCTTTATACAACTGGATAACTTGAACGCTCGTTGGCCACATATAGAAAAGTGTCTCCACCGACGCTATTCTGAGAGGTGGGGGCGTAAGTTGCTATAAATAAACAGTGCTCAACAAACTGAGGGTGTTGAAGTTTCCGGTGGCTTGCTTTGGTCGATAATTTTTTAAAATAATATACTTTGATGTCTGCACATTTTCGTGGCAATTCAGATTGGCTATTTACAACACATTTTATTTTTTATTGACAAAAAAGTGCCGAGGTTGGAAAGTTGTTACAGTTTTATTTGTTTTCGTGCAATTTCGTGCCAGGTAAACGCTATGACGTTTGCCGATTTAAAAGCTGTTACGCTGTGACTATAGTTACAACGTAACAGCTTTCGCGTCGTCAATTCAGAGAGGTTATGGCGTTAATGGACTTGGCACGATCTGTGAATGTTTCCGCTCTCTCTACTGCATGCTCTAACGTCCGAGATTAATTACTTGGTCTCCCTGTTAAACAAGCTACTACCGCGGAACAGTTACAGTTATAACTTCTAGAAGAATAGTGAAAGTGGATCATTGGACTATGAAAATGCCACTGCAGAGGATGTTTACAAAATGTTCTTCCATCAAGCAGCACGAAGTACATGTATCCGATACTGCTTTCAACATGACATACATCGATCAAACTTATTGTTGTTGACACACGGGGCAACAAAACATTCTGGAGTAATCTTAACAGTAACGGCTACCAGAAACGCTTTCTGGATTCCACACCTAAATCACTTTGTACACTATTTGCTGGGATAGCGTGCAACTCAGCGTAAACAAACTCCTCATTCTTATAGATTACCATTTATTATTTATTTATTTATTGGTGTTTAAGGTCACATGCTTATGCACAATGGCTAATGTGACCGTGACAGTTTTACGGGTGGAGGAAGTCGGAGCACCCAGAGAGAACCACCGAGCATCGACGAGCAACTGTCAGTTCCTCAACATTCTAACTCTGTTCAAGCAGGGTTACAGCGGTTGAAGACATGTGCATCATCGACGTGCAGTTCGCCTTGGTATGCGGCGTCATCGTGCCCCCATGTTGGTAACCGGGATAAAGTGGCTTGCCCAAGGACACAACGCGGGCCGTCCCGGACGGGGATCGAACACGGGACCTCCAGCAGAGAAGTCCAACAGTCTACCACTGAGCCACCGCGCTCCCATAGATTACCATAACCACCACCACTTACAGGGAGTCGAGTAACGGGTGTTTCCACTTTTATTACCCAGACATGAACGTTTGTGGACCTCTTTTTGTTAAAACAGAAAATAACTCTCAGAAAAATCACATGTGCCTATTTACGTGTGTTGCTACATCGACTATTCATGTTGATTAACCCTTTACCCGGCGCAACGGCCAAAAACGGCCAGCGCTATTCTCAAAAATCGCCAATTAATTTTCATTATTTTATTCATTTTTTGTCTCAAAGGTCGAGCTCGTTCCAATGAGGGGTCATAACCTATGTTTTTGAGACCAAAAATGAAAAAAAATAGTTATTCGAGAATTTTTTTGCAAGTGTCGACTGCTTTTCATGTTAGGTAAAAGGTTAAACACCTACCCTTAAGGTGAATCTTTTATGGGGCACTTCGACGTTTCGCTAGTCGACGATTACTTCATCAGAAGTTAATATCTGACAAAGCAGCTACATTTCTATAGCTAATTCTACCATTCCAGATATTTTAAATTCAAAAGATATGTGGGATCAGCTGACTCAAAAACGATGGGAATTGCAGTTATTGCAAAGCAAGCATCTTGGCAAGGGTTCATTTTTACAAACGCCTCGTTGAGATAACTCAAACACAGAGGCAGCGAATGCTCGATAAAAGTGGAGGGGCACAACTTTTCAAGACTACCATATTTCGGCCCAGTGGGAGAAAAGTTACAATCGTATATCAGTAAATGTACAGTAACATACTATAGTCTCTCGTTTAGGTGAGCATGCAGCGGTGTGGTCACTGTCCTGTCCATTTCTCAAACTTCAAGCATCTTTCAACCCGAAGGCTAGCCTCGGGTTGGAAGATGGGTGAAGTAGAAGAAATGGGCCGAAGCGACCGAAGGTGGGATTCTTTTGCCAAATGTTGCTTGGATTTTCAAATAACATATTACAGGAATGCCTGTATATCGACACATCTGTGTGCGCCCATTTTAGTCATTGTGTAACCGCGCAACATATCTGTCAAAAAGTGGAGGGGCACGCGTCCCATCCCCCCGGGGTCCTCCGCCTCTGCTCAAACAGCTCTTACATCAGTTCTTCAGAAGCTAACAGTTGGGTTTAAAGAATTGATAACACTTCTTACAGAGGTATGTATTTGAAGACATCTTTGAAAGAGAGCTGCTGATACCTTCTCTTCTCATTTATTATGTCCCCTCCTGAAGGGGTATACAGTTCAGTGCTGCATATTATAAGTTATCTCCGCCAACATGTATGGTATATGCAGATGTAATACCTGGATGTCGAGCCGCAGGCGGAGATAACGTTTTTGTCCCGTTTGAAACACAATACAACTTAGTGAAAATAAAATTGTGGACGCATTTCTCAGCTCCACAATCATTTGGACCAAATTCGTGATAATAATTTTGTTTTTATAATCGCAGAAGACAACAGATAGAGTTACATCCCTTGGATCGTTAAGGAAACGAGTAAACAGTATTTTGTTGACATATCGTCCCCCTACAGCACATAGAACACATTGGTCTTCAGGGGACGAATTATTTGCTCTTATTTTATTTTTATGATTGTATTGTCGGAAATCTGATGATATTTGTGACTATTTTCGTTTTTTTTGTTCGAGTTTTTTAATGAGGCGAGCGGAAGCGAAAAGCTGTCATTGAAACCATATAACCCCGATGTTTCGCGTGTGCTTATACCCTGGATGTTGCACGCTCTCATATATCTTGGATGTTCGGCGCACTCTTTGCCATGGCTATTTGTCCAAGACATTCTGACCAATCAAAAGACGGAATTTATTGGGATATAGGGACAAATCAATTTGTTATCACACCCTCTTGTTTATGTCTTTGACTTGGAAAATCCTGTCTTTCACCTTAAACGAATATGACTTACCCAAAAGAGCGCCAAAAGAGTGACTTATAGGGACAATTGTTTCTATTGGGAGTTACGGGCAATGGAAACAAAAATTATTAGATGAAAATCATCAAGTACATATTTTTTTTACTTTTATTTTAGGATTCACTCGTGGTGGGATTACATTCTTGCAACATAATATATGCTGACATCTCCCAAAATTATGAGAATGAGTGTCCGGAAATTTTTTTTTTTTTTAAATGGAATTTGTGAAATATTTCAATCGTTAAAAACAAAACTGTAGTTTTCATGATATTTTATTTATTGTATGGAATGCAAATGAACTAAAATACACAATAAACAGGAATGAATAACCCTTTTACACAGTGTGCTATTCGGCGATATTCCTCCATGTTTTTCGGTTTACTATCCCCTTAAAGACATTTTCAGCAGCCAGAGTCACCTCCTGTTGGACGGAGAGAATATTGGGCAATATCCAAATCAAAGTCGAACAGATGAAGGGTGTAAATTCTACATCGAAAGGGTGCTTTTGCTGATAAACATCTTCTAGACGGAAAATCTAATGAAATAGAGCTTTGTCAACGATGGAATAGAACCATGAAAGAAAAGATGTACAAGTGTTTCACGGCAAACTAGATAAAAAACACGTGCATGCCATGGATCAATTGGTCGATCTCTAAAACACATATAATCGTTCGTTCAAGATGACACCCACAAATGCTTGTACGAAACAAATCGAAACAAAACAAAAGTCTGGACACATCTCCATCACAACTGAACACTCCGACTACAACTGAAACATCGATTTGAAGAGGACGATAGACGGACTCAAAACACTCCAATGCCAACAGGAACATCAGCTTCAATTGGGAGAAAGACTGAGGATCGCTAAGTGGAAGGGACAATTCGAAAAAAGGCTCCATGCAAAGATGGACTCGAGAAATATTCGTCGTCATCAAAGTTCTCTACAACACAGATCCGATCACTTATATGATTAAAACACCAAAGAGGATATCACAGGTTACTTTTAGGAACACGAAATGCAAAAGTCCCCCTCCCCTTTATAAATAAGCGCGAGAAACGATGTCACATTCTTTATAAACTCAAATAATATGACACGCGGGAGGGGAGGAGTCGTCAAAGTTTTTTCTGGACACAAGGCGGGCGTGATTGGGTAGGTCAGCGGCTCTGAATACATTTTTTTCCATACCTTGAAATTGTTTTCCTATGAGCCCTTATCTTTCAAATAAGTGGTGCAAATTGACCAAGGAAGCTTGTGTAGGTTTTTTTTTTGGTCACCACTGCATCTCCTCTGGGTTATCAGGGGGTGATTTGTAGTACAGAGTTGGGGGTAGCAGCATGGGAATATGGACAGACGTTCTCCATCACAGCATCAGTGGTTTAGGATTTTGAAAAACGTTAAAGCAATTTAAACGAATTACCATTTATGTAATCTAACATAAATGTAATCTAATCAGTTCTGACAATAAAAGGACTCTTCTCACCTTGAATAGTTGAAATCATACAGAGGCATAATGCCATTTCCCAATGCAAATATCTACTTTCACAGCGAATGTTTACTTTCACAGACTCTCATTATGTAATTATGAATTTCAGTTATATATACTCGCCCAAAAAAGAAAGTGTGCATTGCAGAAATTGATCAAATTCCAAAAAAATAATTTCGTAGGTGTACAGAGTGTTAACCTGTTCATGAATAAGTTATATTGAACATAAAAACAGCTTTCCCCGTTAAAATTGCATTAACGTTAAATGACGTGCTGCACGTTTGTGAAAAGGCATGTTTTGCACGTGGAGAGTCTGAAAATTCATGCAGCAGTGTGAATCCTTGGGTATTTAAACACTAAAGTAAGGCCTTCATATCGTTCACATTCAAACTTGCGCTGCTGTTAAAACGACTCCACATTAGCATGCCAAGATTGACAATGAATCAACGTCTCCTTGCCCTGGGTATGATTAGAGCTGACAGAACACACAAAGAGGTTGCCCAGCATTTGAACTGCCACCGCAACACTGTAGACAGGCTAGTCCATCGACATGCACAACATGATGACGTTCGAGACCGACCCCGCTCCAGGAGACTCCGAGTTATCACCCCTGCACAAGATCGGTATATCCGTGTCGTCCATCTCCGGAACCGACAACAAACGGCAACGACGACAGCCAGGAACATCCCTAACCTGAGACGGATACATCTTCAAACAGTAATCAACATGCTGAGAGAATACGGCTTACGTCCTCGAAGACCTGCAATTCGTCCGATTTTGAAGTTACGTCATCGTCGTGCTCGACTGCAGTGGTGTAGACAACATCTCAGGCATCCCTTACACTGGTGGCGACGTGTTTTATTCACAGATGAATGTCGCTTCCATCTTTCATCATCAGATGGCCGCCAGAGAGTGTACAGACGTCGAAACGAACGCTACGCAGATCCATGTGTCGTGGAGCGAAACCGTTATGGGGGAGGGTCTCTCATGGTGTGGGGTGGCATCACTGCTCGTAACAGAACTGAGCTGGTCATTATTGATGTCCATCTCAATGCAGCCAGATATCGTGATGAAGTGCTCACACCTGTTGTCCCATTTCTGCAACGTCACGGCCCCGGCGTCATTCTACAGCAGGACAACGCCCGACCCCACGCAGCTCGTGTTGTTCAACAGTATCTGCAGCAACAACAAGTGGATGTTCTTCCCTGGCCCACAAATTCGCCCGATATTTCACCCAATGAGCACGTATGGGACGAAATGAAACGTCAGCTACGCCGGCTTCCCCATGCACCGTCAACGCTTGTGGAACTCCAAAGACAGCTTATCAGAATATGGAACAACATCCCACAACACTTCCACGCTAACTTGTTCGCTTCCATGAGGCGTAGATGCACAGCAGTAGTCGATACTGACGGAGGTCAATGTGTGACTTTTGTGTTTGACCCTTAGTGTCTTTGACTCTCCATGGCACCAAGAGTATTCGTCGTAGCGTAATGAAATTTATCGTGTTGATCACAAATTGATTCATCTGTGATTGAATAAAATTTTCATGAATGAAAATGATATATATCTTTTTTTAGTGTTATTTTTTAGTATGCACACTTTCTTTTTTGGGAGAGTATATGTATGAGCAAAATGCGGGGTTGTAATTGACCATTCAAGCCTTAGGCTTAGTGGGTAGCCTTCAAACAACTTCCCTTCAATTTGTGATATACTCCCATAAAAGTCTAAACCATCAAATAGTCAGGACATTATATCTTTATTGGAAGCGAACTGTCTTATCTTATTGATATTGTGTTTTCCAACAGGGAAATGTATTCCCTGTTGACAAACTGTTTATACAATGTATAAACAGGTTTGTTAATAGTAATCACTTGAGTTAATATGAATGTCAGCCGTTTAACTCTGGGCTATAGCGTATAGCACATGTTGAGGAAGATACTGGATGTCCAGAGAGAAACCTGGCATATGATGTCTGGAAACTTTGCAAACACATATAAAATAGAGGATATGGAATGAGTGTTTTTCTCATATAATATTTTTGAAACGAGTATAGGAATTTTCCGTTTTGGCGAGCCTCTGGCGAGCCCAAACGGAAAATTGGGACGAGTTTCATAAATATTATATGAGGAAAACACTCATTGCATATTCTATGTATCATATGACACACACACGCACAAATTAGACACTTAGTATGACTGTTTAACCCATCACCTAACTTGAGTTGCAGACGGCACTTGGAAAAAACATTCTCGTATAACTAAAACTTTTCATTTTTTTGCTTCCAAAACATAGGTTATGACCCCCTCATTGGAACGGGCTCGTCGAGCTCGTTCCAATGAGGGGTCATAACCTATGTTTTGGAAGCAAAAAGTGAAAATATAAAAATGAATGGCGTTTTTCTTGCAGGTAAAATATTAATACAACATTACCCACCCTAAATAGGACAGATAACGTAAATTCTCCCTACTGAAGTTATGCAAATGTGACCCAGTTGTATTTTGTTTAGCCAAACAAATTGTCCAGCTTTGAAATTGACCAATGAAAGCTGCCAACTCTAATTATACAAATTATGAAAATGTGGCCCAGTTGTATTTTGTGCAGCCATTCAAATTGTCTAGTTTTGAAATTGACCAATGAAATTGACGGAAGGCTTTATTTATCACTGATTAATATGAAAACAAAATATCAAATGTTTTAAAGTGAACAAAACGGACGAGTCATATGATAAAAACATATAAGACACCTGATCGAGTTATCTTATAATCGAAATACAATTAACTTCTTTTAAAATAAACTATAACAATTTGCTGTAATAAAGAATAAAATTAAATCATAGAATAAAGTGTGCTGGGTTCATCTGAGTCAGAAAGGATATGCATGTGCATTGTGTTTCGGTGAGATCAAGCTGAATGTTGTAAAAACTACTTGGAAAGTGACTCTCCTGTTACTGGTCCTGTAGCAGATTTTGAGCAAATATGTTTCTAGCGTCTGAGTTGAATAAATATCCCGGATGCACTGATGACATTGAGATTTACACGTACACTCACATATCAAGTTTATAATAATGAGAGTGGCATCCCCAGATCATTACTGATCCTCCACCACAAGGAACAGTAGGTCCGCTCTTCCGGAGCACGTGAGCAGTATTTCTTTGCCTCTCGTGCGACCATCTGTGACGTGAAGCAGGACCCCACTCTCGTCTGACCAATGGACTCTCCTCCAAGTCATGAAATTCTAATGTTGTCCTGCCATACACCACTCCAAACGTCGTCTTTGATGCTGATCGGACAGAGCTGGACGCTTGATAACCCTTCTGGACTTCATACCCAGTGCTTCGAGACGGTTTCCGACACTTCTGATGCACAAACGCCTGTAGGGGAGCAAAATGCGCCCCCCCCCCCCCCACACACACACCTTGAAGCAAAGGATTCACGCCTAACGAGGCGTGCCAGACTCCAATCCTCCCGAGGAGCGGTTGTTTGGGGTTGTCCAGGCCTTGGTCGGTCCTTAACATCGTTGGTTTGTTGATGGTTTCGTTCAGGTTTGCTGATGACATAATGAATATAGTCAAGTTGCCTTCCAATAGCTTCTTTGAATGGCATTCCTGTTGCATGCATGGCAACGATTTGCCATCTCAGTGCCTCTGACGGTCCCCTCCTTGCCATGTCAGCATTTACTGATAAAAGAAGTAACAAATTTTCTTGTTTGATATCCAGATATTGCATGTGGATGATAGTGTTTTTGTGACATTCGTGGGAAGCATGCTTCACGTGGACGGGGGGATGTGTTTGGGGTACGCTATCAACCGGAAATATCATGTTTCACTAGATAAAATGTACTGCAAGACATAGCAATCATTAAAACATATTAATCAGTAAAATGAAACATTTCAGGGTGTATTTAATTAAGTTCCAGGTGTTTCGTCTGGTAGTTCATGGGTAGATGGTGGATGACAATTTTCCATTCACATTCTTTATAGCAGTTAGCAGTAACCTTAATGTTTGTCATCATTTATAACTAATTGATTCACCGACCCGTACTCCATGTGAAACTTACTTCGCCAAGCTATATCATTTTATTCTGCAAACGATGGAACTGGGGTTTAGTCGCAACGGACTGAATGTATAGGCCGTTAGGTCTTATTATCCATTCTAGCTGGGAAAATATTTTTTCGCGCTGTTGTTGCTGGAAGCGCAGCTCTCTGTTTTGTTAGCGTTTTGTTCATCTAAAATGTTGATAAAATCGAGGATGGCAATAACAGTGTAAAATACTTATTATTTTTGGTTAGTCCGTTGTTCCTGTGCTGACAAGTCTCTCTCTCTATCTCCATCTTGTCATTTCATGTTTTCGTGTGTCTGCCGGTTTTAGGAGATGGCAGAATTTCACGTACACAGCTGGTGGTTTTTTTTTCTGTTTCGAAAATGTTCTCGGGGACATTTGGTAATTTATGCATAAGTAGATAAAAAGGCGGGAAAATAATTTGGCATCTCAACAAAATTGAATCCTCAAATATACTCACCATTCAGTCTTTAACCTATGATGCAGGCCAGCAACTTCAAAAAACTGTCATGCAACATTCGGTGCATATTGGCAGGCCCATAAAACAGTACACATGTTTTGTTTATTTCACGTGAACGGTACAAAACATGTGAAAAACTTAAAACTGAAAAGACATTTGCCAGGTAATCACAAAAACTCTTTCAAGCAGAAATTAGCAGCCAGTACAAGAAGAAGAGTTTTTTTTAGACATTACTGGCACACACATAACTTTTCCATCTGATCAAGTATTTTTCGGTCGCATCAATATTGTAAAATTAAAACTGAGATGCCAGATTTCCACCCGGGAACACTATTGAATACCACATGTAGGAAAAGAAATGTTCTAAAATTTTAACTGAGGTGCTATGTTTCCACCCGGCAATACTACTGAATACCACCTGTAGGAAATGAAATGCTGTAAAATTAAAAGTGAGATGCTAGATTTCCACCCGGGAACACTATTGAATACCACCTGCAGGAAAGGAATTGTTTCTAAATTAAAACTGAGATTCTACATTTCCACTCAGGAACACTACTGAATACCACATGTAGGAAATGAAATGTTCTAAAATTAAAACTGATATGCTATCTTTCCGCCGGGAAACACTATTGAATACCACATGTAGGAAATGAAATTTTCTAAAATTAAAACTGAGATGCAATATTTCCACCCGGCAATACTATTGAATACCACTTGCGGGAAATGAAATGTTCGAATAGGGGTTGCTCACACTTGAGGGTTATCGTCGCTTGTAGTAAATCATGTGTTTATTACATCACCCCCCCCCCCCCACACCCAACGCTTCCAATCATCTTTCGCTTATCCTTTCGAGATTGGAAACACCTATTGCTTACTACCCCCCCCCCCCTCCCCACCTCCCCGAATGCTTCCGATCACCTTTCGCTTATCATTTCGAGATTGAAACACCTAAAATCTGTAACATATCAGCGACTTGTGATGATTTCTGCGCAGTCCGTTGTTATCCATTGCGATCGATCATAGTGCAGGCGTTTACTCAATTACATCACGCGACTTGTATTCCATCGGAGCTACGGTGGAACTGTCTGCCCCTTAATTCAGTGGTGTTCTTTTTTCACCATACTTTTCTTTTTTTCATGTGGTTAAGTCTTCAAACCTAATTCCCTCCCTTAGTAATGATTGGGCATCGTCATCGAATACTAAACTCCGATGCCCGGCTTTATGAATCCCACATAATCAATTGAGCCCCAAGGGATTGTGCGGGCGTCATTCAGTCGAGGTGCTGGTGATCAGTGTCTTATTAGCCCATATCTTTGGGGGCTAGGTATTCTCTATGACTTCTAGGACCTTGTTATGGCTTGGATATTTGCGTGTCGTGCCAATGACTCGTCCAACCCAGTGAGTCTTTGGTCATTAGAAACGCATCTGCACCTTTTGTTGATGACCCGCGATTAACGTACTGGATCTTATCACAAGATTTAGGCTATTCAAACTTATATTTTCCTGGCCCTGTGCCTCATCCCCCCACACACAACCCTGTGTCTCATTTATATCGAATCAGGCCGTTATTTATCCTATTAAATCCCATTAAATTGATCACACTCTTCGCTGACATCAAACCACCTCAAAGATTAGCACCTTGTTCGTGGATTAAAGACAATTTCTTGTACATATGTTTTTCCTTCTCCTGTTTTTCACTTTCTGTTTATCCAACTTCAGTGTGCCTTATTTCCAACAGTTTTCTTTACATTTCCTTTCTTTATCTGAAGCCAACTTGAATGTATCCTATGCACAACGGACTGAACTGTCTTCTATCATGAAGAGTATCATTATCCGAGCACTCAGTGTGTGGTACCACTCAGATATTACATAATGTGTAACCTCGCAATGTATTGAGCTCGGATAGGTACCCTCAACTTAGCAGCTTACATTCGTCCCATCAAAAGCAGGTTAGGACAGTCGGAATCCATTTGCTTATTGATATATTTGCTCATGCGCCTTCATGGCACGGAACACCTTGAATGTCTAGTTGCGATGACTGTTCTGTTCTTTCTCACATTCCAGCCATCGCGGAAGAGCGTTCGGGCAAATATATCTTACATGCCAAAGAGTCCAAGGAAACCCATCGTACCCAACGACCTTGCTTGTAATCCCTATGTGAACCTCTCTCAGTAATCTTCAATATTCTCCTGAATAATAATTACTTTCCACTTATGTGGAAAAAGGCTAATGTAACGCCCGTTTTAAAAAAGCATCCATCCAATTTAGTAACGAACTATCGTCCGATTTCCCTCCTTAGTTGTGTTGGCAAGGTTTTTGAAAAATGTATTTTAAAACAGTTGTGGAAGTACTTGAGCGACAACAACATCCCAAGTCAATTTCAGTCGGGATTCACCCCTGGTGATTCGACTATACTTCAACTAACTGACCTCTATGACGAATTCTGCCGAGACCTCGACGACGGAAAGAGGTTTGCGTAGTCTTCTGCGACGTCAGTAAGGCTTTCGATAAGGTGTGGCATGTTGGTCTCATTCGCAAGCTGGAAAAAATTGGAGTGTCAGGTGATCTACTAGCATTTTTAAAATCGTACCTCTCCGACAGGGTCCAGAGGGTTGCAATTGCCTCCGAGACCTCATCCTGGAGACCGATAAACTCTGGAGTCCCACAGGTGTCGAAACTTGGCCCCTTATTATTTCTCATATATATCAATGACATAACAGATAACCTCTTGAGTAGCATTCGGCTCTTCGCTGATGATACATCATTGTATCTAATAGTTGAGAATCCAACCCAAGCAGCAACTGTGATCAACCAGGATCTGACTACAATAGAGCATTGGGCCAAGACGTGGTTGGTTTAGTTCAATCCTAAAAAATCTGAGACCATGCTCATATCGCGCAAGGTTAACCCTGCTGTGCACCCACCACTGTTTCTTGGTAATGCCCAGATACCGGAAGTTAAAAATCACAAGCACCTGGGAATTATCTTAAATGATGCATGTACGTGGAATGACCACATTGAACACATCTGCGGTAAAGCATGGTCTCGCGTAGATTTACTGAGGAGGCAAAAGTTCACTCTTGACCACTGTGTCCTTGAAAAGATTTACTTTGCCTTTATTATGCCTCTTCTTGAATATGGTAGCACAATTTGGGACAATTGCACGGCGAGTAATAAAAATGATTTGGAAAAAGTACAGTTGGCTTCAGCAAGGATAGTGACTGGCGCAACCATGAGTGCTAGGACTTCCGCGTTGTACAATGAAAACCGCTGGGACTCACTATAGGAAAGACGTCGCACATACAAACCGAAACAATTTTTCCGAATGTTCCACCATGCGACGCCCCCATATATTGCTAATAAGGTACCTCCAACAGTCTCCTCCACCAGCCGATGTCTCAATCTCCGAGCTGGTGATGACCTCCGAGTTCCCTTCTGCAACACCCAACTGTACCAGTCTTCATTTATACCGAGAACTACAAGCCTATGGAACGACATACCTTTATCAATCAGAGAAAATTCATCAGTGAGTAATTTCGCAAGTCATCTTAACAGGGCCAATCTGCGACCCCCGTCTTTCTATGGCCATACAAAATCACGAATAGGACAAATCTATCACTGCAGATTGCGGTTGTGTTGCAGTAATCTAAGCACCCATTTATTCAATAACTACCTGTCGCCTTCGCCCCTGTGTCAGTGTGGTGCCCTCGAGACAAGCGAACACTTTCTTTTGTTCTGTCCTGTTTTTGAAGAGGCACGCAGGTCAACAATAAAATCACTTCCATTTGCACCAGATGTGACAACACTTCTATTTGGCTCCGAATTCCTTACCAGTGAAGAATATTTGTCTGTATTTGAAATGGTGCAGGACTTTATTCTACTTAGTAAACGCTTCCAATAATTGCGACCCTACCGCTGCTCACCTTATAGTTTACAATGGGTGGAATCAGGGCCTAGTCGACTTCTGGATGATCTCTCAACACAACATCTCTTTCAAGTGAGCTCCTATCGTATTATCCAATTATCTCTTCTGTTAATGGACCATCAAACTAACCTGATGATCGGTGGCGGGGGGGTTTTCTTATCTGTCTTACGTAAGTTTTCTTTTTTAGTAAAAGCCTACATCAAATGAAATATCTGCGGGTTGAGGGCCTGGTTATTAGCTTCTCACACTGTTGGGGTTTTTCATGGGGGGGGGGGGGGGGGGGGTAGGGTTCCGGGTTATTTTTGCCGCGCTGTGTGCCGCGGGTGACGAGTGGTGGTTCGTACATTATTGAACAAGACATTGTATGCTGATGAATAATGCGTCTTCCACTTGCAAGATACTGTTCGTTTCCCGGCGGCGCATGGTGCTGGCGGCAGTCCTCCGGAGTCGTGTCCCTTACTGAAATGAAAAACGTTATCAGCGCTCGCACCCCCCCCCCCCCCCCCCCCCCACCCATCCGTTGTCCATTACAATACCCTCGCCTTATATTAGCGTTAGGCTGCGATTTCCAAGTGAGTCAGTTCTCTAACTGTTGTCGATCAATGTTGATGTCTTTTCCATTCAAGTTGGCCCTTTTCAACTGTCATCCTTCTCCTTCACTGTTCATCACTGTTCCTCTCGATCTACTTTCTTCGTTTTTTTCTCGTTTAAACAATATCGAAACAGACCCACCCGTTCTATCTGTCTAACTGAAATTGTGTAATCTTGCAGACTTGGGAGACGGTTCACATAAGCATTCAGCTTTCTTCCGAATCCCCTACTACAACAAGTTAGTTTGACGTTTCAGGTGTTAAATGTATTCACTGAAATTTATGTACAAAACATTCAATACGTTTACACTTGTTTTCATGTATACAGTTAACTTGTTTAAACTAAATGAAATGTTGTAAAATTAAAACTGAGAAGCTAGATTTCCACTCAGGAGGAACACTTTTGAATACTACCTGTGGGAAGCGAAATGTTGTAAAATTAAAATTGAGATGCCATATTTCCGACTGGAACACTATTGAAAATGAATATCACATGTAGGAAATGAAATGTTCTAAAATTAAAACTGAGGTGCTAGATTTCCACTCGGGAACACTATTGAATACCATCTTTAGGAAATGAAGTGTTCTAAAATTAAAGCTGAGATGTTATATTCGTTTGTTTATCTTGATGCTGTCGAGATATCACAGTATTTTATTTGCGACACAGTACTATAATGTGAATGTGTGATGACATTCCTATGTGTCACACTACTATAATATTTATGACATTCCTATATGCCACAGTACTGTAATGTGTGATGACATTCCGATATATATATATTTCCTCTGTAATCTTTGTCTTCTATAGCTTCTGTCGTTACCTCATATTCCAAATCTAAGGACAAGGAGCTCTAACAAATCCACCACATTCTGCAAATAAAAATTGAAACTGTTTTGAACGATTGTTCTGTAGTATCTAATTGCTGTTTGTCTTTCGTTATCTTACTTCTCAATGAACGCTAATCTTCCTTTTTCGGCGCCTGAGTGCTAGAATGTTCTATGTCCCCTATGGGACATAGAACATTCTAGCACTCAGGCGACGTTTTGTTGTTATTTCATAATCGAACCTCTTGTTTGGTTTGTTCATATCCGATGTGGGGGTTTGCTACTGATGGGAAACGATGTGGTGGTGTGCTTGACACCTCTCTTTGGTTAACGCATGATCGATTTTCTGTTGCTTGCGCACTTACCATTAATGAAGAAGTATTTTGTTAGCCGGTTAATACAGAACTGTGTCATAGATGGTGTCGGACTTTGCATTATTCCACAACAAATTTGGAATAAAACAGAGGTTATACTATTGTGCGAAAACCCAGCTGCACTTGAGTCCGAAACTGACTTTACTCGATCGTAGTCCACATCAGCGAAAAATTGGTCAACACTACTGAAGTAACTCGTTCAAATTATAGATCGCTGAAAAGGTCTTGGTGATGTTTGACACACATAGCAGTTAAATACTCCTATACATTATGTGATAAATGGTTGGAAAGGCTTATGTAATATGTGTACAGAGTTCAACATGTCTACATTCTGCAATGACAGAGCAAATTTAAAACGTAGGCTTTGTTATTGCGTGAAAAAGGTTTTACACTGTATTTCAAATTTTACGATATTGACTGTTATCTCCTCCTCACCACAAACACCAGATAAAAACACATCGCCTATCTGACAGACAGTTTAACCCTTTACCTAACATGAAAAGCAGACTTCACTTGCAAACAAAATTCTTGAATAACTAAATTTTTTCATTTTTTTGTCTCAAAAACATAGGTTATGACCCCTCTTTGGAACGAGCTCGACGACCTCGTTCCAAAGAGGAGTCATAACCTATGTTTTTGAGACAAAAAATGAAAAAAATAATGAAAATTAATTGGCGATTTTTGTGAATAGCGCTGGCCGGTTTTGGCCGTTACGTTGGGTAAAGGGTTAAATGCCTGTACATTTTGTGATAGATTCTTGGAAAGTCCAAAGAACTGCTGGAATGTTCTACATAATATCTTCTGAACTCTTGCAAATGTAAATAATGATTCCTGTTTAGAAAGGTCCCTTGGGATGATCAGCATAATATGTGACACATTATGGGTGTATGTGAGTAATATGTGACGCACTATTGGTATATGTAATATGTGACACACTATTGGTGTATGTAATATGTGACACACTTTTGGTGTATGTAATATGTGACGCACTATTTGTGTATGTAATATGTGACACACTATTTCTGTATATGATATGCGACGCACTATTGATGTATATAATTTGTGACGCACTATTATAAGTTATGGGGCTTTCAGGGGGCGGATATGGTGTGATGTAAGGCGAAGTGAGATCAATATGAAGCGAGGCCGAAGGCCGAGCCTAATATTGATCTCGCCGAGTCTTACATGACACCATATCCGCCCCCTGAAAGCCCCAAAACGTATTTATTATGCCAGTCCTTTGAAAGAGACACAACCATAAGTGTAATTTATGTTCGATATCGATCAACCTTCAAGTTCTATCATTCAAATCAAAACAAAACAGACGATGAAATTTACAGTCCAGGGGGAGTAACTCGAAAATATTTGCATGAACTGAGAAGGGCAGATTATTCGGGTAAGGATTCTCGCTTGAGTTCGTCTCAGATAGTGCCAGTTGGCTTCCATACATGTCATTTTAGTGGTTTATTTATTGTATTTATTTACATTTGTTTATTAAAATTTCTCAAATACTGGAAGAAACGTATTATAGTTGTACGTTGCTCAACAGACACACACGCGAAATTATTTGTTGTTCGTCGAACACGCGAAATTACGAAAAAAATCGAAGCGAACGCTTGATGTCAAAAACAAAATGTCGGAACTGACCTATATAAGCTCTATATACTGTCAGCTAGATGATACATAGTCTCATATACGGTCGCTATATATTGAAGCTGATTGGTCAATAACAATTACTGGCATAATAATGGTGTATATAATATGCGACGCACTATTGGTGTATATATACTACTCAAAGTTTGCTAAGCACCAAGTATATCCAACTACCTGTTTTACGTTTTAGTTGAAATATTGTTATGAAAAGTGTATATATTTTTTATTTAATTACATCTTTAATGATTTAAGTACAGAAATTAAGATTGTATTTGTGTTGGACATTATTTTTTAGCTTCTGAATACTAATGTTAAAAGAGGAAATTTTTCAATATGCCAAAAAGTTAACGGAGCGAACTGGTATGGCTTCAATATCGAGTATAAGACCCATTATTGTTAAGTACAGTTTGACAACGCCTTCCCATGCTCCCAGTCAGGTTCCTGATGGTCCTTTGTGGGATGTTGTTCCATTCTTGGACCAGTACGGCACCAAGCTCCTGGACACTTCTTGGCTGGACTGGACGGGCTGAAATTGCAAGCTGCAACTCATTCCGGACATGTTCGATTGGATTGAGGTCATGGGATCTTGCTGGCCAGTCCATACACTGAATCCCCTCCCCCGTCGGTACTCCCGGCAGCATGGGCAACGTGAGGACGGGCATTATCGTCCATCAGAATGAATCTATCACCCACTGCACCTGCATACAATCTGACGAGGACATTCAGGATCTCATCAATGTACCGTTTTGCAGTCAATGTACCACGTTCAAGGTCACAGAACTCTGTACGTTCATCCCAGCTGATTCCGCCCCAAACCATGATTGCCCCTCCACCATAGCGGTCATGCCCAGCAATGTTGGCTGCATGGAATCTTCTTGTCTTCTCCATACCCCAGAACGCCTATCTGTGTGGTCTAGGCAGTACCTTGACTCATCTGTAAAAAGGACAGGTCGCCAATCTTCTCTGGTTCATCCAACGTGGTCCATGGCCCATTCATATTGTGCCTGGCGGTGGTTCTGGGACAGCGGAATGCGAATACATGGTCTTCTCGATCGGAGACCACATTCGTGCAACCTTGCCCGGATAGTCTGCGTCGAAACATTTACCCCAGATGCATTCGGAAGGTTACTGCGAAGCTGGGTTGCTGTGGCAAAGCGGTTCCTACGGGCCTGAATGATCAAAAACCGGTCTTCAGCTGCAGATGTTGCCTTATCTCTGCCACCGCTATGCCGTCTTACTGGTATGCCATAATGCTGAGATCTTTCCCAAGCTCTGGTGATCACCGTATGGTGCACACCAAGGGCTTCACCAACCTGACGATGGGTAGCCCCTTGCTCCACCCTACCTACAT
Source organism: Pictodentalium vernedei (assembly GCA_031216915.1). Classification (NCBI taxonomy): domain Eukaryota; kingdom Metazoa; phylum Mollusca; class Scaphopoda; order Dentaliida; family Dentaliidae; genus Pictodentalium; species Pictodentalium vernedei. Next base: position 70,861,625 of record CM062297.1, read on the forward strand.
CCCACCGCATTTCTGCTTCAGACAAATGTCTTCTCACATTTGCATTTGCCATATTCAATCATTAAATCACAAGGGTTTCTGTTGAAATGAAGATTGAATACCCTACACATGTCATGTACATGTAGACAGTACACGAAAACGTCATGAAAATCAAGGGGTATATGCTTTCCATGACTGTCACGAAAACTCTGCCTGTCAAGAGAGCTAATGCAAACACTTGGGACCATCTCAATACATTCCTCAATCATATCCACCAAAAATATCGCACATATGTCACAAACAAATTTCACAGTGGTGTGTCAAATAGTTGGTGCATTGCTTGAGTAGTATATAATATGCGACACACTGTAGGTAAGGTCAATGTAATATGTCAAGCACTGCTGGTAAGGTATATGTAATATGTGATGCATTGTTGGTAAGGTATATGCAGTCTGAGATGTACTGTTGGAAAGATCTATTTAGACCGCGGTGCATTATTGGTAGGTATATGTATATGTGAATCACTGTTGGTAAGGTATATGCAATATGTGATGCACTGCTGGTAAGGTATATGTAATATGTGATGCACTGTTGGTTAGGTGTATGCAAACCGCGGTGCATCATTGGTAAGGTATATGGAAAATGTAATGCACTTTTGATAAGATATATGTAATATGTTGTGCACTGTTGATAAGGTATATGTAATATGTGATGCACTGTTGGTATGGTATATGTATTACGTCGTGCACTGTTTGCAAGGTCTATGTGATATGTGATACACTGTCAGAAAGGTATATGTAATATGTGATGCACTGCGGGTAAGGTCTATGTATTACGTGATGCACCGTTGGTGAGGTTTATGTAAAATGGGATGCATTGTTGATAAGGTCTATGTAATATATGATGCACTGTTGGTAAGTTTTATGTAATATGTGATGCCCTGTTGTAACATGTATGTAATATGTGATGCACAGTTGGTAAGGTATATGTAATATGTGATGTACTGTTGGTAAGGTCTATGTAATATGTGATGCACTGTTGGTAAGGTATATGTAATATGTAATGTACAGCTGGTAGGTCTATGTACTATGTGATGTACTGTTTATAAGGGTTTTGTAATATGTGATGCAATGTATGTAAGTTCTGTGTACTACCATCTATAAAATATGGAATGCAATGTTTGCAAGGTCTGTCTAATGTGCGATGCACTGTTGGTGAAATGTACAAAGTATGTGCTACATTCTTGGCAGATTTGTACAATATGTGAAATGAAACTCGCTGTTGGGAATGCAGCAATTAACAGGTCTACATAATGTGTGATACACGATGGTAAATCAGGGTCAAATGTGATGCAATGTTGAGATGTATACAATTCGTGTTCCACATGCAGAATTGTTTGAAGAGTCAATGTAATATGTGATGAACTGTCTGAGTAGGAAAGAAAGAGGGTGCCTTGCTATCCGATGGATTGTGTGCCGAGGCTGCGAAAGGTGGCATCTTTGTGGCTGAGAAAAAAAGTGACCAAAGTTGGACAGTTGGACAGTACCCCCCACCCCCACCCCCACACACACCCTCCCCACACACACACCCAACAAGATTAGCTTTTTTGGACGGATCATGCCGGTACGAAACTCGACTTTGAACAAAACGCAGGTGATTTTGATAGGAACTGCCCGGGCCCAATTCCAAGTATTGTCAGTGCAGGGTTCTCGAAAATTCTTTTTAAAGAGTTTCAAGCTTATTGGACAAGGGCGGTGGTTGTTACACTTTGGGGGTTAATATATCCCTTCAAAAGAACTTGAGAAAAAGTACACCAGCCACACCACACAAGATAAAGAAAGCAGAATACTTAAATGTAGGCTACAGTCTATTTCGCGACTTGGGGGAAAATATTCACACAGACATCCAATAAAATTGAGGGTGGATGTATCAAAACAAAAAAGGTTTTAAAAAGTACTTCTAAGTTTGGAGGTGACGAATATTGCTGACATTGCAAACGGTGAATCCCAGTTAACCCTTTACCTAACATAATATTTAAAAAAAAAAAAATAATTTTCACATTTTTCGAAAAAGAATTCACAAGTTTTTAATAAAACCATACAAATATGGATACCTTTAGAGGCAGCTCGGCGTGAACAATGATATGCACATTTGTATGGTTTCATTGAGAATCTTCGGAGATATTTTAGGCTGTGGTAGGCTTATTCTGGTCAACTTTTCTGCCATATTTGGCCGCTATGTTAGGTAAAGGGTTAAGTAACAAATTTCGCATATTAGTGGATCCAGTATATATATGGTTCAATTTTTCATTATTTTCCAAGTCAGTTGAATCGACCTGAGAATTCAGTTCCACGTGATTTGCAGCAATAAAACCAGACAATCCGAGTAACGCAATGAAAAAAGAGAAATGCGCTGTAAAAGCCCTAAGAGGCTGAGACACAACAGTAACGAAATACACTCTAAAAGCCCACCTTGAAGAGGCCGAGAAGAGAAAAACAGTGGCAAAACGCGCTACTACACCCCCTCACTTCCTCTACCCCCCCTCCCCCCCGCCCCAAAACAACCCCCTCTAAATCTGTCAAGTTTTACACTTATATATAATACAGCGTATACTTTCGCGTTTATTTAAAGTTTTCAAGACTAATAATTTACTTGCGGGTCTCATTATCCCAGCTTTCGAAAATTTAGACCCTTAACCCTTTACCTAACATGAAAAGCAGACGACACTTGCAACAAAAATTCTTGAATAACTAATTGTTTTCATTTTTTGTCTCAAAAACATAGGTTATGACCCCTCGTTGGAACGAGCTCGACGAGCTCGTTCCAATGAGGGGTCATAACCTATGTTTTTGAGACAAAAAATTAAAAAATAATGAAAATTAATTGGCGATTTTTGAGAATAGCGCTGGTCGGTTTTGGCCGTTAGTTGGGTAAAGGGTTAATCGGAAGTCGCGCTATACATTAAAGGGTTATTTTAGGTGTTAAAATCAAAATATAAAAGTTCGGATATACATTGAATATACCCCAGATCACCATATAGTGTTCATTTTGGTGTTTTGGGGACCAGAAGTTAACTTGAGGTCTCTCTGTCCTCAGTTTCGTAAAACGCAAGTCGGATATCGCGCTGTACATTAAAAGTACAATTTTTAGGGTTAAAATTAAAATTATCATACCAAACTTCGGTTATATATTTGGTGTACCCCATATAACCAATAGTGTTCGTTTGGGGACTGTAACACCTGTACGTCGCTTGCGGTCTCATTGATTACCTACGGTATTATTTTAGTACCATCTGTCTCATTGTTTTCTACCTGAGGTCTATTTTAGTTCGGCCGAGTATTCAATGTCAGCTGCAAAAAAAAGTGGGTCGGACATTCTAGTCGGAATGTTTTCGTTTCACTGTTACTAAAACACTTTAGCAGAAGGCATGAAAGTATATATATGTATTACAGATTGAGTTGCTTGTACACTGCAAAAAATATAGGTTCTCTTTAGAACCAAAACTGGTTCTAATCTTGTCCCTGAGATGGAACCAGTTCTGTTTAAACAGTATTTATTTCAAATCAAATTAATTTATAAAGATTAACATTAAATATTAACAGAATTAAACATAAATTGAGGGGGTTTCAGCCGTAAGTTTAGAGCTTATTCGAGGTTGTCTCAAATCATTATTAAGAAAAGGAGATATGAACAGTTGGCATATCGAACCAGTTTTGGTTCTATACAGAACCAAAACTGGTTCTATATGCCAACTGTTCATATCTCCTTGTTTCAAAATGTTTGGCGACTGCGTTGAATAAGCTCCAAGTTTACTGCTGAATCTACTTCAGTTCATGTAATATTCTGTTAAAATTGAATGCAAATCTTGGTAGATTTATTTGATTTGAAATAAATACTGTTTAAACAGAACTGGTTCCATCTCAGGGGACATGATTAGAACCAGTTTGGGTTCTAATGAGAACCTATATTTTTTGCAGTGTATAGTTTAAAAACAATACACGGAAATAGAAATAAAGCAAAGCCAAATATAGGAGAATTACAGATATTCGTTTCAGAATTTTGCAGAGGTCCATTTTTCATCAACTCGATTCAATCTTCCTCATTGATATGATACACCGTTAACTATGACAAAAATCGTCCCAGATATAACACGCGTGTGGCAACCACTTTTGTTACAACAACCACTTTTGTTACAGCTCACCACTTTTGTTACAACATTTGCCCACTTTTGTTACAGCTCACCACTTTTGTTACAAAATCAACCACTTTTGTTATAAAATGAGCTCACCTCTTTTATTATAACAATCGCTCATTTTTGTATCAAAAACAAAACTTGCACATCACTTTTGTTACAACAATCGCCCACTTTTGTTACAAGTTTGTCAGTGTAAAAATGAAGTAATCTGCAAGTACATGGACGTGAAATTCTGTCATGATTATCAAAACCAAAACCTGTTGCGTATGTCCAGCACCAACATCATATACACATGTGCGCAAGAGTTCTAAAGTTGACTATTTTCTGACAATTCTAACCTTTAGAGAACGGGACTGCTGTTTCTTTCCCAAGGTTTTGGACACAGTCTTCTTGGATGAGGCGTCTTTTTACATTACACAGTAATCTCATGAATATCTCGCCATTTCTCTTTTTTTGAAAGAATTGATTCAGTTTAGTCGGGGCTTTTGTCAATACTCTTTAACCCGTCACCACAGTATTTTAGAAGGGCGCGGTGGCCCATTAGATAGCTTGTCGACCTTGTGATCGAGAAGTCATGAGTTCGAATCTCGCTAGAGTCACTCGCGTTGTGTCCTTGAGCAAGATACTTAACCTCACTTACTCGAGCGGGATCACGGTGGCACAGTGTACTAAGGCGTATAGCACGTCGATGGTACACACGCCTTCAACCACTGCTAACTCTGTCCAAAAGATCCGAAGATCCATTGGCTGGAACTTTGCTTGTGCTTGTTATGCTTTGCAACAAATTTTCAATTATTGCTTGGGTGGAATCTCTACTCTGCGGGTGATTTAGTGATAATACACTTTAGGTGTACTGTTTGATGCAGTATTCAAAAGATCTACATACATGAGTGCCAAAGTAGGAGCTGATTCACTCAGTCGAATTGCGAATTGACTTAATATTTCAGTCATTGCAACAACAATGCCAGGCAGTTGAAGAAATTGTTTCAGTCAACGTGTCAAAAATATCTTTAAATTAAATTTCTTCAGCTGCCCGACACAGTTGTCGAGAAAATGCGAACAGAAGATTAGCTACGTGCTGTTTTCGCAACATGAAACGCAGACATCACTTGAAACAAAATTCTTGCCAGACGAAAGTGAAAATTAAGACAATGAGAGAGAGGCCAACCGAATGCAAGAACAGATGACGCAAATGCATTAAAATAATAACTGGTGACCAATACACCATTGCCGTTAAATCTGAACTCCTGGCGAACTCTACAACAGAAATCAGTTCGAGGTTTGCCCGCGCATGTTATATTCCATCGAGGATATGTCGACGGAGAAAAAGCAATGAGCAGAGAGTTCAAATGGGGAGGGCAAGAATTCATTAATGTAACCGTACAAAATAACTTTGTAACCGTACAAGAAAACAGACTTAACCTTTTACCTAATATGAAAAACAGACGACACTTGCAGAAAAAATTATTGAATAACTATTTTTTTTATTTTTGTCTCAAAATCATAGGTTATGACCCCTCATTGGAACGAGCTCGACGAGCTCGTTCCAAAGAGGGGTCACAACCTATGTTTTTGAGACAAAAATGAAAAAAATAATGAAAATTAATTGGAGATTTTTGTGAATAGCGCTGACCATTTTTGGCCGTTACGTCGGGTAAAGGTTTAAACAAATACATGAAGTAACCATGTGAAATGATACCCAAACCTAATGTGATATATTATGTATTTTCAAAATAAAAGTTATTAACCACCGTCATATTACTCTTTTCATAAGTTATTGGGAAATGGGAAACAAACAAAAGCGTTCGCATATTTATAAATTGGATTTTAGCTCCGACGTTCTGGTAGCTAAACTATCCACTTCAATGAATCTCTGGTTACGACTCTGAAAAGAAATATGTTCCAGTCAGAGTAAAATCCTCGCCCTCTGATTGTATGAGAGCTGGTATGGTTTCTTTAATGTTTACGGCTCCAGTAGCGAATGTTACCGTCTGACGTCACAATGCGAAATATTTGAAATGACGTCGCCCATTTCGTAATTGCGTCATCAATGGTGTGACTATTTATTTATTTATTTATTTAAGGTCACATATATCTGCACAATGGCTAATCATGACCGCGACAGTTTTACGGGTGGAGGAAGCCGGAGTACCCGGAGAGAACCACCGAGCAACGGCGAGCAACTGTCAGCTCCCCAACATACGAAGTCCACACAAGCAGGGTTAACATTGGTTGAAGACAGGTGCACCATCGACGTGCTTAGTACACAACGTCACCGTGCCCCCACGTAGGCAATGGGGGTGAAGTGTCTTGCCCAAGACACAACGCGGTTGCCGCAGGTGGGATTCGAACCGAAGACCTCTCGGCTTGCAGCCTGCACCTCCATCTACTGAGCCACCGCGCCCCCAACGGTATGACTAGCAATCCGTTTCATTTTTCTGGATTTTTCCCACGTGCAGCAGACGGTGTTCCGGATAAAGTGTTGTTTAAATTACAAACCGATTTACGATTTGTGAACTAAGATGGAATAGGTCCATCCGGTGTATTGATTATTTATCCAGTGCCGTCGTGGGTACACGAGAGGTTTATTTACTAAACCTGTGATTGTTAAAAGTTGCCTTGCAGAAGGCAACTTTAACGATCACAAGTTTAGTAAATAAGCCTCTCGTGTTTCACAATGTAGGTTTGGGGTTATGGGTAGTGTCTTATTGGAACGTCAAGGTTGAACATACGTTCCGAGCCGCAAACCCCAGACCATGTTATCGTCAACTCATCACAGTAACTCATATGTTCCAAAAAAGACACTACCCATAGCCCAAAACTTACATCGTGAAACACGAGCTTATTTACTAAACGTGTGCTCGTTAAAAGTTGCCTTGTTCAAGGCAACTTTTAACGATCACAGGTTCAGTAAATAAACCTCTCGTGTATCCCCTCCACGTACTGGATAAATAATCAATAAACCAGATTAACTCGTAAATCGTAAACACTTCATCCGGAACACCGTTTACTGCATGTCTGAACATTCAAAAAAATGAAGCGGCTTGCTAGTCACTCCGTTGATGAAGCAATTACAAAACGGGCGACGTCATTTCAAATATTTAGCGTTGTGACGCCAGACGGTAACATTTGCTACTGGAGCCGTAAACATAAAAGAATCTACGCCAGCTCTCATCCAATCAGAGGAACATATAATAGTATTTCTCCAAATCTTTCAATTGTTTAAATTCTTTGTTTTCTTTTATAATTTCTTGGAACCCTGTTTCCCCAATTTCCACATATTCGTCACAATCCATTACAGTTTATCAATATTGTAAGTTATTGTGGTGAATTGACGGTTTCCCCAATTTCCACACATGCGTCACAATCCATTACAGTTTATCAATATTGTAAGTTATTGTGGTGAATTGACGGTAACATGTCCTGAGGTTTGCGGCTCGGAGCTTATGTTTAACCGAGATGCGAAGTGTCGAGGTTGAACATACGCTCCGAGCCGCAAACCTCAGATCATGTTTCCGTCAACACAATAACTTATAATGTGTTGAAGTTTTTTTCTGTACAACTCTCTTCGTTCTTCTCTTCGTCCACCTTAATCTATGTTTACTTATTGTCATCATTGATGACTCACCACACAAAAACGTACTTTCAAACTACCGTCTACTAACGTCAAGTAAACAAATTTGTTGCACGTAGTAACGCATCAAAGGGGAGAACACTAGCTTGACATCATACCAGCCTAGATCGACGTCTTCAGGGACGTTGTGACGGTGTGTGTGTGTGTGTGGGGGGGGGGGGGGGGGGTTCTTGGGGGGGGGAGCCACCTCCCTCAATCCTGACCAAAATTTCCTATAGTTAGAAATTCAGAGGGCAAATCATGAGTACTTGCTTCTTTGATGATGCTGATGTCTCCTTTGATGATGCTGATGTCTCCTTTACTTCCCAAAATCCCAACTCGGTTTCAAATCGGAAAAAATTCCAACTCTTACTATTTACAGCTACAGTGTACGCAATATAGAGTTCATAAGTATGCATGATGTCATTCGGTTCGAGATTTCTATAGTGCGTTTACTTATCGTAATACAAAAATCCTCGAAATGCACTTCAAGAAAATCACATCATGTAAAATCGTTATCTTGAGTTAATTTCATCATTCGCAGTTACAAAATGATGAAACAACGAGAATTGACCATTCCTGCTTAAGATCTGATATAATGTTAGGACAGTGTGAATTGCTCAAAGTTCTCAGCTTGAGCATTTGTTAGCACATATTCAATTTCCAGAATAATACCAAATAATAATAACCTGATAATTTTATCATAAATGTGTTGGCATTTCAGTTACTAGAATCAATTTTATGCTCCTTTCATGGCTTCATTTTCAAAATGTTTCTCGGTAGTGAATTTCCAACTGGGGGGGGGGGGGGGGGGCGTTTCACCCTCCTGGTCCCCCCTTAGTTGGGAATGCACTGCTCTACACCCACCCTATCGGAAACCTCTAGCCACGTCCCTGCGCGTCTTATCAGCCTAGTTTGAAGTCCTTGTTTATTTATAGCAATATCCGCTTCACCCTAAGATGGCGGCGGTGGAGACACTTTTTCTATGTTTTACCAATACTCTATTCTATCACAGAGAGACTAGTAGCACGACTATATCATGTAGTAGAAAATTAAACCGTGGCGGCCCCAGAAAATGTTTGGTGGGGGGGGGGAGGTAGGGGACGGGTGGAGCATGAAAAGGAACGACTCCGGAAGTGGACTTTTAGGATGATAGCATCAAAGCATTGCCATTAAATGCCATAGGCATCTGTGTGAGCTCCTAAAACACGAGCAGTCATAGGTGGTTTCTTTGGGGGTTTTGGGGGATGCGGTGTGGAGGTGAGGGTGATGTGGGTGGTTGTCCTCTTTCCAGAATAAAAATATCAACTGTGTTTTTGACCAATGCCTTTTACTGACTTGCGATATATCTGTAATTTTTGCACCTTGAAGAAGAAGAAGAAGCTCGAATGCTCGTTCTTCAACGTTTTCGTCGTCCAAAAAGATAAACGTAAAGAGAGACAGTATCAGTGTGTGGGGATCTTTTTGGCACTATTAATTGAAAATAAAATAGGTTTTCATTTTTGGAATTTTCTTTAAAAGAATTTCCACAATCCGGAATAACATTTCCATTAGTTCCTTGAAGAATATGATATGGTAGCCTATCAATTAATCCTGTGTAGTGCCTATATTAGCCAGTGTATGTTAGCTTACCAGCGAACTCTATGCAATGCACAGTGTTAGTCACTCTTTTCTTTAAGGTTATAGATAGAATCATTTATCCCATAAATGGCCGTTTATTTGAACAATAAAGGCCTTGGATAAATTTTTGCTTTATTCACCTAGTAGGATGAATAAAGAATTCCCCTAGTAGCGACGGACTTGCTGACCTCTGGCCTCTACCACATTTGTCTAGCATAATTAGTAGTTCGATTGTAGATTTCTTTAAATCTTTTTGAAAGTATTGCACAATGCTAGTGGAAAACACCACACCCTGCTCATATAATAAAGTATTTTTGCAAGTTTAGCTCAAGTTTGTAAGGGAATTATTTTTAGACAGAAATGTATAACTGCGCCTTGTTTATTTTTGCCGATTTTGCTGGTCGATCGAATTGGACCAATGTGCTCCTCACTTCTCGCTGTGTTTTGTAGCGAATTATAGTACGATTTTGCCTCGACTGCCCTGTAGAAGAGTTGTGGAATGAACAAAATAAACGTATAATGTTTTCAAGTCAAAATTTATTCTACTCGTAGAATTAAGACTGAAGCCGACTCGCCAGAGGCTCATCGGTTTCATTCTTAATCCTACTCGTAGAATAAATGTTTTACTTGAAAACACTATACGTTTATTCTATATCTCTCTTATGCGACTAACTATGTGCATTGAACAGTGAGTGTACATTTTCATGTAGTCTGTGATATGACAGTTACCATTTTTTTCTAACCAGAAGGTGTGACTAACCCTGTGCATTGCACAGGGTTCGTTACACTTTCTGGTTAGAAAAAAAATGATTATTAACTGAGTAAATGACTCTATGGACTGTACAACCTTAGTGTAAAAGTCATCTATATCAACTCTTTATCCGACATAATAGCCAAAACCAACCAGTACTATACTCAAAAAGCATCCATGACCCCAAGTCATGAAACAGATTTTGGAAAGTATTTTTTTATTTGAATTCTAAAAATGAAAACATGTTCTATTTTCAATTAACCCTTTACCCAACGTAACGGCCAAAACCGGCCAGCGCTATTCTCAAAAATCGCCAATTAATTTTCAAAATATTTTCATTTTTTGTCTCAAAAACATAGGTTATGACCCCTCGTTGGAACGAGCTCGTCGAGCTCGTTCCAACGAGGGGTCATAAACTATGTTTTTGAGACAAAAAATGAAAAAATTTAGTTATTCAAGAATTTTTTTTTGCAAGTGTCGTCTGCTTTTCACGTTAGGTAAAGGGTTAATGGTGTGTTATATAGAGGATATCTTATGAGTAACCGAGACAAATGGCTATTCTTCATGAACGCTTCCACGGGCGAAAATAACCTTTTGTCTCGGTCACTCGTGAGATTATTTTCGGTATCCACTCCAAAACACTAGATTTTCTCTTCATTATAACAATAACATGATTTTTGAGGGCATTATGGTATATTAGCGGCCCTGCAGAAATTATTAACAGCCCAAGGGCTTATTAGCGGCCCGAGACGAAGTCGAGGGCCGCTAATTGGTCCGAGGGCTGTTAATAATTTCTGCAGGGCCGCTAATATACCATAATGCTCGCAAAAATAATGTTATTACTATTATTACCATTTGTTTGTTTACAAATGCGCATCGGAGAGATCAGGGGCGACAATTTGGGGGAATTCCCGTGTCACAAATTGAGTGCATGAACGTCGAAATTAGGAAAGTGATGTAATTTTTCGGCAATGACGGCTTCTTACAATTGCTTCATAATAAAAATAATCTGGATTACTTACCTAATAACAACAATCTAGCCATTGGTAAGAAAAGTTCGGTCGTTTATGAATCATTTCCCTGGTATCGTCGTTTCGATTCAGCTCCTTGCCGATCGAGAACAAGCGGTGATCACGTGATGTAACAATGATGCCAGAGGGCGATTATTTTCATTATCGGCCCGCGGCCCGGAACTTAGGAGATTGCCATGCATTATTTACTTTGAACGCTCGGCATAACAGCGTTAATACACTAGGGAACGCCCTGCAAAGTGGTAATAATATACGTTTTTTGAACAAATTGATCATTTCCAGTGATAATTTGACTCGTATTCAACTTGAAGTGATGCTTTGAAAGCCGCCACTTTGATTGATACCGTGAAAGTGAAAATTTCTATTTCTTCACAATAGGGGATACGATGTCAGTCTTTCCGCAATTTTTTCGATAATCTATCGTTTGGCGTATGAAAAGGGTTTGCGACAAAAGACATCCTTTGTTTTCTCAGGTCATCACAAGAAAACAGTGGGATAGTTTGTCATCCTGAGCGTGTTATTTTTTGTCGTCGAGAACAAAAGAAATAAAACAACAAGTCCTCCACAACGGCGGCTAAACAAGATGTTTGTGTGTATGTGTAAAGGAGAGGGGTGGGGTGTGGGTATATGACAGGAGGGGGGGGGGTGAGGGTGTGTGTGTGGATGGTGTGTGTGGGGACGGGGTTTAAATGGAGGTCAATGTCCACGTTTGGGGGGGGGGGGCATGCTCCCCATCCCCATAATCCCGAGTTAATCGTTACCCAAGCTATTGGAGATCTGAAAGGCCTGGGTCTAAAATGGAAACAATAAAATCATTCAAAAATAGTACATTTGTTAGCTTAATACCCTACCTGGGAGCGCGGTGGCTCAGTAGGTAGAGATGCAGGCTGCAAGCCAAGAGGTCCTGGTTTCGAATCCCACATGCGGCAACCGCGTTGTGTCCTTGGCAAGACACTTAATACCAACTGATCACGTGATGACGCGGTGGCGTTATGTGCTAAGGTGTACTGCACGTCGATGGTGCACTTGTCTTCAACCAAAGCTAACCCTGCTTGTGTGGAGTCAGTACGTTGGGGGAGTATAACAGTTACTCGCCGTTGCTCGGTGGTTCTCTCTGGGTACTCCAGCATCCTCCACCCGTAAAACTGTCCTACACAAGGTGACCCAGGTTGTCGAAAGTGTCGCTATACCCCAATACATAAATAAATACCTTACCTAACGTACAGCTATACATGTGTGTAAGGAACCGAAGCGCCGGCAAATGTGAAATACTGGACAAGGGTTTGGTTGACATGGATCTGAAACTAAAATAAAAATGAATTCTATAGTCACTCAACGATAAATCAGGGACGAGGATGTTTTATTTCTATCAAAGTAAGATGAGTAAATAAAAACGTGTAACTAAACTTATTAATATGCGCTTTTAAGGGAGTTCAAAATGTCATCCCAAGAATTTCGCCATACCATAGATGTACGTACACTTTGTGATTATATGAACATGGCCAGGACGTTGAATGTACGGCTGTCACGATTTTTTAATTTAGGAATCGATTAATCGTCGCAAATAATCGATAATAATAGATTAATCGTAACTAGACCCCCCCCCCCCCACCCACCCCCTCTCTTTGAAGTCGATAAAAAATGAAGTTCAAGTCAGTTAACCTACCTCCAGTAAACAACGAAGACGATCCACTTTCGGGTACATTCAAAGCTTTTATGTTCTGAACTTTTGAACCGTTAGTGTAATAATCAAGACCGGTCGTCAGTTGCGAACTTCATCCTGAGCGTGTTATTTTTTGTCGTCGAGAACAAAAGAAATAAAACAACAAGTCCTCCACAACGGCGGCTAAACAAGATGTTTGTGTGTATGTGTAAAGGAGAGGGGTGGGGTGTGGGTATATGACAGGAGGGGGGGGGGTGAGGGTGTGTGTGTGGATGGTGTGTGTGGGGACGGGGTTTAAATGGAGGTCAATGTCCACGTTTGGGGGGGGGGGGGGGCATGCTCCCCATCCCCATAATCCCGAGTTAATCGTTACCCAAGCTATTGGAGATCTGAAAGGCCTGGGTCTAAAATGGAAACAATAAAATCATTCAAAAATAGTACATTTGTTAGCTTAATACCCTACCTGGGAGCGCGGTGGCTCAGTAGGTAGAGATGCAGGCTGCAAGCCAAGAGGTCCTGGTTTCGAATCCCACATGCGGCAACCGCGTTGTGTCCTTGGCAAGACACTTAATACCAACTGATCACGTGATGACGCGGTGGCGTTATGTGCTAAGGTGTACTGCACGTCGATGGTGCACTTGTCTTCAACCAAAGCTAACCCTGCTTGTGTGGAGTCAGTACGTTGGGGGAGTATAACAGTTACTCGCCGTTGCTCGGTGGTTCTCTCTGGGTACTCCAGCATCCTCCACCCGTAAAACTGTCCTACACAAGGTGACCCAGGTTGTCGAAAGTGTCGCTATACCCCAATACATAAATAAATACCTTACCTAACGTACAGCTATACATGTGTGTAAGGAACCGAAGCGCCGGCAAATGTGAAATACTGGACAAGGGTTTGGTTGACATGGATCTGAAACTAAAATAAAAATGAATTCTATAGTCACTCAACGATAAATCAGGGACGAGGATGTTTTATTTCTATCAAAGTAAGATGAGTAAATAAAAACGTGTAACTAAACTTATTAATATGCGCTTTTAAGGGAGTTCAAAATGTCATCCCAAGAATTTCGCCATACCATAGATGTACGTACACTTTGTGATTATATGAACATGGCCAGGACGTTGAATGTACGGCTGTCACGATTTTTTAATTTAGGAATCGATTAATCGTCGCAAATAATCGATAATAATAGATTAATCGTAACTAGACCCCCCCCCCCCCCCCCCCCCCACCCACCCCCTCTCTTTGAAGTCGATAAAAAATGAAGTTCAAGTCAGTTAACCTACCTCCAGTAAACAACGAAGACGATCCACTTTCGGGTACATTCAAAGCTTTTATGTTCTGAACTTTTGAACCGTTAGTGTAATAATCAAGACCGGCCGTCAGTTGCGAACTTCGCAAGTTCGCAACTGCCGACCGGTCTTGATTATTACACTGACGGTTCAAAAGTTCAGAACATCAAAGCTTTGAATGTACCTAGAAGACAAATGCTTCTAACGGCTTCTTGGGATTTAACGTCGACGTTCTTCACCTTTTACCTTTAGAAACAATAATTTTTTCATCAATTTTTTTTTAAAATTATTAAACGTTTGAAACGGGATAACATTTACCGGTTCTTCGACAACGAAAAATACTAATCGATTTCGGCGTGAACGATCGACAGTCGAGTAATCGATTAATCGTGAAACCCTACTTGAATGTTATGAGACAATAACATCGTTGTGTCTCTTTAACCCTTTGGGACCTAGAGGCCGATTTCCGAACCTGGAACAAGATACTTCATAATTTCAGTAAGTAGGAAGGTTGCTCAATGAAATATATGTGTTAGGCCAACCAATATTTTCAACGTGCACTTTGAAAATATTGAATGGTCTTCCCTTGATAATGAAAACTGACACTTTCAATTGTTGCCATTGTGAACACACATAGGAAATACAATCAGGCTTCAGGGGTTAACAGGAAGCCTCAGCAACTCTATTCATATACTTAATTCAAGCCTACCTTTTCTCGCGCTTCTGAAATGTCAGCAATATAGTATATCTAATAATTTATTCGCCACACCCTCGTTCTAGCAGGGTTCTAAGCCCAGGTGACCTGCGTCTGGTTACGAAATTATTGAATACATCTCACTGCCAATATTTCAGGAGCTCAAGAACAAGGAGATCTCAGTTTGAAATACAACGCGTCATGGGTTCGGGTACACAAGAGTGAAACTCAAAAATGAAGCACTCGACTAAAAGTTATTTAATATTTGAACTGTTAACGCCTTCATTTTCTTTGGTACCAGTTTTTTCGGTTTTCCAAAAAAAAAAAAAAAACAGATAAAAACATGATTTCCAAATGAAAGAAAATACTGCATTTTCATTGTCTGAGAGGTACGGTGTAACTTGCAATCCACAGTTGCTCTTTTTAACCACGGTGTAAAAACAAGAATACACAATAGCTGGCTATATGGCTAAAAGTACCCATTTTTAATTATTAATTCATACCTTCTGCTCGGTTATGTTAGAAGAAAAAGAAAAATACAGGAAATTTAATATTTATGTGCAATAAAATATCACAGATATGGATACCTTTCGAACTGGCTTATTGAACCAATTCCAATGACATCCATATTTGTCTGGTTTTATTAAGAAACTTACAAAGTACAACTTTTCTGTCAGTTTTTGCCAACAGTGTATGTTAAAGTATTAAGTACACCAGCATTTTTGGAAATAAATCCGTTATCATTGTATTTTCCAGGGTGTATAGGAGTTTACACCAGTCTGGGAACTCATACATCCTTCGGCTTCTCCTCATGGTGTATGAGCTCCCAAATCGGTGTAAATTCCACAAGGATAACTAATAAAATACCTTTTCGCGGGTTCATAAATTTGAGGGTCGTCAGTTGCTCAAGACCAAATACAAACCATATTAAGTCTGCATTTATTAATATCAACCCTGACCATGAATATGGGGGGCATGCCGGGCGTTCACCTCTCCGCAGCAGGGGGTACTCAACGCCTTAGATAGAGAACGTTTGTGGCTTCATCGGATCCCATAACACAAGCGTTTGACAGAACTCTCTCTCTCTGTCGTCTTCAGTTGCATCAGCGCGTAAACTGTTTACTAAAGAAATTGAGAATGGATTACGATCAGCATGATAAAATATCAAACCCTCTCTAGAGACTCCGAGTTCGATCCCTGTCCGGGACGACCCGCGTTGTGTCCTTGAGCAAGGCACTTTATCCCGGTTGCCTACATGGAGGCACGATGACTCCGTATACTAAGGCGTACTGCACGTCGATGATGCACATGTCTTCAACCGCTGTAACCCTGCTTGAGCGGAGCTTGAACGGAGTTAGAATGTTGAGGAGCTGAAAGTTACTCGTCGATGCTAAGTGATTCTCTCCGGGTACTCCGGCTTCCTCCACTCGTAAAACTGTCACGGTCACGATAAGCCATTGTGCATAAGTATGTGACCTTAAAAGTATGTGACCTTAAAACTGTTTACTAAAGAAATTGAGAATGGATTACGATCAGCGTGATATAAATATCAAACCCTTTCTAGAGGCCCCGAGTTCGATCCCTGTCCGGGACGACCCGCGTTGTGTCCTTGAGCAAGGCACTTTATCCCGGTTGCCTACATGGGGGCACGATGACTCCGTATACTGAGGCTTACTGCACGTCGATGGTGCATATGTCTTCAACCGTTGTAACCCTGCTTGGGCGGAGCTTGAACAGAGTTAGAATGTTGAGGTGCTGACAGTTGCTCGTCGATACTCGGTGGTTCCCTCCGGGTACTCCGGCTTCCTCCACCCGTAAAATTGTCACGGTCACGATTAGCCATTGTGCATCAGCATATGACCTTGTAGGCAATCGGGATAAAGTGCCTTGCCCAAGGACACAACGCCGATCGTCCCGGACGGGATCGAACTCGGGACCTCTAGCATAAAAGTCCAACAGTCTACCACTGAGCCACCGCTCTCCCATTGTGTCGGAATATAACAAACTACAAATAATCGCCTTGCTGCAGACTAGGTCTTGGCGGCCTGATTGGCTTCTGCCTCCTTTTCGGCCTCTGTGTGCTGGGTAGTCAGTTGTACTGCTAATCTGCGAGAAAGAGGGTTCAGACACCATATCGTCCCTGCGCGCATTCTGTGCGCTAAACAATTTGACTGTCAGACGCAAATGAATATGGTGTGGATGATTATTTCATTGTTTGGATTTTGATGTTATTTCTTCATTACTGATTAAATTTTGATGAGTTTTGTTGTCTTAACCCTTTACCTAACCTGAAAAGCAGACGACACTTGCAAAAATAATTCTTGAATAACTATTTTTTTCATTTTTTGTCTCAAAAACATAGGTTATGACCCCTCGTTGGAACGAGCTCGACGAGCTCGTTCCAACGAGGGGTCATAACCTATGTTTTTGAGACAAAAAGTGAAAAAAATAATGAAAATTAATTGGCGATTTTTGAGAATAGCTCTGGCCGGTTTTGGCCGTTACGTTAGGTAAAGGGTTAACACAGACGACGTTTGAATGGATAACGTCCAAACGTGCATACCCTACGGCATTTCCTGATCAAAATCAATAGCGGGTGTGCCCACCCGAAGCTTCGGGCACTTCTCTAACTCTCCTTATCATTGACCCCATCAAGTTGTTTATGGTTCTTTGTGGGATGTTATCTCCTCCTGAAGGGCCCTGCCCCGTGAGCTGGACGACGTTGTTTGGGACGTTGACGCACTCCCTCACCCTCCTGTCAATGGCGTCCAGCAAATGCTCGATCGGGGACAACTCTGGACTATAGGGTGGATAGTCGAGAACTGGGACATTGTTTTGGCTGAGGATGTCACGACAGACCCTAGCTAGTAGCAACGTGCGGCCTCGCAGCATCCTGCTGCAACGTTAGGTTACAAGCATTGAAAAGTGGAAGGACATGAGGCATGAGGACCTGATCCCGATATCTTACGGCTGTAAGATTGCCCTGGATGACCACAAGAGGCGTTTTCACGCCATGAGAACCCCCCCCCCCCCAAATCCTATAACAGACTCTATCCCGAATGTTTTTGTCGTTTTTCTTCACGCCCGCGTCAGAATATCGCTCACCTCGACGTCGATACCATCGCTGTCGTCCATCTGACCCGTAAAGCGTGAACTGAGTCTCGTCAGTGAATAACACACGTCTCCAGTGGACCAAGTAAAACCAATTTGGTGCATATGCCCGCAGCTATTGCAATCGACTTTGGCATCGCCCGGGTGTAAGTTGCCGACCAAAGGAGGGACGTCGTGGCCTTAAATAGAACTCCTGCAACCGATTCCTAACTGTTCTTGGACATACTCGGCAACCATGAATGCCTATAACCTGACTCGCAGTCTCCGTCGCCGCCCGAAATCGATTACGGAGGTGTGTACCTCTTTCTTGACGTGGCGACGTAACGCGCGGATGCCCGCTCCCGGAACGGTCAGCTAATATTTATGTGGCTCCGAAACACCCAACTAAACGAGCTATTGTTGATGGACCCCAAATTGTTGGGCTATGAGACCCAACAATTTGGGGTCCATCAACGATACCTCGTTTAGTAATTGGCCCTGCATAATTACAGCAATAGCCCTACCCCAACCAACTTCGAACATTCGCGGCATTTTACCTTTCAATCGAGTTGAAATGAAATGTTGTGCAATCGATGTGTACCGTTTAAAACTTCGATTTGGTATGATTTCAAGCCCATATCAAGTGGTATGCTTTGTCAAAAAATCTGTTGAAAGCATGCAGCGTCGCACGTGGTCATGGTTGACACAATTTTAACCAAAGACTGTTTAGACAGTACACTGAGGTAGCTGTGTGTCAAATTTTATTACATGTACATTTGGTCCACCGTAAAAAAATTATATTACCAAAACTGAACTTGCGTTTCTTGTTTCCGTCAGCACATATCAGCACATCCAGCATGTGCCTGTGTGCTACATGTAATGTGCACAATAGAACATAAACACGTGTAGGGTCGTCGACACACTTATGAAACAAGGTAGTAATGGCACAAGACTGGTACAAAACTATAGAATTGTTTGACAACAGTAGAGCCAAATCATAGGACACACAGCTGAAGTCGCAGTAGAAGCCGATAGTACGATTACCTGAACAGGAGCTTGAAATCCTACTTATGGAATCCCACTTAAGGAATGGGATACTAACGTTGACGTCACTGAAATGAAGTATTTTTACCCAAACCTATGCATGTATAACGTACAATGGCACTTTAGATTTACAATTGGTAACCACAGACCGAACGCAGATTTGTTTAAGAGCTGCTTGATGCCAGTCTCCAAACATATATTACAGTGTTCGATGGATTAATTCGTAGTTAAAACGGGTTTTAACTTCCATTTCCAATACAATTTCAGAAAACTAGTTGCCAATATTGTAAATGAATACAGTTATCTTGTTCGTTCGGAGAGAGTTGTCAATAAGTTGTATAATTTCCACTTCCATCCATCTTGCTTTATAAAGTGGTAGAGTGTTGGAGTATAACTTTGGCAAATCTGGTTAACCCTTTACCTAACATGAAAAGCAGACGACACTTGCAAAAAAATTATTGGGTAACTAATTTCTTTTCATTTTTTGTCTCAAAAACATAGGTTATGACCCCTCATTGGAACGAGCTCGACGAGCTCGTTCCAATGAGGGGTCATAACCTATGTTTGTGAGACAAAAAGTGAAAAAAGTAATGAAAATTGAATGGTGATTTTGTGCATAGGGCTGGCCGGTTTTTTCCCGTTAGGGTGGATAAAGGGTTAACTCATGAAGGCCTTATTCTGACTTTAATCACTTTCTCAACACGCAGTTTTTGGATGCATTTGCTAGTTAAATCCCAAGACTATTGTCAGTTGTTTCAAAGCAAGTCTTGGCTGCCTGTATAGGCAGCCAAGACTTGCCTAGACACAACTGCAGAGCCGCAGAATGTAGACTGTTGAAGTGAAGGAAAATGCATAAATATCTTCATAATTTAATACTGTAAGAACAATTTATTAAACTGGTTGATTGCTAGAAGCCACTATCAAGGCTCTATTGAAAAGTGCTGAATGCCACTATCGTGGCTTTATACTATATGCATTAACTCGATGTTTGCTCAGTGGTTGATCCAAAACATTGTTTATATAAAATAGTTTTGTTGCAATTTATTGGGGAGTGCCAATAGGCACTCTCCAATTAATTGTAACAAATCAATTATTTAAGATCCACTTTTAGCTTAACCATGGCTCCTCTTTCTGGAAGAAAAATAATATTAAAAAAAAAACTAGCCATGTTCAAATGATCTTTCAAAAATAGCTAAGCGCTCTTTCTGTTAAAAACAAGTACAGTCTATATAACCTTGGTATTGTTTTGAAGTAAGTGTGGCACTCGGGTTCTAATGTCTTGACAACTTCTGTCTCAGGACACAGTATTGTTCATCTCTACATTGATCTACCCTCACTCCCACAACTAGCCTCCACAATTAGTGACTGCTTTTCTACTTCACGTTCAGTATTCCAGGATATCACCACGGCCACATTACTAGCCCCATGATTTATACTGCTATTGACTCTAGCAATGTTGAAATAAGTTGTAAGTCAGACTCCCGCTCATACTACCACTACCACCACTAACGCCTTCTGGAGATGGTTCAGTGAGTTTTACATGTCGATGAGTACTGACATCAGGCTGCTTCTTCTCTCTGCCTCGTGTGTTCAACTCGAGTTTTACTGAACGTTTCCAATCAATATCCAAATAAGGATATGCGCGCCTGTGAGAGGGTTTACCCATTGCCCTCTCAGTCTCTTGCGATAAGACGAGATTCTATGGGCACATGCATATGCTCGAGAGGGTGTCGAAAGTGACCTGACACAGAATATGGAATTTTGATACACAGAGAAATGTTTTGGGGCTTTATCGAACGTTGCTGATCATTACATATGTGAGGGTATGACGATCATGAGTTCTAAATTGGAGAATAACCTCAGAGGCCTAACAATATTTTACCGTACAAATACGGATACCATAAGATGGTGGACCGAAGTGCGGAAATGGGGTGCAATACAATGTCGTCCTTGGCTATGCAGATAAGAGAAGGATATACGTGGGTGCGGACCCACTAGTTCCAGCCGGTCCCAATTGATCAACCTTTTCAGAAAAGCTTACAATTTTCTACTGGTGCACATCGTGTCAGCCGTCCCAGACTCCGATCCTTCTGGAATGATGACAATCTAAGGGTGAGTTTTGTGGCCCAGATTGGAATTATAGTTTTGGTCTGCCCAAAGTTCGATTCCTCTGTAGGCCGATAGCAAGACTGAACTTTTCCATCTTATTCATTGTTTACTAAACCTTGACATGGAACGGTTACTAAAAGCATAAAAAAACTTGAATGCGTCCGCACAAAATGTAGGAAATTATTCCCTTCTAATCACTTACATTATGTAAAACGATGCTAATGGGGGCATTAAACCCATTACATTGTCAATAAGACAGCCCACTGGTGCCACATAGAGAAATGGTATCAACTTCCGTAACATGCCCTGTCGCTACATATCTTGGATGATGCTTTCCTCATGTTGGTCTCGGGAGGCACAAATACTGGCATGCTTACAGTCCTATTCATATCTTGGTGGCCATTGCTTTTTTTCGGAGAGGAAAACATCCTTTCGAAGTCATCCCCGTATCAGCGCGGATTTTGACAGTGAGGCGGTTACTCGTTTCTTTTGTGGGTAGTCTAAGGTTTCCAGTCCGCCAATTCATTTATTACTCTCAAATTAAGGGTGTCAGATCTAAGGCTCGTTCTTGAAAGGCATATTCATATAACAGACATGAGTGCCGAAAAAAGTGGTGCTGTGAGTAAGGTGCAGATAGTAGAGCTGTAGGTTTTTATATTTCTTGTTCGGTTTCGGTTTTGTTTTTTCAGGTGGAGAAAAACCTCGGTTCGGTTCTGTTTTCGGTTTGTTCATGAGGCCAAGTAAAATTCAATAAAACTCATTCTTATGTCCAGAGTCATAACTGAATGGTAGTGAAATTGAGTGAAACTCAATGAATGCCCGAAATAAGCTATAATACATGAAGAATCAGGAAGGCCAATATAATAATTACCTAAATATACAGACCTTTTATTGTGCTTGGCCATTTTTCCAGGTCTGACACTTACACGCAACTTGAGGAAAGCTGCAAACACAACTAAACTGAAATGTCGGAAGCTCACAGAATGTAGGCTTCCCAGAGTAGTGAGAGTACCCAGACACTACTCTGGGATGGCTACATTCTGTAAATTTCTGCAGCAAGAGCTGGCAAGAGAGTATTTAATAAAAAACGAAAAACCTTAGATTACGGGATGTCGACGGTTTCGGTTTCGGTTTTTTAAAAAAACTAAAAACCTCGGTTCGGTTTCGGTTAACCTACAGCTCTAGCAGAGAGAGATGAAATGAAGTGGATTTCTTGGTCAACTTCTACGAGACAGACCCCTAGTGTAAAATAGAAGCGAATTATCTAAATTCAAGTCATTTATATCCTGATCTGCAATCGCTTACCATTACACCTGTGACGAGTGCCGAGAATATTGTGGTCCAAAGCAACGTTTCTTAGCTCAGTAACAAACCATCCGCGAACTCAAGAGTTTCCAATACTTTGTCTTGTGAAAAAGAAGAAAAAGCCCACGAAGACACGAGGAGGTTTATTTTTTCTATTCAAAACAGCCAGAGCGAGTCAGAAGTACTTTAAGTGCATCTGAAAGAAAGCTATGACCCGAACAAAATCTCTGGGGTATCAACGCATAGTGCAGAAAAGTTTCAGATTTGTAGATCAATCACATCAGATTAATCCAACAATACACTGATTAGTGGAGCGGATGAAGCACACATCACTGGAGTATTTGCAACAGCATCAGCATGAAATCTCCTAAAGGAACGGACCAGGTGGACATGATAGAGATCTCAAAGTTCTGAGTCATGATTGAAAGCGAAATGTTTTTTTTTTCAATACTATTACCAGATCTTACAAGATACAGATAATTCTGTAACAAAGGTTGAGTATTACAGCCGATGACAAATGAAGACCCAAACAGAAAGGAGGTTAAAGACAATGTAAAGTGATAATAAAGACTAAAATGAATACATAATAGAATAGAACTCTGAGCCCAATGTTAGAACTCTTTCGTATTCTAAAGATATCTCAAAAAACATTTGGTATTTTGAAAAACATGTTCCTTTCATGTAACCGAGAAAGGTTGGGGAGATAAATGCAATGGGGAGCTGTATCGAAAAAAAATATTTTGAAGCATCTCACCTCTTTGGCCCCCTTTCTATGATCTGACTGTAACAATGACCCTTTTTCAGAAATAAGTCTGAGAGCCGTACCAACATTAGCACTTTAGAGCATTTTCATTTATTGCTCGTTCGCTCTTTTGAAAAAATCATCGTGCACGTTTCTGAGCATCGCACGTGTAGCAGTACCATCGTCTTGGCTCTCGTTTGTGGTAGCACCTTCTTCGTTGATCTAATCGTGACCACGACACCCTTTTACCGAGATGAGTAGAAGAATTGTACGAACATTTTTTCTTCAGAGCAATTACTTTCATTGCTCTTTAACCCTTTACCTAACGTGAAAAGCAGACGACACTTGCAAAAAAAATTCTTGAATAACTAATTTTTTTCATTTTTTGTCTCAAAAACATAGGTTATGACCCCTCGTTGGAACGAGCTCGACGAGGTGTTGGTCCCAGGTCCATACGTCATACCATGCTTGAGATAAGAGCGTTACCCACTTTCAAAAATTTTTCTAGCAATTATGAAAAATGCACTTAATGACCCCTAGGTGACCTCCGTGACCTTGACCCATATTTTGAATCTCCATCGAGTGTCGACTCATTTGGTGTTGGTCCCAGGTCCATACGTCATACCATGCTTGAGATATGAGCGTGACCCACTTTCAAAAATTTTGGCCACGCCCACTTTTTTTACGTCAAAATGTATGTGTGTACGTCAGGAATACTTTAGGGGCTCAAAAAATTTTCCAGCAATTCTGAAAAATGCACTCAATGACCCCTAGATGACCTCCATGACCTTGACCCATATTTTGAACCTCAGTCGAATGTCGACTCATTTGGTGTTGGTCCCAGGTCTGTAGGTCATACTACGCCTGAGATATGGGCGTGACCCAATTTTAAAACACCCCTACAGACACCCCTGATACCCCAGGAATCTGAAAAACATAGGTGGCCGAGAACTTGTGGCTGTCTATCAGCATGCCAAAAATCAATGAGATAGGGCAATTCGTTTTCGAGTTATCTTGCGGACAAAAAAGTGATGAGAAGACAGAAGACAGAAGAAGAAGAAGAAGAAGAAGAAGAAGAAGAAGAAGAAGAAAAAAAAAAAAGAAAAAAAAAAAAGAAAAGAAAAAGAAACCGTGCAAAAACAATAGTCTGTGTGTTTCACACAGACTAAATACGCTGCCTGTATAACAGTATCCGCCCATTCTTTGTCTGCATCAAGCACAAATTCTAACACTTGTTTATCCCGGCTATACACAGAACGACAGACGCGTGTGAATGGGTTATTGGATATGGCACGAGTGCCAGCGCGGAAGGATACAACGAAAGTGCCATATCGATTAACCCATTCAGACACGCGTGTCGTTCTGTGTATATAACACGACTTCACGTCTATAAAAAATCATTATTAGAAGGACACTCAGCAATTTATTTGACAACTATCAACAAAAAGAACACATTTTATCGGCAACCAAATTTGCAAGGGGAACCCGTTGCACTATGTCGTTCCCTGTGTTCCAATGTGTTCTATGTGCCTATTGGCACATAAAACACATTGGAACTCAGGGGACGATTTTTACCAATCGCTAGCGATTCATATTGTAATTGCGGTGCGCGATTTGTAAAAAAATTTCAGTGAAAATTCGCTTCTTTATAAAAATAATTAGTTCCCGATTTCCATTCTGCACATGTGTGCGGAACGGATTTTCATTTTCCGCATGGTTTAGTGTTGCTGTAGATGGTGTTAACAGCTCATTCAAACAAGCTGGTAACAAAATAGAACAACGTGTCATCATTCTTTGTCTGCATGAGACAAAAATTCTAACACTTTTGTATTCCGGTCAGTCATTGGAGACAGGTCTTCAGTGATTCAGTGATTTCCCCACAGCGGATAAGATATGAAGAAATCTTTCATTTCATCCATCGAGTAGAAGAAGGCACCACATGCCATGGCACGCGATTGCCGATGATGCCTTGTTGCACTCGAAAGACGATTTAATATATCTCAGTTTTAGCATATTGTTCTGTATTGGTTAATTCTGGATCGTTTTTTTCTTCGATTCAAAATAAATATTTTATTTACGTTTTGCATGTCTCGTTTAATTATTTCCTTCTTTGAAATGTCGGGAGTGAAAACTAAAGGATTGATGAAAATTCCGAGTCCAGTAGTTATGAACCATTTACCTATCACTAGTGTGCGATTCAGCCAAAGTAAGAGTCCGAATCAGACAGAGCGAGGGACCGAATCACACAAAAATATGGTTCGAATCAGCTAAGATCCGAATCGAGCAGGACTGAAGTGACCGAATGACCGAGGTTCGATTCTGCCTAGTTCCGAATACCCCACCCCCCTCCCCTCGGAACGCGTCCATTGGTCATTTTGCACTGAGGGGTCACAAATTATGTTCATAAATCAGAAACTGCCACATTAACCCTTTAACCAACGCAGAGAATATCAAAAATATTTATTTTAATTACCACTTTTTTAATTTTTTCAAGTAACTTTCAACAAAACCATATCATGCGACCCCCTCATTGGAACGAGCTCAATCAGCTCGTTCCAATGAGGGGATCACATGATATGGCTTTGTTGAACTATTTTGAAAAAATGAATTTTTTTCAACGGCTCAATTTGCAAATTACGCGGGCGGATGCGGGCGATTCGTTAAGTAAAGTATTAACAAAATTCGAATGGACTATTTGTGTAGGCTGGGAAAAAAGGCATGTAGATCAGATACAGGACTGAAATGTGTAATGGGTTGCGGTAGTCTTATTGATTAGTTTGGTACGTTCATCACTGGAGATTCAAAATATGGGTCAAGGTCACGGAGGTCACCTAGGGGTCATTAAGTGCATTTTTCATAATTGCTAGAAAAATTTTTGAAAGTGCGTCACGCTCATATCTCAAGCATGGTATGACGTATGGACCTGAGACGAACACCAAATGAGTCGACACTCGATGGAGATTCAAAATATGGGTCAAGGTCACGGAGGTCACCTAGGGGTCATTAAGTGCATTTTTCATAATTGCTAGAAATCACATTTTTTGACCCCCTAAAGCATTCCTGGCATACACACATGCATTTTGACGTAAAAAAGTGGGCGTGGCCAAATTTTTTGAAAGTGGGTCACGCTCATATCTCAAACATGGTATGACGTATGGACCTGGGACCAACACCAAATGAGTCGACACTCGATGGAGATTCAAAATATGGATCAAGGTCACGGAGGTCACCTAGGGGTCATTAAGTGCATTTTTCATAATTGCTAGAAATCACATTTTTTGACCCCCTAAAGCATTCCTGACATACACACATGCATTTTGACGTAAAAAAGTGGGCGTGGCCAAAATTTTTGAAAGTGGGTCACGCTCATATCTCAAGCATGGTATGACGTATGGACCTGGGACCAACACCAAATGAGTCGACACTCGATGGAGATTCGAAATATGGGTCAAGGTCACGGAGGTCACCTAGGGGTCATTAAGTGCATTTTTCATAATTGCTAGAAAAATTTTTGAAAGTGGGTCACGCTCATATCTCAAGCATGGTATGACGTATGGACCTGGGACCAACACCAAATGAGTCGACACTCGATGGAGATTCAAAATATGGGTCAAGGTCACGGAGGTCACCTAGGGGTCATTAAGTGCATTTTTCATAATTGCTAGAAATCACATTTTTTGACCCCCTAAAGCATTTCTGACATACACACATGCATTTTGACGTAAAAAAAGTGGGAGTGGCCAAAATTTTGGAAAGTGGGTCACGCTCATATCTCAAGCATGGTATGACGTATGGACCTGGGACCAACACCAAATGAGTCGACACTCGATGGAGATTCAAAATATGGATCAAGGTCACGCAGGTCACCTAGGGGTCATTAAGTGCATTTTTCATAATTGCTAGAAATCACATTTTTTGACCCCCTAAAGCATTCCTGACATACACACATGCATTTTGACGTATAAAAGTGGGCGTGGCCAAAATTTTTGAAAGTGGGTCACGCTCATATCTCAAGCATGGTATGACGTATGGACCTGGGACCAACACCAAATGAGTCAACACTCGATGGAGATTCAAACTATGGGTCAAGGTCACGGAGGTCACCTAGGGGTCATTAAGGTCATTTTTCATAATTGCTAGAAATCACATTTTTTGACCCCCCCTATAACATTCCTGACGTAAAAAAGTGGGCGTGGCCAAAATTTTTGAAAGTGGGTCACGCTCATAACTCAAGCATGGTATGACGTATGGACCTGGGACCAACACCAAATGAGTCGACACTCGATGGAGATTCAAAATATGGGTCAAGGTCACGGAGGTCACCTAGGGGTCATTAAGTGCATTTTTCATAATTGCTAGAAATCAATTTTTGACCCCTAAAGCATTCCTGACATACACACATGCATTTTGACGTAAAAAAAAGTGGGCGTGGCCAAAATTTTTGAATGTGGGTCACGCTCATATCTCAAGCATGGTATGATGTATGGACCCGGGATCAACACCAAATGAGTCGACACTCGATGGAGATTCAAAATATGGGTCAAGGTCACGGAGGTCACCTAGGGGTCATTAAGTGCATTTTTTATAATTGCTAGAAATCACATTTTTTGACACCCTAAAGCATTTCTGACATACACACATGCATTTTGACGTAAAAAAAGTGGGCGTGGCAAAAATTTTTGAAAGTGGGTCACGCTCATATCTCAAGCATGGTATGACGTATGGACCTGGAACCAACACCAAATGAGTCGACACTCGATGGAGATTCAAATTATGGGTCAAGGTCACCGAGGTCACTCAGGGGTCAATGAGTGCATTTTTCATAATTGCTGGAAATCACATTTTTGACCTCCAAATGCTTCCCCAAAAATTCAGATGTGCATTTTTTCATGAAAAAAGTGGGCGTGGCCAAAATTTTTGAAAGTGGGTCACGCTCATATCTCAAGCATGGTGTGATGCATGGACCTGGAGCCAACACTAAATAAGTTGACACTTGATGGAGGTTCAAAAATGTGGGTCAAGGTTACGGAGGTCACTTGTGGTCATTAAGTGCATTTTTTCAGAATTGCTGGAAATCACATTTTTTGACTCTCTAAAGCATTCCTGAAGTCCATACATCCATTTTTACGTAAAAAGTTGGTGTGGCCAAAATTTGTGAAAGTGGGTCATGCTCATATTTCAAGCATGGTATGATGTATGGACCTGGGACCAATACCAAACGAGTCAACACTCGATGGAGATTCAAAATTTGGGCCAAGGTCGAACAGGAGTCACGAGGGCTATTACCAGAATTGCTGGAAATCATATTTTTGAACCTCCTTGTGCATTCCCTTGATTGGTCCCTTTGAATACTGTGAAGATATATACCTTATCTGGTTTCTTGGAAAAAATTAACTGATTTTTGAATGAATATCTATAAATACTGTCATTGAAAACCTATTTTTTATTTCTTTAAAACTATTTTATCCCCAAAATAAGCCTCTAAAGTATTCCCATTACATTCATAGAGGGGCACGGTGGCTAAGCAGTTAGAGGTGCAGGCTGCAAGCCGAGAGGTTCTCAGTTCGAATCCTATCTGCGGCAACTGTCTTGTGTCTTTGGGCAAAAACACTTCACCCCCATTGCCCACATAATGGCATAGTGATGTTGTGTACTAAGACATACTGCATGCCGATGATACACTTGCACTAACCCTGCTTGTGTGGAGTTAGCATGTTGGGAATCCAGACAGTTGCTTGTTGTTGTTGTTTGGTAGTTCTCTGTGTTCTCTGGTTTCCTCCATCCGTAAAACTGTACGACACGAGGCGGGCCTAGCTGTTGAAGTGTCGTTAAACCCCAATAAATTAATAACATTCATAGAATGTCTTCTATGCACTGTTTGTCAACATGATAACCCAAATACAATCAATCCTATCTCAATGTTTTTGGTATACTGATAGAGTGTCTGCCATTGGTACTTGGTCATCTATGATTTGGAGGCATGTTGGGCCTTCGGGCTCTAGATGTTAAAAATATGTTTACAACATTTACTGGGAAATGAGTTAGCTGAAGCAGTAACCATTATCTAAAACAGAAATCTCCAGAGAGAAAGCTGAGATAGAATTCTTTGTTACATTGAACAGCACTGTATATTTATGTTGTATCATGTTACAAAACTTCAGTCTCAGTCATTGAAGAGAGAGAGAAACCTTCACTTTTCAAAGCATTTTTTTTTTAAATCTATTTATTCTCAATCATAACTCAAGATTGAGAGGTTTTGGGATGGAGTGGTGTGTGGCTTTCTCGAAACACCTATCACAGTTACAAAGTAATAAAATGGAATATTTGAATGGTCAGATTTTAACCCTCTTAATACTTCGATGTGAGTAAAAAATATCTTTAATATAACTCATGGCTACAGAATGTTTTTCACTCTCTTTTCTTAAACATTTAATTCTATGTGGAATGGGACACATTTTCAGTGTGCTTTCCAAACTAAGGGATTCTTAACCCTTTAGCTAACATAACGGAAAAAACCGGTCAGCTTTATACACAGAAATGTCTATTCAGTTTTAATTACTTTTTCATTTTTGCTTGAAAAACATAGCTTATGACCCTTCATTGGAATGAGCTCATTTTTTAAAGGATTATTTATTTATTGGTGTTTAATATCACATATTTCTGCAAGGTGGTTTACCATGACCAGGATAGTTTTACGGGCGGAGAAAGCCAGAGTACCTGGGGAGAACCTCCGGGCAACAGCGAGCAACTATCAGATTCCGCACATACTAACTCCACACAAGCAGGGTTAGCATTGGTTGAATACAGGTGCGCCATCGATGTGCAGTACGCTTTAGTACACATCGCCACCATGCACCCACGTGGGCAATGGGGTGAAGTGCCTTGCCCAAGGACAGAGTGAGGACCGCTCGACTTGCAGCCTGCACCTCTGCCAACTCAGCCACTGCGCCCCCATTTAACCCTTTACCCAACGGAGACGATAGCAAAATTTATTATTTCAAATATCATTTTTTTCAAATTTTCCAAACAATTTCAACAAAACCATATCATGGGACCCCTCGTTGGAACTAATATTTTTTCAACTTCTCAATTTGCATATTACGCGGGCGGATGCGGCCGATTCGTTGGGTAAAGGTTTTTTTTTATTTTTATTGGTGTTTTAAGGTCATATATTTCTGCACAATGGCTAACCATGACCGTGACTGTTTTACGGGTGGAGGAAGCCAGAGTACCCGGAGAGAACCACCGAGCAACGGCGAGCAACTGTCAGTTTTCCAACATACCAACTCCACACAAGCAGGGTTAGCATTGGTTGAAGACAGGTGCACCATCGAGCTACTGACATTTGATGGAATTCCAACCGATACAAAAATAAGTCTGATACGGAAATGTGATTTTCTCTCATCAGACATTACACATGTCCAAGCACCGGGGTGTTCTGTGAACTGGAGCATTCTAGTAACGGGTCATGGAGGTAATATTTATTAAAATAACAGCTCGTCCGAACAGACTGTATCGTCTTAGTTCTCTGGGAACTTGGAAGGATGCAAATGACAACTAAAGTTTAACCCTTTGCCTAACATTAAAAGCAGACGAAACTTGCAAACAAAATTCTTGAATAACTATTTTTTTAAATTTTTGTCTCAAAAACATAGGTTTTGACCCCTCTTTGGAACGAGCTCGTTCCAAAGAGGGGTCATAATCTATGTTTTTGAGACAAAAAATAAAAAAAATAATGAAAATTAATTGGCCATTTTTATGAATAGCGCTGGACGGGTTTTGCCGTTACGTTGAGTAAAGGGTTAAACGTATTTTTTTTTAAATCCACCCCTCAAAACCAGGGGGCCCAGGGGAATCAAATTTAGCCCTCGCATCCACATATTCTCCCCGTCCCTGTTGTAGTGTTTTTAGAGGTTTGGTGAAAGGCAAGGAACTTGAAAGAATGGAAATGGTAACTAAAGTTTAAACGCATTCTTTTAAATCTAGCTTTTGAAACATTCCATGTTTGTCCCTATCGGGCAGATACGGGTGGGGCCTAGAGGGATAAACTCTAGCCACAGCAGTCTCCCATGTCCCTGTTGTAGTGATTCTAAGTGTTTGGGTGAAGTCAGGAACTTGAAAGGATGTAAATGACAACTAAAGTTTAAACGTTTCTTAAAAATCTACTTTTCAACACATTTCATGTTTCTCCCTATCCGACAGAGTATGAGGGTAGGGAAGGGGGTGGGGGGGGGGGGGGGGGGCAGAGAGATCAACTTCAGCCTTCCACATTTTCTTTTGTCCCTGTTGAAGTGTTTTTAAGAGTTTGTGGGAAGCCAGAGACTTGAAAGAATACAAATGGCAACTAACGTTTAAACGTATTTCTTTTTAAACCTACCCATTGAAAGCTTTTATATTTCCACTGTCCTATGGAATTCGTGAGAGACCCCAAGTGACCCAGAGCGACCAACTCTACCCCTCGCAGGTACCTTCGTCACCGATTGGCGTGTTGTTAAGAGTTTTGGGGATGACGTAAACTTGAAATTACAACTAAAGTTTAAACGTATTTTTTTTTAAATCTATCCATTACAACCTTTCATATTTGTTCATGTACGGCAGAATACAGGGGGGGGGGGGGGGGGGGGGTCAACTCTAGCCCCGCGAGGTCCCCAATCCGGGTAGAGTGTTCTTAAGGTTTTGGGGAAGTGTATAAATGGCGGATAAAGACTGTGATTACAGTAGGTGAAAAATACTATTCTGGTGATTAGTAACTGATGTGTTGATCTTCCTAAAACATTTCGCTAGTATTCCACTCTTTGGCAATGAAGTCTTCCCCTTTCCCTACTGGCACATAGAGAACACTGGAAGTCAGGGGACTAAGTGACATTAGAGAACATTTTTTGTCTGGAATCTGAATCAGTCAAAGGGAGAGTCAACCAACCAACACTGAGAATCGCTAATCAAAGGTCTGAATCAGATGGAGTTAGGGTCCGAATGAGCCGGGAGTGTGTGTGTGGAGGGGGGGGGGGGGGGGGTGTCGATTCAGGAAAGACTCGAATCAGCCAACGTCCGAAACGACCAGAGTCCGAATCAGCCAAGCTCTAAATCAGCCAGGATGTTTCGTTAGAACGAAAACTAAATGTCCCGTCAATCAGAAAAACATCTTGTTAGTTTGATCTTCTAGATATGTCAGGTAAGTCTTAAAAATGTAAATGCAATGAGAATTAGACGGCGTACAACAACACAAATGATACAAACTCAAACCTTAATTTCAAGTCTCCGGGCTTATCCTTTGACCAACGAGTTTGAACTTAGACATGTCAAGACATACCAGGAGGGCACACTCTCTGTGGCTTCTTTTCGATATTCAATAACTCATTTCACAGATTTGTTTCCAAGATAATATCCATTTTCAGGAGTTCAACAATACACTTTGAGTCATATTAATGAGTTATTAACGAGAGAAGTTTTAAAGCAATCCCGGTCTAAAAGGAATGGAAGTCCGTAGGGACGTTAGTCCCTCTGGACTATTATTCCGCGGAATTATAGTCCTAGGTCTAACATTTCTAGAAATAGTAGTCCGCCGGACTACTATTCCTAGAAATGTTAGACCTAGGACTATAATTCCGCGGAATAATAGTCCAGAGGGACTAATTTTCCTACGGACTTCCATTCCTGTTACACCCGGCACGAAAACATATTTCACTGTCATGAACTGATCACACTTAATCCTTGTCATACACTTGTCATGCACCAGAGGTTGTATTTTTTTACAAATAACACTCACTCCACATTGTCCACAAAAACATTACTTCTCTGATCTCGCTTGTTCTAAAACAAATATATCTCCTTCCAATATCTGCATACCGGGAAACCTATGAAATGAAGATTTTATGTTGAATAAACATATATAATACATTAGGCATCACAAAGTACATCTTCTGTTTTTAGACCATTTTTGTAAAATGTGGGTGGGCGGTTTTTAAAATGGGCGGTTTTTAAAATGTTTATGTTCTTGGTTTCTATTATGTTTTAGGTCTCATAATCTACAGAATAGCATGGGTGGTGGTGTATTTCGTCCCTTGAGTGTAAGGAGGCTCTGCAATGCTAAAGCATTGCAAAGCCTCGTTGCACTCAATGGACAAATTAACCCTTTACCTAACATGAAAAGCAGACGACACTTGCAAAAAAAATTCTTGAATAACTAAATTTTTTCATTTTTTGTCTCAAAAACATAGGTTATGACCCCTCGTTGGAACGAGCTCGTTCCAACGAGGGGTCATAACCTATGTTTTTGAGACAAAAAATGAAAATATTTTGAAAATTAATTGGCGATTTTTGAGAATAGCGCTGGCCGGTTTTGGCCGTTACGTTAGGTAAAGGGTTAATCAATTTTATTAAGTCCTGTAACATATCAGACAATTTTTTTTTATTTTTTACTTTTTTTTTAGTTTGCATTGGTTATAAAAAGAGAGCATGCAGCAGCCAAAAGCATCATGCGGGTGGTGGTGGTGGTGGTGGTGGTGGCGGGGGGGGGGGGGGGGGAGAGTCATGAGAAAAAGATTTTAAATTTTTTCAGGCCTTACCACTTCTCTTCTCGCATCTTCTCCCAGACCACCCCGATCGGCAACTGCAGTAAAATGAGGTTCTAGTCACAAGAAGCGTCCCAGAATTAAAACACAGATTCCGGCTCCATTTGTCTGAAATATACATTTTTGTGATAAGGTATCAGAGTTTGTCATACGTTTCGATGTCTTGGTTAGCATTATAATAAACACACGTCGAGGAAATATGCAAGGCAAATCGAGACTTTTCCCTCAATCGAATCGGGCAAAAGGTTCGACACCGAGACGAACGAATCGCGAATAGAGTCCACTTCCCAATTATTACGACAGTACGGTTGTTTTACCTATGTTTTTTATATCCTATGTGTTGTGCTAAGATGGTACAGTTGGTTTACCTAGTTGTTCTTGTCCTACGTGTATTGCTATGACAGTACGGTTGTTTTACTTATGCTGTCCATGTCATAAGTGTATTCCTACGATAGCACGGTTGTTTTACATTTGTTAACCATGTCCAATGTGTATTGCTACGATTGTACGGTAGTTTTACCAATGTTGTGCATGCCCTATATGTATTGCTACGATTCTACCTGTGTTGTCCATGTCCTACGTGTATTGCCACGATAATGCGGCTATTTTACCTATGTTGTCCATGCCCTATGCGTATTGCTACGAAAGTACGGTAGTTTTACTTAATATGTTGTCCATGTCAAAAGTGTATTGCTCCCATAGTACAGTTGTTTTATCTATGTTGTCCATGTCCTATGGGTATTGCTACGAACGTACGGTAGTTTTACTTAATGTGTTGTCCATGTCAAAAGTGTACTGTTACGATAGTACGTTTGTTTTACTTATGCTGTCCATGACATATGTGTGTTACTACGACAGTACGGTTGTTTTACTTATGTTGTCCATATTCTATGTGTATTGCTACGAATGTACTGTTGTTTTACCTATAGTGGTTGTGTCATATGTGTATTGCTACAATAGTACGGCTGTTTTACCTTTCTGTCCATGTCGTATGTGTATTGCTACGATATCACGGTTGTTTTACCTATGTTGTCCATGTCCTATGTGTATAGCTACGATAGTACGGTAGTTTTACTTAATATGTTGTTCATGTCATAAGTGTATTGCTACGATAGTACGGTTGTTTTTCTTTTGTTGTCCATGTCCCATGTTATTGATACTATTGTGCGGTTGTTTTACAAATGATGTCCATGCCCTCTTTGTATTGATACGATAGTAGTCACGAGTTCGATCCCCGTCCGATGCGACCCGCGTTGTGTCCTTGGGCAAGGCACTTTATCCCGGTTGCCTAAATGGGGGCACGATGACGCCGTGTACTAAGGCGTACTGTGCACCAATGATGCTCATGTCTTCACCCGCTGTAACCCTGCTTGAGCGGAACTTGAACAGAGTTAGAATGTTGCGCTGACAGTTGCTCGTCGCTGCTCGGTGGTTCTCCCCGGGTACTCCGTCTTCCTCCACCCATAAAACTACCACTGTCTCGATTAGCCATTGTGCATAAGTATGTGACCTCAAACACCAATAAATACTTAAATAAATAATTGCTACGATAGTACGGTTGTTTTATCTATGTTGTCAAAAGTGTATTGCTACGATATTACGGTTGTTTTACTTATGTTATCTATGTACTATGTGTATTACTACGGTAGTACGGTTGTTTTACCTATATTGTCCATAGCCACTGTGTATTGCTACGATAGTACTGTTGTTTTACTAATGGTGACCGTGTCCTGTGTGTAATGCTACGATAGTACGGTTGTCTTATCTATGTTGTCCATGTCCTATGTGTATTGCTACGATAGTACTGTTGTTTTATCTATGGTGGCCGTGTCCTATGTGTATTGCTACGATCGTACGGCTGTTTTATCTTTTTGTCCAAGTCGTATGTGCATTGGTACGATAGTACGGTTGTCTTATCTATGTTGTCCATGCCATATGTGTATTGCTACAGTCGTTTTACTTAATATGTTGTCTATGTCATAAGTGCATTGCTACGATAGTACGGTTGTTTTACTTTTGTTGTCCATGTCCTATTTGTATTGCTACAATAGTATTGTTGTTTTTCTTATGTTTTCCAAGTCCTATGTGTATTACGATGATAGTACGATTGTTTTACTCATGTTATTTGTGCTATATGTGTATTGCTACGATAGTACGGTTGTTTTACTTATGTTTCCCATATCCTAAGCGTATTGCTACGATAGTACGGTTGTTTTACTTATGTTGTCGATTCCATATGTGTAATGCTGCGATAGTTCTGTTGTTTTACTTATGTTGTCGTCCATGTCCTCTGTTCATTGAGTCGATAGTACGATTGTTTTACTTATGTTGTCCATGCCCTATGTGTATTTCTACGGTAGTACGGTTATTTTACTTGTGTTGGCCATGTCCTATGAGTATTGCTGCGATAGTTCTGTTGTTTTACTTATGTTGTACATGCCCTATGTGTATTTCTACGGTAGTACGGTTATTTTACTTGTGTTGGCCATGTCCTATGAGTATTGCTACGATAGTTCTGTTGTTTTACTTATGTTGTCCATGTTCTCTGTGTATTGCTACGATAGTTCTGTTGTTTTACTTATGTTGTCCATGTTCTCTGTGTATTGATTCGATAGTTCTGTTGTTTTATTTATGTTGTCCATGTTCTCTGTGTATTGATTCGATAGTTCTGTTGTTTTATTTATGTTGTCCATGTTCTCTGTGTATTGATTCGATAGTTCTGTTGTTTTACTTATGTTGTCCATGTTCTCTTGTATTGATTCGATAGAACTGTTGTTTTACTTATGTTGTACATGTTCTCTGTGTATTGATTCGATAGTTCTGTTGTTTTACTTATGTTGAACATGCCCTATGTGTATTTCTACGGTAGTACGGTTATTTTACTTGTGTTGGCCATGTCCTATGAGTATTGCTACGATAGTTCTGTTGTTTTACTTATGTTGTCCATGCCCTATGTGTATTTCTACGGTAGTACGGTTATTTTACTTGTGTTGGCCATGTCCTATGAGAATTGCTACGATAGTTCTGTTGTTTTACTTATGTTGTCCATGTTCTCTGTGTATTGATTCGATAGTTCTGTTGTTTTACTTATGTTGTCCATGTTCTCTGTGTATTGATTCGATAGTTCTGTTGTTTTATTTATGTTGTCCATGTTCTCTGTGTATTGATTCGATAGTTCTGTTGTTTTACTTATGTTGTCCATGTTTTCTGTGTATTGATTCGATAGAACTGTTGTTTTATTTATGTTGTCCATGTTCTCTGTGTATTGATTCGATAGCGCTGTTGTTTTACCTATGTTGTACGTGTTCTCTGTGTATTGATTTGATAGTTCTGTTGTTTTACTTATGTTGTCCATGTTCTCTGTGTATTGATTCGATAGTTCTGTTGTTTTATTTATGTTGTCCATGTTCTCTGTGTATTGATTCGATAGTTCTGTTGTTTCACTTATGTTGTACATGTTCTCTGTGTATTGATTCGATAGTTCTGTTGTTTTATTTATGTTGTACATGTTCTCTGTGTATTGATTCGATAGTTCTGTTGTTTTACTTATGTTGTCCATGTTTTCTGTGTATTGATTCGATAGAACTGTTGTTTTACTTATGTTGTACATGTTCTCTGTGTATTGATTCGATAGTTCTGTTGTTTTATTTATGTTGTCCATGTTCTCTGTGTATTGATTCGATAGTTCTGTTGTTTTATTTATGTTGTCCATGTTCTCTGTGTATTGATTCGATAGCGCTGTTGTTTTACCTATGTTGTACATGTTCTCTGTGTATTGATTCGATAGTTCTGTTGTTTTACTTATGTTGTACGTGTTCTCTGTGTATTGATTTGATAGTTCTGTTGTTTTACTTATGTTGTACATGTTCTCTGTGTATTGATTCGATAGTTCTGTTGTTTTACTTATGTTGAACATGCCCTATGTGTATTGATTCGATAGTGCTGTTGTTTTACTCATGTTGTCCATGTTCTCTGTGTATTGATTCGATAGTTCTGTTGTTTTACTTATGTTGTCCATGTTCTCTGTGTATTGATTCGATAGTTCTGTTGTTTTATTTATGTTGTCCATGTTCTTTGTGTATTGATTCGATAGTTCTGTTGTTTTACTTATGTTGTCCATGTTTTCTGTGTATTGATTCGATAGAACTGTTGTTTTACTTATGTTGTACATGTTCTCTGTGTATTGATTCGATAGTTCTGTTGTTTTATTTATGTTGTCCATGTTCTCTGTGTATTGATTCGATAGTTCTGTTGTTTCACTTATGTTGTACATGTTCTCTGTGTATTGATTCGATAGTGCTGTTGTTTTACTTATGTTGTCCATGTTCTCTGTGTATTGATTCGATAGTTCTGTTGTTTTATTTATGTTGTCCATGTTCTCTGTGTATTGATTCGATAGTTCTGTTGTTTCACTTATGTTGTACATGTTCTCTGTGTATTGATTCGATAGTTCTGTTGTTTTATTTATGTTGTACATGTTCTCTGTGTATTGATTCGATAGTTCTGTTGTTTTACTTATGTTGTCCATGTTTTCTGTGTATTGATTCGATAGAACTGTTGTTTTACTTATGTTGTACATGTTCTCTGTGTATTGATTCGATAGTTCTGTTGTTTTATTTATGTTGTCCATGTTCTCTGTGTATTGATTCGATAGTTCTGTTGTTTTATTTATGTTGTCCATGTTCTCTGTGTATTGATTCGATAGCGCTGTTGTTTTACCTATGTTGTACATGTTCTCTGTGTATTGATTCGATAGTTCTGTTGTTTTACTTATGTTGTACATGTTCTCTGTGTATTGATTCGATAGTTCTGTTATTTTACTCATGTCGTCCATGTTCTCTGTGTATTGATTCGATAGTTCTGTTGTTTCACTTATGTTGTACATGTTCTCTGTGTATTGATTCGATAGTGCTGTTGTTTTACTCATGTTGTCCATGTCCTATGTAAACCCAGTATCAGTATACGTACTATAAGTTAAGTCCTAGAATTTAGAAATATTTTGTAAAAGATTTGGAAAGACATCCTTTGAAAACTCTTGGAATTTTAAATATCAAGCGATCAGAGGAGCTGAATATTATTTAACCCTCTGGACAGGACAGGTCGCTTTTCTGGCCCAGGAACACGTTAAGTCATAAATGTATTTGGTGGAATGGCTGCTGAGTGAATGTTTTCAGCCTTGGGGCTGCACATTAATTGGTCTATCCCCAAATAATGAATATGTACTCTTCCAAATCCTGCCATTGAACTAATATGGAATATACCACTAGGGTTCCAAGGGTTAATGGATCTTCTCTATTTAATAGAAGGTCAGTCAAATCAGGGACAGCAGAACAATTTATAAAGTGATGAGGCTGAACCTTATGTTCATATTGTTATATGTATTTGGTGGTACTGGTCTGAAAAATAAGGAATCGGTCTCGTAACTGTAACCTAATATTATAAGTTACAGGTCGTTTACTTTCCAGGTAAGGCGTCATGTGTTGCAAAGTGAGATTACTATTGTTCGCGCTGAGCCTCACATGAATCGCTTCGTTTTTTTGAATATTTATCAGGAAACTTTCTTTTATTTGCACGAAAATAGGTGAAAACTTGAGGTGGAAAATCAATTCGGAAACAAAATTGCGCCTAGCAGAGGGGGGTGTAAGGGCTTATACACGGTTACTGGCAGCGTATGGACTCTCAATCGAATAGCCGGTTCCCCACTGAATAAGCTAATATCGCATAGTTCACCGATGCTATTAGAGCACGCTGATTGGCCAAATTCAACAGGTGGCATAATAATGGACTATTTCAGACCACCGAACTGTAAGTATAAGCAGATGGAACTGTCACTTGTTTCTCGAAGATTGAGCAATGTATTCATATGACAACCAAATTAGGGCTGAAGCGGATGGCTCATTTTCCTAACCGACTAACCGAGAGCTACAACCGGATAATATCAGGTTAACCGTAGCCAGTATTTCACCGAATCTTGGATCAAAACTATAGGAATTGGAAAGCAGTATTCTCAGAAACTATTCCGTAGTGTGTATACAAAAGAACGTCGTCGAGTACTCGACAACGTTCGTTTGTATACATACTGCGGAATAGTTTCTGCGGTTACTCAGTACTCACGGAATTGCCGATCATTAACGAAGTCTTCAACGCCAAAGTCGGTTATTTCTCAATATATACGGCGCTGCTTCCAGGTGTAATCTATCCTAAAGGAGAAGCGGCAGATTTACTACGTTTTAACCGTGGAAAGACGATCACTATCATTACGCCGGATAACCGGTTGACGTTTTTTTAATCGGTACGGTAGGTAACCGGTTTCAAACCGGTTATCCGGTTAACCATTTCAGTACTAAGCCAAATGTATTTCGTATAAACATTTCGGCATTGACCAATGCATGGACTCGAAATACAACGTCTTTTCATTAATATATTATAACCGTATAGGGGCGGAATCCTGAAATAATGACACTCAGTTGCGATTTCTTCCTACGCTGTGGAGGTCTTTTGGGAGTCGTGATAATCCACATGCTGAGGATTATAAAGGTATGGCTGTGCCCTCGCAAAATCACATAAATCTTCCACCTCCTGATCAGTGATAGCTACTACACGTGGCATCTTGACATGTAGAATTACCCCAAACTACGTCTTAAAGTATTGGAAACCCTGATGGTATAGATCTGAACGCTCCGTTTCACCGGACAGAAAGTCTCGAGACTTTCTGTCCGGTGAAACGCAGCGGCAAAACTGATGTCATGGCCAACGCATTACTATATTTAATTTATAACAACATAGCTAACTTGTCATAACAACTTAGCTTAACTTGTTACAACAACTTAGCTAACTTGTTATAACAACTTAGCTATCTTGTTATAACAACTTAGCCCTCTTGTTATAACAACTTAGCTATCTTTTTAATCATTGCCCCCTAGGTCAGTTTGTCCCTTCCTTGGGGCTGATAGTAATTGGTCAAAACGCGTTTAACCCTTTACCTAACGTAACGGCCAGCAGTATACACAAAAATCGTTATTCAGTCTTTTTTATATTTACATTTTATGCTTCCAAAACAATGGTTATGAGCCCCCATTCGAACGAGCCGTTGCGCTCATTCCAATGAGGGATCATACCTTGTGTTTTGGATGCAAAAAATGAAACTTTTTAGTTACACGAGAATTTTTTCCCGAGTATCGTCTGCTACTAGCGTTAGGATATGGGTTAAAGTGTCCCATGGGCGGAACACAAAGGCTAATTCTAATACCACTATTGTGAATTGCATCAAGTGGTCTGAGATATGATGACTTCCTTACAGAACCGTAAACCACACAACCGTAATGTAATTTGTATCAAATAAGTGATCTGTACAGATGGAGTAATACTTTTTGGTCAGCACCCAGTCAGTGATACCAACCACCATGAGGGGGTTAACTACTTTTTTACATCTCATTCTTAGTTGTTTATATGAGAAGTGAGATTCAATTTGTTGTCAAACAACAAACCTAAGAATTTCACTTCCTTAACCATTTACCTAACGTAACGGCCAAAACCGGCCAGCGCTATTCTCAAAAATCGCCATTTAATTTTCATTATTTTTTTCATTTTTTGTCTCAAAAACATAGGTTATGACCCCTCGTTGGAACGACCTCGTCGAGATCGTTCCAACGAGGGGTCATAACCTATGTTTTTGAGACAAAAAATGAAAAAAATTAGTTATTCAAGAATTATTTTTGCAAGTGTCGTCTGCTTTTCAGGTTAGGTAAAGGGTTAACAAAGTCAAAGGTACTCCAAACTATTTCCAACTCCGGATCGAGGTGATGTTTCTGAAGGTTATAAAAATGTACATAATTTGTTTCAGTTTTGGAGAACTTAAGACCATTCATTTTCAATGGCCCATTTTTAAATTCTGTTTAAGCACAGCTGACGTTTGCGCTCTATAGCATTCCCGTTTTGCTGCTATAGCAGATTAAAAAAAATCATCGACATACATTGAAGAATCTGCCATATTCTCCGTTGCTATTAATGTCACAGAGAAAAGGGTAACAGATAAAATACTACCCTGGGGAACCCCCAATTCTTGTTCGAGAGGATCAGGATAACGTTGACCAAACAAACTGTCCATTAGCGTAACTCAATTCCTGTTGAAAAACAGCTCGCCCAACTCTTCACAATTCTGTTTTAGTAAATAGATATCATTGAGATCACTCCTAACCTCTTGTGGGATACAGGTACATGTAATGACGTAATTAGATAAAAATTTACTGCAAAAACTGAATGAAGAGAGTGGATTACTACTTAATCGCAGCTCTATGTATTCTCCACTCGAAAAGTATTTATAATTGTTCATAAGAGTACAAGA
This sequence comes from Pictodentalium vernedei, assembly GCA_031216915.1. Lineage (NCBI taxonomy): Eukaryota > Metazoa > Mollusca > Scaphopoda > Dentaliida > Dentaliidae > Pictodentalium > Pictodentalium vernedei. The sequence continues at coordinate 70,903,669 of CM062297.1, forward strand.
AACACTTGCAAACTTTCATTACATGGACCACCGGGTGTGTTTTGTTATCAAAAATTGTAGCTGTAAACAACATATAAACAACGTAATGGACATTAAACTGTTATAACATAACACGTACGCGTAATTTATCTGGTAAATGTGACATTGTACACAGGGGAACGAGGAAAATGCCTTTGAGGCAGAAGCACCCCCCCCCCCCCCCCCCCACCGGCTTCAATATCCACGAGTCATCCAGGCAAACATCGGTCGTCATGTGGTAAAAGGTCGATCGTCCGCGGCACAAATCCCCTTCAACTTTGAAAAGAGCACAGATAACAGAGTAACGGAACAATAAAAATTATCAAATGTATGTAATAGCCCCCAGGAAGGTAACACAGATCATCCAGTAGTAGACTGCACAAAGATAACGCGAAACACATCACATGATGAAATGCACCTACTACATTCCAGTAAGATAATGCAATCTCATCAGGAGATGAAATATACCTACTACATTCCAGGAAGAAAATGCAATCAGATCAGGAAATGAAATACCCCTGACGAAAGGTAACGTAATCTCATCAGATGAAAAAATATATCTACTGCCTTCCAAGAAGGTAACGCAATGTCATCAGATTATGCATACACCTACTATGTTCCAGGGAGGTAACGTAATATCATCAGATGATGGCGTCCACTTAGAAAGGCAACGTCATCTCATCAAATGATAAACTGCATCGAGCACGCCTAAGGGAGGTAACGCAATATCATCAGTTGATGACATGCACCTACTTTTCAGGGTGGTAAGGCAATATTATTAGATGATGAATCCACCTACTACGTTCCAAGTAGGTAACAAAATCTCATCATATGATGACATACACCTACTACGTTCCAGAGATGTAATGCAATCCCATCAGTTGATGACATACACCTACTACGTTCCAGGGAGGTAATGCAATCCCATCAGTTGATGACATACATCTATTACGTTCCAGGGAGGTAATGCAATCCCATCAGTTGATGACATACACCTACTACGTTCCAGGGATGTAATGCAATCCCATCAGTTGATGACATACACCTACTACGTTCCAGGGATGTAATGCAATCCCATCAGTTGATGACATACACCTACTACGTTCCGTGGAGGTAATACAATCTCATCAGATGATGACATACACCTACTACGTTCCAGGGATGTAATGCAATCCCATCAGTTGATGACATACACCTACTACGTTCCAGGGAGGTAATACAATCCAATGAGATGATGACATACACCTACTACGTTCCAGGGGAGTAACACAATCCCATCAGATGATGACAAACACCTACTACGTTCCAGGGGAGTAACACAATCCCATCAGATGATGACAAACACCTACTACGTTCCAGGGGAGTAACACAATCCCATCAGATGATGACAAACACCTACTACGTTCCAGGGGAGTAACACAATCCCATCAGATGATGACAAACACCTACTACGTTCCAGGGGAGTAACACAATCCCATCAGATGATGACATACACCTACTACGTTCCGTGGAGGTAATACAATCTCATCAGATGATGACATACACCTACTACGTTCCAGGGAGGAGGTAATACAATCCAATGAGATGATGACATACACCTACTACGTTCCAGGGGAGTAACACAATCCCATCAGATGATGACAAACACCTACTACGTTGCAGGGAGGGAACACAATTTCATCACATGATGACATACACCTACTACGTTCCAGGGAGGAGACACAATCTCATCAGATGATGACATACACCTACTTCTTTCCAGGGAGGTGACACAATTTCCTTAGTTGATGACATACACCTAATACGTTCAAGGTAGGAAACACAATCCCATCAGATGATGGCATACACCTACTACGTTCCAGGCAGGAAACAAAACCTCATAAGATGATGACGTACAGTTACTACGTTCCAGGGAGGTAACACAATCTCATCAGATCAGGACATACACCTACTACGTTCCAGTGAGGTAAAACAATCTCATAAGATGATGACATACACCATCTACGTTCCAGTGAGGTAACACAGTCTCATCAGATGATGACATACACCTACTACGTTCCAGGAAGATAACGCAATTTCATCATCCATGAAAATAACGCAATGCTATGAGATTATGGCATCCACATACTAAGTTCCAGGGAGGCAACGTAATCTCATCAGATGATGGTGCACACCTACAGAAAGGCAACGTCATCTCATCAGATAATAAAATGCATCTGATAAGTTCAAGGGAAGGAAAGCAATAATATCAGATGACGACATGCACCTACGGACCAGGCGGGTTACGGAATATTATCAGATGATGAAATCCACCTACTAAGCTCCAAGCGGGTAACGTAATATCATCAGATGATGACTTACACCTTCTACATTACAGGGAGACAACACAATTTCATCAGATGATGACATACACCTACTCCGTTCCAGGAAGGTGATATAATGCCATCAGATGATGACATACACCTACTCCGTTCCAGGGAGGTGACATAATCCCATCAGATGATGACATACACTTACTACGTTCCAGGGAGGTGACATAATCCCATCAGATGATGACATACACTTACTACGTTCCAGGGAGGTGACATAATCCCATCAGATGATGACATACACCTACTCCGTTCCAGGAAGGTGATATAATGCCATCAGATGATGACATACACCTACTCCGTTCCAGGGAGGTGACATAATCCCATCAGATGATGACATACACTTACTACGTTCAAGGAAGGTAACACAATCTCATCAGATGATGACATAACCTATTACTTTCCAGGGAGGTAACACAATCTCGTCAGATGATAAACATACACCTACTACGTTCCAATGGAGGTAACACAATCCCATCAGATGATGACACACACCTAATACGTTCCAGGGAGGTAACATAATCCCATCGGATTATGACATATACCTACTACGTTCTAGGGAGGTAAGACAATCACATCGGATAGTGACATACACCTACTACGTTTCAGGCTGGTAACACATCACCATCAGATGATGACATACACCTACTACGTTCCAGAGAGGTAATACAATCCCATCAGATGATGACATACACCTTCTATGTTCCAGGGAGGAAACACATTCTCATCAGATGATGACACACGCCTACTACGTTCCAAGGAGGTACCACAATCCCATCTGATGATGGGGTACACCTTCTATGTTCCAGAGAGGTAACACAAACTAATCACATAATGACATACACCTACTACGTTCCAGTGAGGTAACACAATCCCATGAGCTGATGACATACACCTACTACGTTCCCGAGAGATAACACAATCTCATCAGATCATGATATACACCTACTACGTTCCAGGGAGGTAATACAATCTCATCAGATGATGACATTAAACTACTACTTTCAAGGGAGGTAACAAAATCTCATCACATGATGACATACAACTACTACGTTCCAGAGAGGTAACACAATCCCATGAGATGATGATATACACCTACTACTTTCCAGGGAGGTAATACAATCCCGTCAGATGATGACAAACACATACGACGTTCCAGGGAGGTAACACAATCTCATCATATGATGACATGCACCTCCTACGTTCCAGAGAGGTAACACGGTCCCATCAGATGATGACATACAGCTACTACATTCAAGGAAGGTAACACAATCTCATCAGATGATGACCTACACCTACTACATTCCATGGTGGTAACACAATCTCATCAGATGATGGCAACCACCAACTACGTTTCAGAGAGGTAACACAATCTCATCAGATGATGACACACACCTACTACGTTCCATGGAGGTAACACAATCCCATCAGATGATGACAAACACCTACTAGGGTCCAGGGTGGTAATAGAATCTCATCATATGATGACATACACCTACTACGTTCCAGGGAGGTAACGCAATCCCATCAGATGATGACAAACACCTACTACGTTCCAGGGTGTTACTACAATCTCATCAGATGATGGCATACAACTACTACGTTCCAGGGAGGTAACACAATCCAATTAGTTGATTACAAACACCTACTACGTTCCAAGGAGGTAACACAATCTCATCAGATGATGACATACACTTACTATGTTCCAAGGAGGTAGCGCGATTTCATCAGATAAGGCCATACACCTACTACGTTCCAGGGAGGTAATACAATCTTATCGTATGAACTTCCCTACTCTGTTCAAGGTAAGTAACACAATCGCGTCAGGTGATGACATACACCTACTACTACGTTCAAGGTAGGTAACACAATCCCATCAAATGATAGCATACACCTACTACGTTCCAGGGAGGTAACACAATCACATCAGATGATGACGTACACCTGCTACGTTCCAGGAAGATAGCTCAATCTCATCATGAAATGAACCACACCTTCTACGTTCCAAGAAGAAAATGCAATGTGATCAGGAGATGAAATACACCTAAACAAAGGCAACGTAATCTCATCAGATGAAAAAATGCATCTACTGCATTCCTGCATTCCATGAAAGTAACGCAATCTCATCAGATGATGACATACACTTACTCCGTTCCAGGGAGGTAACATAATCCCATCAGATGAGGACATACACCTACCACGTTCCAGGGAGATAACACAATCTCATCAGGTGATGACATACACCTACTACGTTCCGAGGAGGAAACACAATCTCACCACAGGATGACATACACCTACTACGTTCCAGGGAGGTAACACAATCACATCAGATAATGACGTACACCTACTACGTTCCAGGAAGATAGCTCAATCTCATCATAAAATGAAACACACCTTCTACGTTCCAAGAAGAAAACGCAATGCGATCAGGAGATGAAATACACCTAAACAAAGGCAACGTAATCTCATCAGATGAAAAAATGCATCTACTGCATTCCAAGAAAGTAACTCAATCTCATCAGATGATGACATACACCAATTACGTTCCGGAGGGGAGGGGGGGGGGGGGTAACATAATCCCATCAGATGATGACATACACTTACTACGTTCAAGGAAGGTAACACAATCTCATCAGATGATGACATAACCTCTTACTTTCCAGGGAGGTAACACAATCTCATCAGATGATGAATATACACCTGCTACGTCCCAGGGAAGTAACATAATCCATCACATGATGACATATACCTACTGCGTTCCAGAGAGGTAACACAATCCCATCAGATGATGACATGCACCTACTACGTTCCAGAGAGGCAACACAATCTCATCAGATGATGACTTACACCTACTACGTTCCTGGGAGGTAACATAATCCCATCAGTTGATGACATACACCTACTACGTTCCAGAGAGGTAACACAATCTCCTCAGATGATGACATGCACCTACTACGTTCCTGGGAGGTAACATAATCCCATCAGATGATGACATACACCTACTACGTTCCAGAGAGGTAACACAATCTCATCAGATGATGACTTACACCTACTACGTTCCAGAGAGGTAACACAATCTCATCAGATGATGACTTACACCTACTACGTTCCTGGGAGGTAACATAATCCCATCAGATGATGACATACACCTACTACGTTCCATGGATGTAACACAATCTCATGAGATGATGGCATACAGTTACTGCATTCCGGGGAGGTAACACTATCTCATCAGATGATGACATGCACCAATTACGTTTCAGCGAGGTAACACAATCCGATCATATGATGACATACACTTACTGTGCTCAAGAAGAGTAACACAATCTCATCAGATGATGATATACACTTACTACATTCCTGGGAGTTAACACAATCTCATCAGATCAGGAAATACACCTATTTCTTTCCAGGGAGATAAGGACATACACCTACTACGTTCCAGGGAGGTAATACAATCTCATCAGATGATGGCATACACCTACTACGTTCTACTATGTTCAAGGTAAGTAACACAATCCCATCATATGATGACATACACCTAATACGTTCAAGGGAGTTAACACATTCTCATCAGATCAGGAAATACACCTACTTCTTTCCAGGGAGGTAACACAATCTCATCAGATGATGACATATATCTACTATGTTCCAGGGAGATAACACAAACACATCCGATGAAGACAGACACATACTACGTTCCCAGGAGGCAACACAATCTCATCAGATTATGACCAACACCTATTACGTTTTCATGCATTATGATCACATTAGATTTCATACTCTAGGATCACAGTAGATTTCATGTTCTATGACCACAGTAGATTTCATACTCCATGATCACAGTAGATTTCATGTTCTATGATCACAGTAGATTTCATGCCCTATGATCACATTAGATTTCATGCTCTATGATCACATTAGATTTCATGTTCTATTATCACAGTAGATTTCATGTTCTATGATCACATTAGATTTCATACTCCATGATCACAGTAGATTTCATGCTCTATGATCACATTAGATTTCATGTTCTATGATCACAGTAGATTCCATGCTCTATGATCACATTAGATTTCTTGTTCTATGATCACATTATATTTCATGCTCTATGGTCACAGTAGATTTCATACTCTATGATCACAGTAGATTTCATGTTCTATGACCACAGTAGATTTCATACTCCATGATCACAGGAGATTTCATGTTCTATGATCACAGTAGATTTCATGCCCTATGGTCACATTAGATTCCATGCTCTATGATCACATTAGATTTCATGTTATATGATCACAGTAGATTTCATGTTCTATGATCACATTAGATTTCATACTCCATGATCACAGTAGATTTCATGCTCTATGATCACATGAGATTTCATGTTCTATGATCACAGTAGATTCCATGCTCTATGATCACATTAGATTTCTTGTTCTATGATCACATTATATTTCATGCTCTATGGTCAAAGTAGATTTCATACTCTATGATCACAGTAGATTTCATGTTCTATGACCACAGTAGATTTCATACACCATGATCACATTAGATTTCATGTTCTATGATCACATTAGATTTCATGTTCTATGATCACAGTAGATTTCATGCCCTATGATCACATTATATTTCATGCTCTATGACCACATTAGATTTCATGTTCTATGATCACAGTAGATTTCATGTTCTATGATCACATTAGATTTCATACTCCATGATCACAGTAGATTTCATGCTCTATGATCACATTAGATTTCATGTTCTATGATCACAGTAGATTCCATGCTCTATGATCACATTAGATTTCTTGTACTATGATCACATTATATTTCATGCTCTATGGTCAAAGTAGATTTCATACTATATGATCACAGTAGATTTCATGTTCAATGACCACAGTAGATTTCATACTCCATGATCACAGTAGATTTCATGTTCTATGATCACAGTAGATTTCATGCCCTATGTAGATTTCATACACCATGATCACATTAGATTTCATGTTCTATGATCACAGTAGATTTCATGCCCTATGATCACATTAGATTTCATACTCTAAGATCACATTAGATTTCATGTTCTATGATCACAGTAGACTTCATGCCCTATGATCACATTAGATTTCATGCTCTATGATCACATTAGATTTCATGTTCTAGGATCACAGTAGATTTCATGCTCTATGGTCACATTAGATTTCTTGTTCAATGATCACAGTAGATTCCATGCTCTATGATCACATTAGATTCCATGCTCTATGATCACATTAGATTTCATGTTCTATGATCACAGTAGATTTTATACTCTATGGTCACAGTAGATTTCATGTTCTATGATCACAGTAGATTTCATGCCCTATGATCACAGTAGATTTCATACTCTATGATCACAGTAGATTTCATGTTCTATAACCACAGTAGATTTCATACTCCATGATCACAGTAGATTTCATGTTCTATGATCACATTAGATTTCATGCTCTATGATCACATTAGATTTCATGCTCTGTGATCACATTAGATTTCAAGTTCTATGATCACAGTAGATTCCATGCCCTATGATCACAGTAGATTTCATACTCCATGATCACAGTAGATTTCATACTCTATGATCACAGTAGATTTCATGTTCTATGACCACAGTAGATTTCATACACCATGATCACATTAGATTTCATGTTCTATGATCACAGTAGATTTTATACTCTATGGTCACAGTAGATTTCATGTTCTATGATCACAGTAGATTTCATGCCCTATGATCACAGTAGATTTCATACTCTATGATCACAGTAGATTTCATGTTCTATAACCACAGTAGATTTCATACTCCATGATCACAGTAGATTTCATGTTCTATGATCACATTAGATTTCATGCTCTATGATCACATTAGATTTCATGCTCTATGATCACATTAGATTTCATGTTCTATGATCACAGTAGATTCCATGCCCTATGATCACAGTAGATTTCATACTCTATGATCACAGTAGATTTCATGTTCTATAACCACAGTAGATTTCATACTCCATGATCACAGTAGATTTCATGTTCTATGATCACATTAGATTTCATGCTCTATGATCAAGTAGATTTCATGCTCTATGATCACATTAGATTTCATGTTCTATGATCACAGTAGATTCCATGCACTATGATCACAGTAGATCTCCTGCTCTATGATCACAGTAGATTTCATGCTCTATGATCACATTAGATTTAATGCTCTATCATCGCTGTACACTTGATGCTCCATGGTCACATTAGATTCCATGCTCTATGATTGCTGTAGACTTCATGCTCCATGATCACATTATATTTCATGCTCTATGATCACATTAGATTTGATGTTCTATGATCACAGTAGATTCCATGCTCTATGATCACAGTAGATTTCATGCTCTATGATCACATTAGATTTCATACTCTATGATCACATTATATTTCATGCTCTATGATCAGAGTAGATTTCATACTTTATGATCACATTATATTTCATGCTCTATGATCACAGTAGATTTCATGTTCTATGATCACAGTAGATTCCATGCTCTATGATCACAGTAGATTTCATGCTGTATGATCACAGTAGATTTCATGCTCTATGATCACATTAGATTTCATACTCTATGATCACATTATATTTCATACTCTATGATCACAGTAGATTCCATGCTCTATGATCACATTAGATTTGATGCTCTATGATCACAGTAGATTTCATACTCTATGATCACAGTAGATTCCATGCTCTATGGTCACAGTAGATTCCATGCTCTATGATCACATTATATTTCATGCTCTATGATCACAGTAGATTTCATGCTCTATGATCACATTATATTTCATGCTCTATGATCACAGTAGATTTCATACTCTATGATCACAGTAGATTCCATGCTCTATGATCACATTAGATTTCATACTCTATGATCACATTATATTTCATGCTCTATGATCACAGTAGATTTCATACTCCATGATCACAGTAGATTCCATGCTCTATGATAACAGTAGATTCCATGCTCTATGATCACATTATATTTCATGCTCTATGATTGCTGTAGACTTCATGCTCCATGATCACATTATATTTCATGCTCTATGATCACATTAGATTACATGCTCTACGATCACATTAATTTTCATGTTCTATAATCACAGTAGATTCCATGCCCTATGATCACAGTAGATTTCATACTCCATGATCACAGTAGATTTCATACTCTATGATCACAGTAGATTTCATGTTCTATGACCACAGTAGATTTCATACACCATGATCACATTAGATTTCATGTTCTATGATCACAGTAGATTTCATGCCCTATGATCACATTAGATTCCATGCTCTATGATCACATTAGATTTCATGTTCTATGATCACAGTAGATTTTATACTCTATGGTCACAGTAGATTTCATGTTCTATGATCACAGTAGATTTCATGCCCTATGATCACAGTAGATTTCATACTCTATGATCGCAGTAGATTTCATGTTCTATAACCACAGTAGATTTCATACTCCATGATCACAGTAGATTTCATGTCCTATGATCACATTAGATTTCATGCTCTATGATCACACTAGATTTCATGCTCTATGATCACATTAGATTTCATGTTCTATGATCACAGTAGATTCCATGCCCTATGATCACAGTAGATTTCATACTCTATGATCACAGTAGATTTCATGTTCTATAACCACAGTAGATTTCATACTCCATGATCACAGTAGATTTCATGTTCTATGATCACATTAGATTACATGCTCTATGATCAAGTAGATTTCATGCTCTATGATCACATTAGATTTCATGTTCTATGATCACAGTAGATTCCATGCCCTATGATCACAGTAGATTTCATACTCTATGATCACAGTAGATTTCATGTTCTATAACCACAGTAGATTTCATACTCCATGATCACAGTAGATTTCATGTTCTATGATCACAGTAGATTTCATGCTCTATGATCACAGTAGATTTCATGCTCTATGATCACATTAGATTTCATGCTCTATCATCGCTGTACACTTGATGCTCCATGGTCACATTAGATTCCATGCTCTATGATTGCTGTAGACTTCATGCTCCATGATCACATTATATTTCATGCTCTATGATCACATTAGATTTGATGTTCTATGATCACAGTAGATTCCATGCTCTATGATCACAGTAGATTTCATGCTCTATGATCACATTAGATTTCATACTCTATGATCACATTATATTTCATGCTCTATGATCAGTTTAGATTTCATACTCTATGATCACATTATATTTCATGCTCTATGATCACAGTACATTTCATGTTCTATGATCACAGTAGATTCCATGCTCTATGATCAGAGTAGATTTCATGCTCTATGATCACATTAGATTTCATACTCTATGATCACATTATATTTCATGCTCTATGATCAGAGTAGATTTCATACTCTATGATCACATTATATTTCATGCTCTATGATCACAGTAGATTTCATGTTCTATGATCACAGTAGATTCCATGCTCTATGATCACAGTAGATTTCATGCTGTATGACCACAGTAGATTTCATGCTCTATGATCACATTAGATTTCATACTCTATGATCACATTATATTTCATACTCTATGATCACAGTAGATTCCATGCTCTATGATCACATTAGATTTGATGCTCTATGATCACAGTAGATTTCATACTCTATGATCACAGTAGATTCCATGCTCTATGGTCACAGTAGATTCCATGCTCTATGATCACATTATATTTCATGCTCTATGATCACAGTAGATTTCATGCTCTATGATCACATTATATTTCATGCTCTATGATCACAGTAGATTTCATACTCTATGATCACAGTAGATTCCATGCTCTATGATCACATTAGATTTCATACTCTATGATCACATTATATTTCATGCTCTATGATCACAGTAGATTTCATACTCCATGATCACAGTAGATTCCATGCTCTATGATAACAGTAGATTCCATGCTCTATGATCACATTATATTTCATGCTCTATGATTGCTGTAGACTTCATGCTCCATGATCACATTATATTTCATGCTCTATGAGCACATTAGATTTCATGCTCTACGATCACATTAGTTTTCATGTTCTATGATCACAGTAGATTCCATGCCCTATGATCACAGTAGATTTCATACTCCATGATCACAGTAGATTTCATACTCTATGATCACAGTAGATTTCATGTTCTATGACCACAGTAGATTTCATACACCATGATCACATTAGATTTCATGTTCTATGATCACAGTAGATTTCATGCCCTATGATCACATTAGATTCCATGCTCTATGATCACATTAGATTTCGTGTTCTATGATCACAGTCGATTTTATACTCTATGGTCACAGTAGATTTCATGTTCTATGATCACAGTAGATTTCATGCCTTATGATCACAGTAGATTTCATACTCTATGATCACAGTAGATTTCATGTTCTATAACCACAGTAGATTTCATACTCCATGATCACAGTAGATTTCATGTTCTATGATCACATTAGATTTCATGCTGTATGATCACATTAGATTTCATGCTCTATGATCACATTAGATTTCATGTTCTATGATCACAGTAGATTCCATGCCCTATGATCACAGTAGATTTCATACTCTATGATCACAGTAGATTTTATGTTCTATAACCACAGTAGATTTCATCCTCCATGATCACAGTAGATTTCATGTTCTATGATCACATTAGATTTCATGCTCTATGATCAAGTAGATTTCATGCTCTATGATCACATTAGATTTCATGTTCTATGATCACAGTAGATTCCATGCCCTATGATCACAGTAGATTTCATACTCTATTATCACAGTAGATTTCATGTTCTATAACCACAGTAGATTTCATACTCCATGATCACAGTAGATTTCATGTTCTATGATCACATTAGATTTCATGCTCTATGATCACATTAGATTTCATGCTCTATGATCACATTAGATTTCATGTTCTATGATCACAGTAGATTCCATGCCCTATGATCACAGTAGATTTCATACTCTATGATCACAGTAGATTTCATGTTCTATAACCACAGTAGATTTCATACTCCATGATCACAGTAGATTTCATGTTCTATGATCACATTAGATTTCATGCTCTATGATCAAGTAGATTTCATGCTCTATGATCACATTAGATTTCATGTTCTATGATCACAGTAGATTCCATGCCCTATGATCACAGTAGATTTCATACTCTATGATCACAGTAGATTTCATGTTCTATAACCACAGTAGATTTCATACTCCATGATCACAGTAGATTTCGTGTTCTATGATCACAGTAGATTTCATGCTCTATGATCACAGTAGATTTCATGCTCTATGATCACATTAGATTTCATGCTCTATCATCGCTGTACACTTGATGCTCCATGGTCACATTAGATTCCATGCTCTATGATTGCTGTACACTTCATGCTCCATGATCACATTATATTTCATGCTCTATGATGACATTAGATTTGATGTTCTATGATCACAGTAGATTCCATGCTCTATGATCACAGTAGATTTCATGCTCTATGATCACATTAGATTTCATACTCTATGATCACATTATATTTCATGCTCTATGATCAGAGTAGATTTCATACTCTATGATCACATTATATTTCATGCTCTATGATCACAGTAGATTTCATGTTCTATGATCACAGTAGATTCCATGCTCTATGATCACAGTAGATTTCATGCTCTATGATCACATTAGATTTCATACTCTATAATCACATTATATTTCATGCTCTTTGATCAGAGTAGATTTCATACTCTATGATCACATTATATTTCATGCTCTATGATCACAGTAGATTTCATGTTCTATGATCACAGTAGATTCCATGCTCTATGATCACAGTAGATTTCATGCTGTATGATCACAGTAGATTTCATGCTCTATGGTCACATTACATTTCATACTCTATGATCACATTGTATTTCATACTCTATGATCACAGTAGATTCCATGCTCTATGATCACATTAGATTTGTTGCTCTATGATCACAGTAGATTTCATACTCTATGATCACAGTAGATTCCATGCTCTATGATCACAGTAGATTTCATGCTGTATGATCACAGTAGATTTCATGCTCTATGGTCACATTACATTTCATACTCTATGATCACATTGTATTTCATACTCTATGATCACAGTAGATTCCATGCTCTATGATCACATTAGATTTGTTGCTCTATGATCACAGTAGATTTCATACTCTATGATCACAGTAGATTCCATGCTCTATGGTCACAGTAGATTCCATGCTCTATGATCACATTATATTTCATGCTCTATGATCACAGTAGATTTCATGCTCTATGATCACATTATATTTCATGCTCTATGATCACAGTATATTTCATACTCTATGATCACAGTAGATTCCATGCTCTATGATCACATTAGATTTCATACTCTATGATCACATTATATTTCATGCTCTATGATCACAGTAGATTTCATACTTTATGATCACAGTAGATTCCATGCTCTATGATAACAGTAGATTCCATGCTCTATGATCACATTGTATTTCATGCTCTATGATTGCTGTAGACTTCATGCTCCATGATCACATTATATTTCATGCTCTATGATCACATTAGATTTCATGCTCTACGATCACATTAGTTTTCATGCTCTATGATCACATTAGATTTCATGCTCTATGATCACATTAGATTTCATACTCTACGATCACATTAGATTACATGCTCTATGACCACATTATATTTCATGCTGTATGATTGCTGTAGACTTCATGCTCCATGATCACATTACATTTCAGGCTCTATGATCACATTAGATTTCATGCTGTATGATCACATTAGATTTCATGCTCTACGATCACAGTAGATTTCATGCCCTATAATCACAGTAGATTTCATGTTCTATGATCATATTAGATTTCATGTTCTATGATCACAGTAGATTTCATGCTCTATGATCACATTAGATTCCATGCTCTATGATCACATTAGATTTCATACTCTATGATCACAGTAGATTTCATACTCTATGATCACAGTAGATTTCATGTTCTATGACCACAGTAGATTCCATGCTCTATGATCACAGTAGATTTCATGCTCTATGATCACATTAGATTTCATACTCTATGATCACATTATATTTCATGCTCTATGATCACAGTAGATTTCATACTCTATGATCAAAGTAGATTCCATGCTCTATGATCACATTAGATTTCATGTTCTATGATCACAGTAGATTCCATACTCTATGATCACAGTAGATTTCATGCTCTATAATCACATTATATTTCATACTCTATGATCACATTATATTTCATGCTCTATGATCACAGTAGATTTCATACTCTATGATCACATTAGATTTCATGTTCTATGATCACAGTACATTTCATGTTCTATGATCACATTAGATTTCATGTTCTATGATCACGGTAGATTTCATACTCTATGATCACATTAGATTTCATGTTCTTTGATCACAGTAGATTCCATGCTCTATGATCACATTAGATTTCTTGTTCTATGATCACCTTATATGTCATGCTCTATGATCACAGTAGATTTCATACTCTATGATCACATTATACTCTATGATCACATTAGATTTCAGGCCCTATGATCACATTAAATTTCATACTCTATGATCACAGTACATTTCATACTCTATGATCACATTATATTTTATGCTCTATGATCACAGTAGATTTCATGTTCTATGATCACAGTAGATTCCATGCTCTATTAGATTTCATGTTCTATGATCACAGTAGTTTTCACGTTCTATGATCACATTATATTTCATGCTTTATGCTCACAGTAGATTGCGTGCTCTATGAACGCAGTAGATTTCACGCACTATGATCACATTAGATTTCTTGTTTTATGATCAAAGTAGATTGAAAGGTCTATGTTCACAGTAGATTTCATCCTCTATGATCACATTAGATTTCATGCTTTATGATCACAGTAGATTGCATGCTCTATGATCGCAGTAGGTCTCACGCTGTATGATAAGTACATTTCATGCTGTATGATCACAGTAGATTTCATGTTCAATGATCACAGTAGATTTCATGTTCTGTGATCACAGTAGATTTCATGTTCTATGATCACAGTAGATTTCATGCTCTATGGTTGCTGTAGACTTTATGCTCCATGATCACATTATATTTCATGCTCTATGATCACATTAGATTTCATGCTCTATGATCACTTTAGATTTCATGTTCTATGATCACATTATTTTTCATGCTCTATCATCGCTGTACACTTGATACTCCATGATCACATTAGATTCCATGTTCTATGATTGCTGTAGACTTCATGCTCCATGATCACATTATATTTCATGCTCTATGATCACATTAGATTTCATGCTCTACGATCACATTAGATTTCATGTTCTATGATCACAGTAGATTTCATGCCCTATGATCACAGTAGATTTCATGTTCTATGATCACATTAGATTTCATGCTCTATGATCACATTAGATTTCATGCTCTGTGATCACAGTAGATTCCATGCTCTATGATCACAGTAGATTTCGTGACATTTTACCTCTTCTAATAATATCTTCTAACAACATTAAGTTAAGAATTGAATCTTTACTGTTCGAAATCCACTAGGTGATAAAGCAAGTTGATCTCGGGCAAATTTACCATGAACAGCTTCACGGTGCATGGAATTTGCACATCATCAATTTGTTTCATCACCTCGTGGATTTCGAGCAGTCGTGATTGCATTCCTATGTTTATTCCCTTCATAAAACATAATTATTCTATGTCCGGATAGGATGCAGAGTTGGCATATCTACAAGGCACACCCATGATAACCATGATTCGGTTAAGTTTTCTTCCCAAAAACGAAGCAAAACAACAAGGTTTGCGATACAAATTAGTTCCCATAAACTGACAATATAGTACCTAAAATGCAACTTACACTCGAGTTGGGGAAACCGCCTATGTATAAAACGTAAACAGAAATTACAGAATGTTAATTTAGCCTTCGAAAAATCAAATGTAGTACGTAAAATCAATGCGCGATGGTTAAATGTCACATGATCAACTGGCATTTATGGGAAAATAACATCGCCTGAGATTCCACTGACAATACAGTGTTCGTTGAAGACAATTTCAGTTGTGGTGTAATAATAAATCTTTAGCCTTCCGCTGATTTGTCGCGGTCCTCTAACGAGAAGCCCTACATTAACCCAGTGGCCCGCCGAGATATCCCCCCCCCCCCCCCCCCCCCACTCTTCCTCCTAATCTCCCAGCATTCACCAAAACTGTTAAATAATTCCACCATTGGCTCCTTCTCAGTCTTCCCAACTATAAAACTGACTATTTTCCTCACGTCATTCCTCATCCAATTATTCTTCATGTTTCCATTAGTTCCCCAAGGAGTCTTGTTCTACTAGGCAAATATTTGGGACATTCTAAAATGAAATGTTCCGGAGTCTCTGTTACACCTAAGTTACACATTTAACACACTTTTTCATCGCCTTTCCCGGTTCTCCATCTCAATATTCCCGTGACTTGGATCTCAAATTGAACAACAATGACCCCAGAAACGATCCATCCAGGTCCTCCACAAAAGCTGGCGCATCCTTTTTATATAACCAGTCTAAGGAACTGTTGGTCCCAATTCCAGCCGGCCAGTTTCTATTACAATTCTCAAGTACCCTTTCCATTATAAACCTCATCCCCTGCTTGTGCACACTTCTAGATAGTTTGTCTGTATAGAGTAGTTCCCCATCAACTCCCTCGCCTGCTTTATCTATCCTGTCTGAATGTTATAGTTCCATTCATGGTTGAATGTCGGTTTACTCCATCTGCTGTTTGGGAGGTTTACCAGGTAATTTAGGAACAGTTAAAACTAGAAGTCCTGTCATGAAATGCGCACAAATAGCACGTCGATCTGCGCGTTAATCTCCGCGTTATGACCATGGTAAGGCTATCAAATTTAGTACATATAGCCTGTGTACAAGCAACGTTTCAGCCAATGGAACTCAGGATAACCCGGAGGTCCATTGGCAGAAACATTGCCTGCGCTTGCTATGAGTAACCAGGAGAACCTGCCGTGCTTTGGATGCCATTCGATATGGCAATTGCGCGCAATTCCAACGCGCAATTAAGCCTAGATAAGCGCACAGTTCGTGACAGGATAACTTTCCCATATCGATTCTATCTTTACCCGGCATCCACCCGAGTCCCCCTCAGACCGCTTCCATTGCGGCTGCGTTAGTTGATCCTGTTATCCACCGACCCGCATCATTTTGCAGAATCTCCAAATTCTTCACTACCATTGGTTTAGAGGGATCACGTCTGTGCCATATGTTATACCTGGTAATCCCATCCTCTCCCAAATAGTTTTCCCAAAGAACATCTTGTTAACCCTTTACCCAACGAATCGGTCGCATCCGCCCGCGTAATGTGCAAATTCAGCAGTTGAAAAAATATTATTTTTCAAAAAATTTCAACAAAACCATATCATGTGACCCCTCGTTGAAACGAGCTCGTCGAGCTCGTTCCAACGAGGGGTCACATAATATGGTTTTGTTGAATTTTTTTGAAAAAATTAAAAAAATTATATTTAAAATAATAAATTTTGATATCGTCTGCGTTGGGTAAAGGGTTAAAGCTATTTCTTCCTAGAAGATTTAATTGATTGAGTATTCTTTTCCCCTTTGTCTTAA
The DNA here is from genome assembly GCA_031216915.1 of Pictodentalium vernedei. Taxonomy (NCBI): domain Eukaryota; kingdom Metazoa; phylum Mollusca; class Scaphopoda; order Dentaliida; family Dentaliidae; genus Pictodentalium; species Pictodentalium vernedei. Next base: position 70,921,806 of record CM062297.1, read on the forward strand.
GTTTTTCGGTATGATTTCTGTATATGCCTCTACCGTATAAACATTGATATTTGAAACCATTGCCAGGGAGCGCGGTGGCTCAGTAGGTAGAGGTGCAGACTGCAAGCCGAGAGGTCCTCGGTTCGAATCCCACCTGCGGCAACCGCGTTGTGTCCTTGGGCAAGATACTTCATCCCCATTGCCCGCGTGGGGGCACGATGACGCCGTGTACTAAGGCGTACTGCACGTCGATGGTGCGCATGTCTTCAACCAATCTAACCCTGCCTGTGCTGCAGTGCGGAGTTACGATGTTGGGGAGCTGGCAGCTGCTCGTCGTTGCTCGGTGGTTCTCTCCGGGTACTCCGGCTTCCTCCACCCGTAAAACTGTCACGGTCATGATTAGCCATTGTGCATAAATATGTGACCTTAAAGATCAATAAATAAATAAATTGCCATGCCCCACACCCCATCTCAATTCCGATCACAATTTTCACGCGTTACAAATTTTAAGCCGCAAACCACCAACAGTTGAAAATTCCATGCTTTATAATAACAGATTTCGTGACATGTTACCCATGCATATGACATCTTCTGACAACATTTTGTGATATTTGAACCATCTGACCATTCTAATTGAAGCCAATTTCCATGGGTATAACAAGGCTCCAATCTGTAGTGCTAAAGCCTTGAAGATGGCACTTTGTTGCTATCAAGGGGAGAATTCCAACACTTGAACCAAATGATTATGTATTTTTTTTTATACGTATTGAGGACGAAGGGTTGAATTTCTTCGGCAGTGCATTGTCCACATGAAGTTGTTGGAAAATTATCACTCAAAGGTAGGGGGTCCTATTGCGTTTCTCAAAAGACAGGGACGGATCCCAGATCCCAGACCGTAAGTCCGAGTGAAGCTGGAAGTGGATATGGGAGAAACCCTCTCATTTTAGTCACTGGTGTGGGTTCGTGGAGGGGGGGGGGGGGGGGGGGGGGGGGCTCTGCCGAGAAAATATTTTGAATTTTGGTGTCCAACGAACGAAATTTAGGCCTATTTTTCAACGGAAAGTCACCACTAACTCGCACTCAAGAAAGGCATGCCTCCGGTGACAGAATACCGTCAGGCGGTTATAAAGGCGACTAATTGTGTAAGCAATGTACTAGTCTATAAGAGAAGCGCGCATCATCTCGGTTTCCAGACGCATCTCGGTTTCCAGACGCAAAGTACCAGAGAACCACCGGCCTGTCTTCACTTTTTCTGGTGCAGACTTTTTGACTCCATGGTGATTATTGCCTGCCTCTTTCTCCTCTACCTCAACAGCAATAGAAGCACATTTGAGTTTGAAAAACAATGAACAAAGATAACGATGATCGCTTCATAATTTGATTCTCGATCTTCATGAAATCTCAAGACTGAAGTCACACTATAGTACACATGATGTAATGGTCGAGGTAAACACTTCTCTCGCTTTGTTTCATTGGGGAAATATAGAATATATCCATAGTAGATTGGTGTACCAAATGTCTTCGGCGCGCGGTTAACACCACTTCACCACGAGTGGTGAACATTTGGTACACCAAGCTACTTTGGGTATATTTTATTATATACCATGATCGTCAGATTATTAAGAGTCGCTATTATTTGTTCTCGATTTTACTGAGCACCAGACGTACATCCGTGCGTATCTGTTTTTGTTTACACGAGCATCGGTGGGCGGTTCTTCCGCTGTCAATTTTATCGCCGAAACGAAATGGAAAAAAGAAAATGAGCCTTTTTCGTTTTAATAACATAATAACATACTATTTCGAGTTATGCATGCTTTATTAACATGAGACAATGCATGTTTGTTAATTTTTGGCATCTTATGAAGTAAACCCATTTAAAAGAGTAATAAATAATTGCCACTTCCATTTCACTCTTCGCAAGGCGACGTGCGGTAAATTTAGACAAGTTTGCATTCAGGTCGACGTCACCAAAGGTCATCGTGGATGTAGTTCTACTGTAGGTGTAAATTTTAACTACTGAAATCCCATTGATGGCGTGTTCACCACGGTTGGTGTGTAAAGCTAAAATTTATGTCATAGGCTTTTCATATATAGTAGAATAAGTAATCATGGTATAAATGTCATAGAGAGGGAACGAATCATGTCGTGAATCTAGGTTGAGTGCCAATCAAACAATAAGCAAACAGGACCGTTTTCAAGAATCAAAGCAAACCCAAAAGGTTCTGTCGGAATTCATCAATCATCTCAAATAAACGTGCCAATACGAGTAACAATAACAGCCCGCGATAAAAAAGTCCAAACTAAATACCAGACACCAGTACGTAGATATGCTCTAGGACACTATAGATATATCGTTCGCTAAGTTCCAATGTGTTCCCTGTGTCTACTGGCACATAGAACACATTGGAACATTAAAGCACGCAAGACAAACAGTTAAATGCAAATTATTTTCCATTGAAACAAATGGTGTCAGCCCTGTCCGTAACAATTCATGAGTGACTTCAGTTAAACACGATTTGGCTGTTCTTTTCTGAGATAGCCTGAAAAACTCTGAGTGCCGCTCGGGTGTCTCGAGAGGCCGGATCCGCCACTGGATGTTGGATATTTAGCAGTCGGGTGTCGGAAGGGGCGGAGGTATATTTTGGAATTCAGAGGCCGCACCGCCCTCCCCCAGGCGAAGACCATCTAACCACTTCTCTGCGCTCTTTGTGGTCAAATTTCCTATTTACTCTTGTACCTCTACCGCGCGGAATGGGATCGATTAAATTCCCAAATTGAAAAGCCTAACATTTTCCTCTACAACCTACAGTACGCCCAGTCTAGAGTATCACTAAACCTACATTATGCCCAGTCTAGATTATCGCTAAACCTACAGTATGCACAGTCTAGAGTATCTCTAAACCTACAGTATGCCCATTCTGGAGTATCACTAAACCTACAATATGCCCAGTCTAGAGTATCACTAAATCTACAGCATGCCCAGTCTAGAATATCACTAACCCTACAGTATGCCCAGTCTAGAGAATCACCAAACCTACAGTATGTTCAGTCTAGAGTATCACTAAACCTACAGTATGCCCAGTCTAGAGTATCACTAAACCCACAGTATGCCAAGTCTAGAGTATCACAAAACCTATAGCATGCCCAGTCCAGAGTATCACTAAACCTTGCACGACGCATAAGTTGCATACGCATAAGGTGCATTCTGAAAAGAAACATTGAGAAGCACGAGCAACATCTTCGCAAATGGCCATCTGGCTTCACATGGCAGTCCATTAGCTTAAATTCCACGTGTATTTTTGATGCATAAAACTACAGCACGTGGAGAGTGTATTATCACTAAATCACCCATAGAGTGGCGATTCCACACAAGCAATAACTGCAAATTTGTTGCAAAGTATACCAAGCATGAGCAAAGTTCCATCCAATGGACCTTTAGCATTGCTTGTGTTTTTGTCCAAATATACAGAATTTGAAAGTGATACTTTTGTTGATATCGTCACACCGCGGTGATTTATTACAATCCACTCTCCACATACTGTAGACTCATAAGAAGTACATAATTGCCGTCAAATGCGAATCAACAGCGGTGACTTCAATCTAAACGAAAATGGAGGGGGGGGGGGGGCGCACAGTGGCTGCTCACCCCCACACACATGCAGTTTAGTCAGGGGCTGCGGAACCGGAGGGCTGGGGGGGGGGTCCCCACCCACTTTTTGCCGGGCCATGTTTTTTGTATGCATATATTTTAACACAACCAATGACTGCAGAAACAAGGGGCGGATCCAGAGCCTTCCCCATTTTTTCGCCAGTTATGTTTCTCTCGTACTGGTTCAGTTTAGATGGATTTCGGATAATTTTTTGCAGTAAGTGACAGCAAACACTAAAATGTATACAGTCTGTTAAAAAATCGGTTAACTGAAATAGATCGTAATCTTACAGACATGCAAGTACCAAATCCACCCCCAGACAAGATAATCCACAGACAGTATAATAGCTGTTAACGTCTGGTTAAGCATACAGGTGGGGTCTATTTATCAGCTTTGGTCGTTATGACCAAAGCTGATAAATAGACCTCAGATGTATGCTTTACCGACGTTTTTGAACGGCTCTCAAAGTGTGAAATCTTTCAAATACATCTCCTGAAATATCTCAAAATATCTGCTCAGATGCCTTGAAATAGGGGTTTTGGGACCTTGGAATTTAACATTTTCGTACCGACGACCATCCATCTCTCGATCCAGCCTCACCCCCTCCCCCCCCCCCCCCCCCCCACACACACACTTTTAAAATCGTTCCGCCGCCCCTGTTAGTTACACCCCTACAGACTATAAACAAAGAATAAACTCACCAGTCGGTGGACGTGCCAGCGAATGTACTAACAAAGGCAAACACAGAAGTATCAGCAGAGATTTCATACTGTCTGTTTGTTCAGGATGCGCAGTAAGCAATGTTGACGCTTGTAACTACCAAGGTCATCTGAAATACAATGCCCTTTATAGACGCATTCATCCGGCATGATTTTCTGCTCCATTAGCCCACATGTCAGCCAATTTCTCATTATATATTAACCATTTGATCACAAAAATATAACCACATTACCCGTCCATTTAATACACCTCCAGATAGATATCTGAAGAGCAATGATGATTTGCGTGTGATTGAGTGGAATCAGAACTATTCCTGGGATGGTGGGGGTGGGGTAGGGGTATTATTATCGCTGTTATACAATGAGACCGAACTCAGACTTTAGTCTGTTTCCAAGCTGAAAACAAAATTGCTGGCTGTGACTTGCTGTGAATCATAAGGTTCACACGAATGGCATTATATTGTGAACGTGGCCTTTATCTAACCCAACACTCAGGAATAATTTCCAACAAACAATCATAAATAATTAAAACTGAAATTTTTCATATGACATGCATATTTCTCACATTGTTTTTCCACGTTTTGATTATTTTTTAAATCCTTTACCTAACTAAAGCAGACGACACATGCAAAAAAAAATCTTGAATAACTCATTTTTTTTTATTTTTTGTCTCAAAAACATAGATTATGACCCCTCATTGGAACGAGCTCTACGAGCTCGTTCCAATGAGGGATCATAACCTATGTTTTTGAGACAAAAAATGAAAAAATAATGAAAATTAATTGGCGATTTTTGAGAATAGCGCTGGCCAGTTTTGGTCGTTACGTTGGGTGAAGGGTTAAACTACTATTCCCCTCTTTGAAATAGAAACCATGATTTTCCATTCCAGGATCATGATACAACATGAATCCATAAAGAAGATGGTTTCTCCGTGGATTTGAAAGTTAGATCAATCCATGTTTATACCGTGATTACTTATTCTGCTACATATAAAAACCTTATGATTTTAGCTTTACACACCAACCGTGGTGAACACGCCAGCAATGGGATTTCAATAGTAAACATTTACACATACAGTGGAACTACATCCAAGTTGACCTTCGAATGGTGACCTCGCCTTGAATGCAAACTTGTCTAAATTTATCACTCATCGCCTCGTGAAGAATGAAATGAAACCCGCAATTTTTTATCACACGTGTGAATATTGATTTATTTAACATTTAAACTCTTATTAATCTGACGATCATGGTATAAATAAAATTAGCTTGGTGTACCAAATGTTCACCTCTCGTGGTGAAGTGGTGTTAACAGCGCGCCAAAGGCTCGCGATTAACACCATTTCACCTCTCGTGGTGTGTAATTGGTACACCGAGCTAACATGGGTATATTCTATATGTCCACGTCTAGACCAAAGATCTACCTCCAAATAACAAATACTGATATTTCCAACTAACCCTTTACCCAACGGAGACGATATCAAAATTTATTATTTTAAATAACATTTTTTCAATTTAAAAAAAAAAATCAACAAAACCATATCATGTGACCCTCATTGGACCTAGCTCGACGAAGGCGTTCCACAGAGGGGTCACATGATATGGTTTTGTTGAACATTGTTTTGAAAATAGTATTTTTTCAGCTCCTGCAAGACCACACCGTTCCCATGCTGTGGGAGCATTCCATCAGAACAATGCTATAACAACACTGCCTTGGCCTGCAAGGAGACTCGCTTTGAATCCCTAAGGACACATTTGGGACTTTCTTGGACGGCGTGTACACTCGCTATTGACGTCACACAGTACTATTTTGTTCAGGAGATCACAAGTTACATTTTTTGTCAGCAACTGCGTATAGAAAGTGTCTCAACCACTGATCCCCATAGAACAGGATGGCTGTAACGTTAACTGGTTACATATAGAAAGTGTCTCAACCATTGATCTCTATAGAACAGGATGGCTGTAAGGCTCACTGGTTACATATAGAAAGTGTCTTAACCATTGATCTCTATAGAACAGGATGGCTGTAACGCTCAATGGTTACATATAGAAAGTGTCTCAACCACTGATCTCCATAGAACAGGATGGCTGTAACGCTCAATGGTTACATATAGAAAGTGTCTCAACCACTGATCTCCATAGAACAGGATGGCTGTAACGCTCACTGGTTACATATAGAAAGTGTCTCAACCACTGATCTGTATAGAACAGGATGGCTGTAACGCTCAATGGTTACATATAGAAAGTGTTTCAACCACTGATCTCAATAGAACAGGATGGTTGTAATGCTCACTGGTTACATATAGAAAGTGTCTCAACCATTGATCTGTATAGAACAGGATGGCTGTAACGCTCAATGGTTACATATAGAAAGTGTCTCAGCCATTGATCTCTATAGAACAGGATGGCTGTAACGTTCACTGGTTACATATAGAAAGTGTCTCAGCCATTGATCTCTATAGAACAGGATGGCTGTAACGCTCACTGGTTACATATAGAAAGTGTCTCAATCATTGATCTCTATAGAACAGGATGGCTGTAACGTTCACTGGTTACATATAGAAAGTGTCTCAGCCACTGATCTCTATTCTATAGAACAGGATGGCTGTAACGTTCACTGGTTACATATAGAAAGTGTCTCAGCCACTGATCTCTATTCTATAGAACAGGATGGCTGTAACGTTCACTGTTTACATATAGAAAGTGTCTCAGCCACTGATCTCTATTCTTTAGAACAGGATGGCTGTAACGTTCACTGGTTACATATAGAAAGTGTCTCGGCCACTGATCTCTATTCTATAGAACAGGATGGCTGTGACGTTCACTGGTTACATATAGAAAGGGGCTCAGCCACTGATCTCTATTCTATAGAACAGGATGGCTGTAACGCTCAATGGTTACATATAGAAAGTGTATCAACCACTGATTCCCATAGAACAGGATGGATGTAACGTTAACTGGTTACATATAGAAAGTGTCTCAACCATTGATCTCTATAGAAAAGGATGGCTGTAACGCTCAATGGTTACATATAGAAAGTGTCTCAACCATTGATCTCTATAGAACAGGATGGCTGTAACGTTCACTGGTTACATATAGAAAGTGTCTCAACCATTGATCTCTATAGAACAGGATGGCTGTAACGCTCAATGGTTACATATAGAAAGTGTCTCAACCATTGATCTCTATAGAACAGGATGGCTGTAACGTTCACTTGTTACATATAGAAAGTGTCTCAACCACTGATCTCTATAGAACAGGATGGCTGTAACGCTCAATGGTTACATATAGAAAGTGTCTCAGCCACTGATCTCTATAGAACATGATGGCTGTAACGCTCAATGGTTACATATAGAAAGTGTCTCAACCATTGATCTCTATAGAACAGGATGGCTGTAAGGCTCACTGGTTACATATAGAAAGTGTCTCAACCACAGATCTCCATAGAACAGGATGGCTGTAACGCTCACTGGTTACATATAGAAAGTGTCTCAACCACTGATCTCCATAGAACAGGATGGATGTAACACTCACTGGTTACATATAGAAAGTGTCTCAACCATTGATCTCTATAGAACAGGATGGCTGTAACGCTCACTAGTTACATATAGAAAGTGTCTCAACCACTGATCTCTATAGAACAGGATGGCTGTAACGTTCACTGGTTACATACAGAAAGTGTCTCAACCACTGATCTATATAGAACAGGATGGCCGTAACGCTCACTGGTTACATATAGAAAGTGTCTCAACCATTGATCTCTATAAAACAGGATGGCTGTAACGCTCACTGGTTACATATAGGAAGTGGCTCAACCATAGATCTCTATAGAACAGGATGGCTGTAACGTTCACTGTTTACATATAGAAAGTGTCTCAACCATTGACCTCTATTCAATAGAACAGGATGGCTGTAACGCTCACTGGTTACATATAGGAAGTGGCTCAACCATAGATCTCTATAGAACAGGATGGCTGTAACGTTCACTGTTTACATATAGAAAGTGTCTCAACCATTGATCTCTATTCAATAGAATAGGATGGCTGTAACGCTCACTGGTTACATATAGCAAGTGGTTCAACCACTGATCTCTATAGAACAGGATGGCTGTAACGCTCAATGGTTACATATAGAAAGTGTCTCAACCATTGATCTCTATAGAACAGGATGGCTGTAACGCTCACTGGTTACATATAGAAAGTGGTTCAACAACTGATCTCTATAGAACAGGATGGCTGTAACGCTCACTGGTCACATATAGAAATTGTCTCAACCATTGATCTCTATAGAACAGGATGGCTGTAACGCTCACTGGTTACATATAGAAAGTGTCTCAACCATTGATCTCTATAGAACAGGATGGCTGTAACGCTCACTGGTTACATATAGAAAGTGTCTCAACCATTGATCTCTATTCTATAGAACAGGATGGCTGTAACGTTCAATGGTTACATATAGAAGGTGTCTCCACCATTGATCTCTATAGAACAGGATGGCCGTAACGTTCACTGGTTACATATAGAAAGTGTCTCAACCATTGATCTCTATTCTATAGAACAGGATGGCTGTAACGTTCAATGGTTACATATAGAAGGTGTCTCCATCATTGATCTCTATAGAACAGGATGGCCGTAACGTTCACTGGTTACATATAGAAAGTGTCTCAACCATTGATCTCTATTCAATAGAACAGGATGGCTGTAACGTTCAATGGTTACATATAGGAAGTGTCTCAACCATTGATCTCTATAAAACAGGATGGCTGTAACGCTCACTGGTTACATATAGAAAGTGTCTCAGCCACTGATCTCTATTCTATAGAACAGGATGGCTGTAACGTTCACTGGTTACATATAGAAAGTGTCTCAGCCACTGATCTCTATGCTATAGAACAGGATGGCTGTAACGTTCACTGTTTACATATAGAAAGTGTCTCAACCACTGATCTCTATTTTATAGAACAGGATGGCTGTAACGTTCAATGGTTACATATGGAAAGTATCTCAACCATTGATCTCTATAGAACAGGATGGCTGTAACATTCAATGGTTACATATAGAAAGTGTCTCAACCATTGATCTCTATTCTTTAGAACAGGATGGCTGTAACGTTCACTGGTTACATATAGAAAGTGTCTCAGCCACTGATCTCTATTCTATAGAAAGGATGGCTGTAACGTTCACTGTTTACATATAGAAAGTGTCTCAACCACTGATCTCTATTCTATAGAACAGGATGGCTGTAACGCTCACTGGTTACATATAGAAAGTGTCTCAACCATTGATCTCTATAGAACAGGATGGCTGTAACGTTCAATGGTTACATATAGAAAGTGTCTCAACCATTGATCTCTATTCTTTAGAACAGGATGGCTGTAACGTTCACTGGTTACATTTAGAAAGTGTCCCAGCCACTGATCTCTATTCTATAGAACAGGATGTCTGTAACGTTCACTGGTTACATATAAAAAGTGTCTCAGCCACTGATCTCTATTCTATAGAACAGGATGGCTGTAACGTTCACTGTTTACATATAGAAAGTGTCTCAACCACTGATCTCTATTCTATAGAACAGGATGGCCGTAACGTTCAAGGGTTACATATAGAAAGTGTCTCAACCATTGATCTCTATAGAACAGGATGGCTGTAACGTTCACTGGTTACATATAGAAAGTGTCTCAGCCACTGATCTCTATTCTATAGAACATGATGGCTGTAACGTTCACTCGTTACATATAGAAAGTGTCTCAACCATTGATCTCTATTCTTTAGAACAGGATGGCTGTAACGTTCACTGGTTACATATAGAAAGTGTCTCAACCATTGATCTCTATAGAACAGGATGGCTTTAACGTTGAATGGTTACATATAGAAAGTGTCTCAACCAGTGATCTCTATAGAACAGGATGGCTGTAACGTTCACTGGTTACATATAGAAAGTGTCTCAACCATTGATCTCTATAGAACAGGATGGCTGTAACGTTCAATGGTTACATATAGAAAGTGTCTCAACCATTGATCTCTATAGAACAGGATGGCTGTCACGCTCACTGGTTACATATAGAAAGTGTCTCAGCCACTGATCTCTATTCTATAGAACATGATGGCTGTAACGTTCACTCGTTACATATAGAAAGTGTCTCAACCATTGATCTCTATTCTTTAGAACAGGATGGCTGTAACGTTCACTGGTTACATATAGAAAGTGTCTCAACCACTGATCTCTATAGAACAGGATGGCTGTAACGCTCACTGGTTACATATAGAGAGTGTCTCAGCCATTGATCTCTATAGAACAGGATGGCTGTAACGTTCACTGGTTACATATAGAAAGTGTCTCAGCCATTGATCTCTATAGAACAGGACGGCTGTAACGCTCACTGGTTATATATAGAAAGTGTCTCAATCATTGATCTCTATAGAACAGGATGGCTGTAACTTTCACTGGTTACATATAGAAAGTGTCTCAGCCACTGATCTCTATTCTATAGAACAGGATGGCTGTGACGTTCACTGGTTACATATAGAAAGGGGCTCAGCCACTGATTTCTATTCTATAGAACAGGATGGCTGTAACGCTCAATGGTTACATATAGAAAGTGTCTCAACCACTGATCCCCATAGAACAGGATGGCTGTAACGTTAACTGGTTACATATAGAAAGTGTCTCAACCATTGATCTCTATAGAACAGGATGGCTGTAACGCTCAATGGTTACATACAGAAAGTGTCTCAATCATTGGTCTCTATAGAACAGGATGGCTGTAACGTTCACTGGTTACATATAGAAAGGGGCTGAGCCACTGATCTCTATTCTATAGAACAGGATGGCTGTAACGCTCAATGGTTACATATAGAAAGTGTCTCAACCACAGATCTCTATAGAACAGGATGGCCGTAACGCTCACTGGTTACATATAGAAAGTGTCTCAACCATTGATCTCTATAGAACAGGATGGCTGTAACGCTCAATGGTTACATATAGAAAGTGTCTTAACCATTGATCTCTATAGAACAGGATGGCTGTAACGCTCAATGGTTACATATAGAAAGTGTCTCAACCATTGATCTCTATAGAACAGGATGGCTGTAACGTTCACTTGTTACATATAGAAAGTATCTCAACCATTGATCTCTATAGAACAGGATGGCTGTAACGCTCAATGGTTACATATAGAAAGTGTCTCAACCATTGATCTCTATAGAACAGGATGGCTGTAACGTTCACTTGTTACATATAGAGAGTGTCTCAACCACTGATCTCTATAGAACAGGATGGCTGTAACGCTCAATGGTTACATATAGAAAGTGTCTCAGCCACTGATCTCTATAGAACATGATGGCTGTAACGCTCAATGGTTACATATAGAAAGTGTCTCAACCATTGATCTCTATAGAACAGGATGGCTGTAAGGCTCACTGGTTACATATAGAAAGTGTCTCAACCACTGATCTCCATAGAACAGGATGGCTGTAACGCTCACTGGTTACATATAGAAAGTGTCTCAACCACTGATCTCCATAGAACAGGATGGCTGTAACGCTCACTGGTTACATATAGAAAGTGTCTCAACCATTGATCTCTATAGAACAGGATGGCTGTAACGCTCACTGGTTACATATAGAAAGTGTCTCAACCGCTGATCTCTATAGAACAGGATGGCTGTAACGTTCACTGGTTACATACAGAAAGTGTCTCAACCATTGATCTCTATAGAACAGGATGGCTGTAACGCTCACTGGTTACATATAGAAAGTGTCTCAACCGTTGATCTCTATTCAATAGAACAGGATGGCTGTAACGCTCACTGGTTACATATAGAAAGTGTCTCAGCCACTGATCTCTATTCTATAGAACAGGATGGCTGTAACGTTCACTGGTTACATATAGAAAGTGTCTCAGCCACTGATCTCTATGCTATAGAACAGGATGGCTGTAACGTTCACTGGTTACATATAGAAAGTGTCTCAACCATTGATCTCTATTCAATAGAACAGGATGGCTGTAACGCTCACTGGTTACATATAGAAAGTGTCTCAGCCACTGATCTCTATTCTATAGAACAGGATGGCTGTAACGTTCACTGGTTACATATAGAAAGTGTCTCAGCCACTGATCTCTATGCTATAGAACAGGATGGCTGTAACGTTCAATGGTTACATATAGAAAGTGTCTCAACCATTGATCTCTATAGAACAGGATGGCTGTAACGTTCAATGGTTACATATAGAAAGTGTCTCAACCATTGATCTCTATTCTTTAGAACAGGATGGCTGTAACGTTCACTGGTTACATATAGAAAGTGTCTCAGCCACTGATCTCTATTCTATAGAACAGGATGGCTGTAACGTTCACTGTTTACATATAGAAAGTGTCTCAACCACTGATCTCTATTCTATAGAACAGGATGGCTGTAACGCTCACTGGTTACATATAGAAAGTGTCTCAACCATTGATCTCTATAGAACAGGATGGCTGTAACGTTCAATGGTTACATATAGAAAGTGTCTCAACCATTGATCTCTATTCTTTAGAACAGGATGGCTGTAACGTTCACTGGTTACATTTAGAAAGTGTCTCAGCCACTGATCTCTATTCTATAGAACAGGATGGCTGTAACGCTCACTGGTTACATATAGAAAGTGTCTCAGCCACTGATCTCTATTCTATAGAACAGGATGGCTGTAACGTTCACTGTTTACATATAGAAAGTGTCTCAACCACTGATCTCTATTCTATAGAACAGGATGGCCGTAACGTTCAATGGTTACATATAGAAAGTGTCTCAACCATTGATCTCTATAGAACAGGATGGCTGTAACGTTCACTGGTTACATATAGAAAGTGTCTCAGCCACTGATCTCTATTCTATAGAACATGATGGCTGTAACGTTCACTCGTTACATATAGAAAGTGTCTCAACCATTGATCTCTATTCTTTAGAACAGGATGGCTGTAACGTTCACTGGTTACATATAGAAAGTGTCTCAGCCACTGATCTCTATTCTATAGAACATGATGGCTGTAACGTTCACTCGTTACATATAGAAAGTGTCTCAACCATTGATCTCTATAGAACAGGATGGCCGTAACGCTCACTGGTTACATATAGAAAGTGTCTCAACCATTGATCTCTATAGAACAGGATGGCTGTAACGCTCAATGGTTACATATAGAAAGTGTCTTAACCATTGATCTCTATAGAACAGGATGGCTGTAACGCTCAATGGTTACATATAGAAAGTGTCTCAACCATTGATCTCTATAGAACAGGATGGCTGTAACGTTCACTGGTTACATATAGAAAGTGTCTCAACCATTGATCGCTATAGAACAGGATGACTGTAACGCTCAATGGTTACATATAGAAAGTGTCTCAACCATTGATCTCTATAGAACAGGATGGCTGTAACGTTCACTTGTTACATATAGAAAGTGTCTCAACCACTGATCTCTATAGAACAGGATGGCTGTGACGCTCAATGGTTACATATAGAAAGTGTCTCAGCCACTGATCTCTATAGAACATGATGGCTGTAACGCTCAATGGTTACATATAGAAAGTGTCTCAACCATTGATCTCTATAGAACAGGATGGCTGTAAGGCTCACTGGTTACATATAGAACGTGTCTCAACCACTGATCTCCATAGAACAGGATGGCTGTAACGCTCACTGGTTACATATAGAAAGTGTCTCAACCACTGATCTCCATAGAACAGGATGGCTGTAACGCTCACTGGTTACATATAGAAAGTGTCTCAACCATTGATCTCTATAGAACAGGATGGCTGTAACGCTCACTAGTTACATATAGAAAGTGTCTCAACCACTGATCTCTATAGAACAGGATGGCTGTAACGTTCACGGGTTACATACAGAAAGTGTCTCAACCACTGATCTCTATAGAACAGGATGGCCGTAACGCTCACTGGTTACATATAGAAAGTGTCTCAACCATTGATCTCTATAGAACAGGATGGCTGTAACGCTCACTGGTTACATATAGGAAGTGGCTCAACCATAGATCTCTATAGAACAGGATGGCTGTAACGTTCACTGATTACATATAGAAAGTGTCTCAACCATTGATCTCTATTCAATAGAACAGGATGGCTGTAACGCTCACTGGTTACATATAGAAAGTGGTTCAACAACTGATCTCTATAGAACAGGATGGCTGTAACGCGCACTGGCTACATATAGAAAGTGACTCAACCATTGATCTCTATAGAACAGGATGGCTGTAACGCTCACTGGTTACATATAGAAAGTGTCTCAACCATTGATCTCTATAGAACAGGATGGCTGTAACGCTTACTGGATACATATAAAAAGTGTCTCAACCATTGATCTCTATTCTATAGAACAGGATGGCTGTAATGTTCAATGGTTACATATAGAAGGTGTCTCCACCATTGATCTCTATAGAACAGGATGGCCGTAAGGTTCACTGGTTACATATAGAAAGTGTCTCAACCATTGATTTCTATTCTATAGAACAGGATGGCTGTAACGTTCAATGGTTACATATAGAAGGTGTCTCCACCATTGATCTCTATAGAACAGGATGGCTGTAACGTTCACTGGTTACATATAGAAAGTGTCTCAACCATTGATCTCTATTCAATAGAACAGGATGGCTGTAACGTTCAATGGTTACATATAGAAAGTGTCTCAACCATTGATCTCTATAAAACAGGATGGCTGTAACGCTCACTGGTTACATATAGAAAGTGTCTCAGCCACTGATCTCTATTCTATAGAACAGGATGGCTGTAACGTTCACTGGTTACATATAGAAAGTGTCTCAGCCACTGATCTCTATGCTATAGAACAGGATGGCTGTAACGTTCACTGTTTACATATAAAAAGTGTCTCAACCACTGATCTCTATTCTATAGAACAGGATGGCTGTAACGTTCAATGGTTACATATAGAAAGTGTCTCAACCATTGATCTCTATAGAACAGGATGGCTGTAACGTTCAATGGTTACATATAGAAAGTGTCTCAACCATTGATCTCAATTCTTTAGAACAGGATGGCTGTAACGTTCACTGGTTACATATAGAAAGTGTCTCAGCCACTGATCTGTATTCTATAGAACAGGATGGCTGTAACGTTCACTGTGTACATATAGAAAGTGTCTCAACCACTGATCTCTATTCTATAGAACAGGATGGCTGTAACGCTCACTGGTTACATATAGAAAGTGTCTCAACCATTGATCTCTATAGAACAGGATGGCTGTAACGTTCAATGGTTACATATAGAAAGTGTCTCAACCATTGATCTCTTTAGAACAGGATGGCTGTAACTTTCAATGGTTACATATAGAAAGTGTCTCAACCATTGATCTCTATTCTTTAGAACAGGATGGCTGTAACGTTCACTGGTTACATATAGAAAGTGTCTCAGCCACTGATCTCTATTCTATAGAACAGGATGGCTGTAACGTTCACTGTTTACATATAGAAAGTGTCTCAACCACTGATCTCTATAGAACAGGATGGCTGTAACGCTCACTGGTTACATATAGAAAGTGTCTCAGCCATTGATCTCTATAGAACAGGATGGCTGTAACGTTCACTGGTTACATATAGAAAGTGTCTCAGCCATTGATCTCTATAGAACAGGACGGCTGTAACGCTCACTGGTTATATATAGAAAGTGTCTCAATCATTGATCTCTATAGAACAGGATGGCTGTAACTTTCACTGGTTACATATAGAAAGTGTCTCAGCCACTGATCTCTATTCTATAGAACAGGATGGCTGTGACGTTCACTGGTTACATATAGAAAGGGGCTCAGCCACTGATTTCTATTCTATAGAACAGGATGGCTGTAACGCTCAATGGTTACATATAGAAAGTGTCTCAACCACTGATCCCCATAGAACAGGATGGCTGTAACGTTAACTGGTTACATATAGAAAGTGTCTCAACCATTGATCTCTATAGAACAGGATGGCTGTAACGCTCAATGGTTACATATAGAAAGTGTCTCAATCATTGGTCTCTATAGAACAGGATGGCTGTAACGTTCACTGGTTACATATAGAAAGGGGCTGAGCCACTGATCTCTATTCTATAGAACAGGATGGCTGTAACGCTCAATGGTTACATATAGAAAGTGTCTCAACCACTGATCTCTATAGAACAGGATGGCCGTAACGCTCACTGGTTACATATAGAAAGTGTCTCAACCATTGATCTCTATAGAACAGGATGGCTGTAACGCTCAATGGTTACATATAGAAAGTGTCTTAACCATTGATCTCTATAGAACAGGATGGCTGTAACGCTCAATGGTTACATATAGAAAGTGTCTCAACCATTGATCTCTATAGAACAGGATGGCTGTAACGTTCACTGGTTACATATAGAAAGTATCTCAACCATTGATCTCTATAGAACAGGATGGCTGTAACGCTCAATGGTTACATATAGAAAGTGTCTCAACCATTGATCTCTATAGAACAGGATGGCTGTAACGTTCACTTGTTACATATAGAGAGTGTCTCAACCACTGATCTCTATAGAACAGGATGGCTGTAACGCTCAATGGTTACATATAGAAAGTGTCTCAGCCACTGATCTCTATAGAACATGATGGCTGTAACGCTCAATGGTTACATATAGAAAGTGTCTCAACCATTGATCTCTATAGAACAGGATGGCTGTAAGGCTCACTGGTTACATATAGAAATTGTCTCAACCACTGATCTCCATAGAACAGGATGGCTGTAACGCTCACTGGTTACATATAGAAAGTGTCTCAACCACTGATCTCCATAGAACAGGATGGCTGTAACGCTCACTGGTTACATATAGAAAGTGTCTCAACCATTGATCTCTATAGAACAGGATGGCTGTAACGCTCACTGGTTACATATAGAAAGTGTCTCAACCGCTGATCTCTATAGAACAGGATGGCTGTAACGTTCACTGGTTACATACAGAAAGTGTCTCAACCACTGATCTCTATAGAACAGGATGGCCGTAACGCTCACTGGTTACATATAGAAAGTGTCTCAACCATTGATCTCTATAGAACAGGATGGCTGTAACGCTCACTGGTTACATATAGGAAGTGGCTCAACCATAGATCTCTATAGAACAGGATGGCTGTAACGTTCACTGTTTACATATAGAAAGTGTCTCAACCATTGATCTCTATTCAATAGAACAGGATGGCTGTAACGCTCACTGGTTACATATAGAAAGTGGTTCAACAACTGATCTCTATAGAACAGGATGGCTGTAACGCTCACTGGTTACATATAGAAAGTGTCTCAACCATTGATCTCTATAGAACAGGATGGCTGTAACGCTCACTGGTTACATATAGAAAGTGTCTCAACCATTGATCTCTATTCAATAGAACAGGATGGCTGTAACGCTCACTGGTTACATATAGAAAGTGTCTCAGCCACTGATCTCTATTCTATAGAACAGGATGGCTGTAACGTTCACTGGTTACATATAGAAAGTGTCTCAGCCACTGATCTCTATGCTATAGAACAGGATGGCTGTAACGTTCACTGTTTACATATAGAAAGTGTCTCAACCACTGATCTCTATTCTATAGAACAGGATGGCTGTAACGTTCAATGGTTACATATAGAAAGTGTCTCAACCATTGATCTCTATAGAACAGGATGGCTGTAACGTTCAATGGTTACATATAGAAAGTGTCTCAACCATTGATCTCTATTCTTTAGAACAGGATGGCTGTAACGTTCACTGGTTACATATAGAAAGTGTCTCAGCCACTGATCTCTATTCTATAGAACAGGATGGCTGTAACGTTCACTGTTTACATATAGAAAGTGTCTCAACCACTGATCTCTATTCTATAGAACAGGATGGCTGTAACGCTCACTGGTTACATATAGAAAGTGTCTCAACCATTGATCTCTATAGAACAGGATGGCTGTAACGTTCAATGGTTACATATAGAAAGTGTCTCAACCATTGATCTCTATTCTTTAGAACAGGATGGCTGTAACGTTCACTGGTTACATTTAGAAAGTGTCTCAGCCACTGATCTCTATTCTATAGAACAGGATGGCTGTAACGCTCACTGGTTACATATAGAAAGTGTCTCAGCCACTGATCTCTATTCTATAGAACAGGATGGCTGTAACGTTCACTGTTTACATATAGAAAGTGTCTCAACCACTGATCTCTATTCTATAGAACAGGATGGCCGTAACGTTCAATGGTTACATATAGAAAGTGTCTCAACCATTGATCTCTATAGAACAGGATGGCTGTAACGTTCACTGGTTACATATAGAAAGTGTCTCAGCCACTGATCTCTATTCTATAGAACATGATGGCTGTAACGTTCACTCGTTACATATAGAAAGTGTCTCAACCATTGATCTCTATTCTTTAGAACAGGATGGCTGTAACGTTCACTGGTTACATATAGAAAGTGTCTCAGCCACTGATCTCTATTCTATAGAACATGATGGCTGTAACGTTCACTCGTTACATATAGAAAGTGTCTCAACCATTGATCTCTATAGAACAGGATGGCCGTAACGCTCACTGGTTACATATAGAAAGTGTCTCAACCATTGATCTCTATAGAACAGGATGGCTGTAACGCTCAATGGTTACATATAGAAAGTGTCTTAACCATTGATCTCTATAGAACAGGATGGCTGTAACGCTCAATGGTTACATATAGAAAGTGTCTCAACCATTGATCTCTATAGAACAGGATGGCTGTAACGTTCACTGGTTACATATAGAAAGTGTCTCAACCATTGATCTCTATAGAACAGGATGACTGTAACGCTCAATGGTTACATATAGAAAGTGTCTCAACCATTGATCTCTATAGAACAGGATGGCTGTAACGTTCACTTGTTACATATAGAAAGTGTCTCAACCACTGATCTCTATAGAACAGGATGGCTGTAACGCTCAATGGTTACATATAGAAAGTGTCTCAGCCACTGATCTCTATAGAACATGATGGCTGTAACGCTCAATGGTTACATATAGAAAGTGTCTCAACCATTGATCTCTATAGAACAGGATGGCTGTAAGGCTCACTGGTTACATATAGAACGTGTCTCAACCACTGATCTCCATAGAACAGGATGGCTGTAACGCTCACTGGTTACATATAGAAAGTGTCTCAACCACTGATCTCCATAGAACAGGATGGCTGTAACGCTCACTGGTTACATATAGAAAGTGTCTCAACCATTGATCTCTATAGAACAGGATGGCTGTAACGCTCACTAGTTACATATAGAAAGTGTCTCAACCACTGATCTCTATAGAACAGGATGGCTGTAACGTTCACGGGTTACATACAGAAAGTGTCTCAACCACTGATCTCTATAGAACAGGATGGCCGTAACGCTCACTGGTTACATATAGAAAGTGTCTCAACCATTGATCTCTATAGAACAGGATGGCTGTAACGCTCACTGGTTACATATAGGAAGTGGCTCAACCATAGATCTCTATAGAACAGGATGGCTGTAACGTTCACTGATTACATATAGAAAGTGTCTCAACCATTGATCTCTATTCAATAGAACAGGATGGCTGTAACGCTCACTGGTTACATATAGAAAGTGGTTCAACAACTGATCTCTATAGAACAGGATGGCTGTAACGCGCACTGGCTACATATAGAAAGTGACTCAACCATTGATCTCTATAGAACAGGATGGCTGTAACGCTCACTGGTTACATATAGAAAGTGTCTCAACCATTGATCTCTATAGAACAGGATGGCTGTAACGCTTACTGGATACATATAAAAAGTGTCTCAACCATTGATCTCTATTCTATAGAACAGGATGGCTGTAATGTTCAATGGTTACATATAGAAGGTGTCTCCACCATTGATCTCTATAGAACAGGATGGCCGTAAGGTTCACTGGTTACATATAGAAAGTGTCTCAACCATTGATTTCTATTCTATAGAACAGGATGGCTGTAACGTCCAATGGTTACATATAGAAGGTGTCTCCACCATTGATCTCTGTAGAACAGGATGGCTGTAACGTTCACTGGTTACATATAGAAAGTGTCTCAACCATTGATCTCTATTCAATAGAACAGGATGGCTGTAACGTTCAATGGTTACATATAGAAAGTGTCTCAACCATTGATCTCTATAAAACAGGATGGCTGTAACGCTCACTGGTTACATATAGAAAGTGTCTCAGCCACTGATCTCTATTCTATAGAATGGATGGCTGTAACGTTCACTGGTTACATATAGAAAGTGTCTCAGCCACTGATCTCTATGCTATAGAACAGGATGGCTGTAACGTTCACTGTTTACATATAGAAAGTGTCTCAACCACTGATCTCTATTCTATAGAACAGGATGGCTGTAACGTTCAATGGTTACATATAGAAAGTGTCTCAACCATTGATCTCTATAGAACAGGATGGCTGTAACGTTCAATGGTTACATATAGAAAGTGTCTCAACCATTGATCTCTATTCTTTAGAACAGGATGGCTGTAACGTTCACTGGTTACATATAGAAAGTGTCTCAGCCACTGATCTGTATTCTATAGAACAGGATGGCTGTAACGTTCACTGTGTACATATAGAAAGTGTCTCAACCACTGATCTCTATTCTATAGAACAGGATGGCTGTAACGCTCACTGGTTACATATAGAAAGTGTCTCAACCATTGATCTCTATAGAACAGGATGGCTGTAACGTTCAATGGTTACATATAGAAAGTGTCTCAACCATTGATCTCTTTAGAACAGGATGGCTGTAACTTTCAATGGTTACATATAGAAAGTGTCTCAACCATTGATCTCTATTCTTTAGAACAGGATGGCTGTAACGTTCACTGGTTACATATAGAAAGTGTCTCAGCCACTGATCTCTATTCTATAGAACAGGATGGCTGTAACGTTCACTGTTTACATATAGAAAGTGTCTCAACCACTGATCTCTATTCTATAGAACAGGATGGCCGTAACGTTCAATGGTTACATATAGAAAGTGTCTCAACCATTGATCTCTATAGAACAGGATTGCTGTAACGTTCACAGGTTACATATAGAAAGTGTCTCAGCCACTGATCTCTATTCTATAGAACATGATGGCTGTAACGTTCACTCGTTACATATAGAAAGTTTCTCAACCATTGATCTCTATTCTTTAGAACAGGATGGCTGTAACGTTCACTGGTTACATATAGAAAGTGTCTCAGCCACTGATCTCTATTCTATAGAACATGATGGCTGTAACGTTCACTCGTTACATATAGAAAGTGTCTCAACCATTGATCTCTATAGAACAGGATGGCCGTAACGCTCACTGGTTACATATAGAAAGTGTCTCAACCATTGATCTCTATAGAACAGGATGGCTGTAACGCTCAATGGTTACATATAGAAAGTGTCTTAACCATTGATCTCTATAGAACAGGATGGCTGTAACGCTCAATGGTTACATATAGAAAGTGTCTCAACCATTGATCTCTATAGAACAGGATGGCTGTAAAGTTCACTGGTTACATATAGAAAGTGTCTCAACCATTGATCTCTATAGAACAGGATGGTTGTAACGCTCAATGGTTACATATAGAAAGTGTCTCAACCATTGATCTCTATAGAACAGGATGGCTGTAACGTTCACTTGTTACATATAAAAAGTGTCTCAACCACTGATCTCCATAAAAGAGGATGGCTGTAACGCTCACTGGTTACATATAGAAAGTGTCTCAACCATTGATCTCTATAGAACAGGATGGCTGTAACGCTCACTAGTTACATATAGAAACTGTCTCAACCACTGATCTCTATAGAACAGGATGGCTGTAACGTTCACTGGTTACATACAGAAAGTGTCTCAACCACTGATCTTTATAGAACAGGATGGCCGTAACGCTCACTGGTTACATATAGAAAGTGTCTCAACCATTGATCTCTATAGAACAGGATGGCTGTAACGCTAACAGGTTACATATAGGAAGTGGCTCAACCATAGATCTCTATAGAACAGGATGGCTGTATCGTTCACTGTTTACATATAGAAAGTGTCTCAACCATTGATCTCTATTCAATAGAACAGGATGGCTGTAACGCTCACTGGTTACATATAGAAAGTGGTTCAACAACTGATCTCTATAGAACAGGATGGCTGTAACGCTCACTGGTTACATATAGAAAGTGTCTCAACCATTGATCTCTATAGAACAGGATGGCTGTAACGCTCACTGGTTACATATAGAAAGTGTCTCTACCATTGATCTCTATAGAACAGGATGGCTGTAACGCTCACTGGTTACATATAGAAAGTGTCTCAACCATTGATCTCTATTCTATAGAACAGGATGGCTGTAACGTTCAATGGTTACATATAGAAGGTGTCTCCACCATTGATCTCTATAGAACAGGATGACTGTAACGTTCAATGGTTACATATAGAAAGTGTCTCAACCATTGATCTCTATTCTTTAGAACAGGATGGCTGTAACGTTCACTGGTTACATTTAGAAAGTGTCTCAGCCACTGATCTCTATTCTATAGAACAGGATGGCTGTAACGTTCACTGGTTACATATAGAAAGTGTCTCAGCCACTGATCTCTATTCTATAGAACAGGATGGCTGTAACGTTCACTGTTTACATATAGAAAGTGTCTCAACCACTGATCTCTATTCTATAGAACAGGATGGCCGTAACGTTCAATGGTTACATATAGAAAGTGTCTCAACCATTGATGTCTATAGAACAGGATGGCTGTAACGTTCACTGGTTACATATAGAAAGTGTCTCAGCCACTGATCTCTATTCTATAGAAGATGATGGCTGTAACGTTCACTCGTTACATATAGAAAGTGTCTCAACCATTGATCTCTATTCTTTAGAACAGGATGGCTGTAACGTTCACTGGTTACATATAGAAAGTGTCTCAGCCACTGATCTCTATTCTAAAGAACATGATGGCTGTAACGTTCACTCGTTACATATAGAAAGTGTCTCAACGATTGATCTCTATAGAACAGGATGGCTGTAACGTTCACTGGTTACATATAGAAAGTGTCTCAACCATTGATCTCTATTGAACAGGATGGCTGTAACGTTCAATGGTTACATATAGAAAGTGTCTCAACCATTGATCTCTATAGAACAGGATGGCTGTAACGCTCACTGGTTACATATAGAAAGTGTCTCAGCCACTGATCTCTATTGTATAGAACATGATGGCTGTAACGTTCACTCGTTACATATAGAAAGTGTCTCAACCATTGATCTCTATTCTTTAGAACAGGATGGCTGTAACGTTCACTGGTTACATATAGAAAGTGTCTCAACCATTGATCTCTATAGAACAGGATGGCTGTAACGCTCACTGGTTACATATAGAAAGTGTCTCAGCCATTGATCTCTTTAGAACAGGATGGCTGTAACGTTCACTGGTTACATATAGAAAGTGTCTCAGCCATTGATCTCTATAGAACAGGATGGCTGTAACGCTCACTGGTTACATATAGAAAGTGTCTCAATCATTGATCTCTATAGAACAGGATAGCTGTAACGTTCACTGGTTACATATAGAAAGTGTCTCAGCCACTGATCTCTATTCTATAGAACAGGATGGCTGTAACGTTCACTGTTTACATATAGAAAGTGGCTCAACCACTGATCTCTATTCTATAGAACAGGATGGCTGTAACGTTCAATGGTTACATATAGAAAGTGTCTCAACCATTGATCTCTATAGAACAGGATGGCTGTAACGTTCAATGGTTACATATAGAAAGTGTCTCAACCATTGATCTCTATTCTTTAGAACAGGATGGCTGTAACGTTCATTGGTTACATATAGAAAGTCTCCCAGCCTCTGATCTCTATTTTATAGAACAGGATGGCTGTAATGTTCACTGTTTACATATAGAAAGTGTCTCAAGCACTGATCTCTATTCTATAGAACAGGATGGCTGTAACGCTCACTGGTTACATATAGAAAGTGTCTCAACCATTGATCTCTATAGAACAGGATGGCTGTAACGTTCAATGGTTACATATAGAAAGTGTCTCAACCATTGATCTCTATTCTTTAGAACAGGATGGCTGTAACGTTCACTGGTTACATTTAGAAAGTGTCTCAGCCACTGATCTCTATTCTATAGAACAGGATGGCTGTAACGTTCACTGGTTACATATAGAAAGTGTCTCAAGCATTGATCTCTATAGAACAGGATGGCTGTAACGCTCAATGGTTACATATAGAAAGTGTCTCAACCATTGATCTCTATAGAACAGGATGGCTGTAACGTTCACTTGTTACATATAGAAAGTGTCTCAACCACTGATCTCTATAGAACAGGATGGCTGTAACGCTCAATGGTTAGATATAGATAGTGTCTCAGCCACTGATCTCTATAGAACATGATGGCTGTAACGCTCAATGGTTACATATAGAAAGTGTCTCAACCATTGATCTCTATAGAACAGGATGGCTGTAAGGCTCACTGGTTACATATAGAAAGTGTCTCAACCACTGATCTCCATAGAACAGAATGGCTGTAACGCTCACTGGTTACATATAGAAAGTTTCTCAACCACTGATCTCCATAGAACAGGATGGCTGTAACGCTCACTGGTTACATATAGAAAGTGTCTCAATCATTGATCTCTATAGAACAGGATGGCTGTAACGTTCACTGGTTACATATAGAAAGTGTCTCAGCCACTGATCTCTATTCTATAGAACAGGATGGCTGTGACGTTCACTGGTTACATATAGAAAGGGGCCTAGCCACTGATCTCTATTCTATAGAACAGGATGGCTGTAACGCTCAATGATTACATATAGAAAGTGTCTCAACCACTGATCCCCATAGAACAGGATGGCTGTAACGTTAACTGGTTACATATAGAAAGTGTCTCAACCATTGATCTCTATAGAACAGGATGGCCGTAACGCTCACTGGTTACATATAGAAAGTGTCTCAACCATTGATCTCTATAGAACAGGATGGCTGTAACGCTCAATGGTTACATATAGAAAGTGTCTTAACCATTGATCTCTATAGAACATGATGGCTGTAACGCTCAATGGTTACATATAGAAAGTGTCTCAACCATTGATCTCTATAGAACAGGATGGCTGTAACGTTCACTGGTTACATATAGAAAGTGTCTCAACCATTGACCTCTATAGAACAGGATGGCTGTAACGCTCAATGGTTACATATAGAAAGTGTCTCAACCATTGATCTCTATAGAACAGGATGGCTGTAACGTTCACTTGTTACATATAGAAAGTGTCTCAACCACTGATCTCTATAGAACAGGATGGCTGTAACGCTCAATGGTTACATATAAAAAGTGTCTCAGCCACTGTTCTCTATAGAACATGATGGCTGTAACCCTCAATGGTTACATATAGAAAGTGTCTCAACCATTGATCTCTATAGAACAGGATGGCTGTAAGGCTCACTGGTTACATATAGAAAGTGTCTCAACCACTGATCTCCATAGAACAGGATGCCTGTAACGCTCACTGGTTACATATAGAAAGTGTCTCAACCACTGATCTCCATAGAACAGGATGGCTGTAACGCTCACTGGTTACATATAGAAAGTGTCTCAACCATTGATCTCTATAGGACAGGATGGCTGTAACGCTCACTAGTTACATATAGAAAGTGTCTCAACCACTGATCTCTATAGAACAGGATGGCTATAACGTTCACTGGTTACATACAGAAAGTGTCTCAACCACTGATCTCTATAGAACAGGATGGCCGTAACGCTCACTGGTTACATATAGAAAGTGTCTCAACCATTGATCTCTATAGAACAGGATGGCTGTAACGCTCACTGGTTACATATAGGAAGTGGCTCAACCATAGATCTCTATAGAACAGGATGGCTGTAACGTTCACTGTTTACATATAGAAAGTGTCTCAACCATTGATCTCTATTCAATAGAACAGGATGGCTGTAACGCTCACTGGTTACATATAGAAAGTGGTTCAACAACTGATCTCTATAGACCAGGATGGCTGTAACGCTCACTGGTTACATATAGAAAGTGTCTCAACCATTGATCTCTATAGAACAGGATGGCTGTAACGCTCAGTGGTTACATATAGAAAGTGTCTCAACCATTGATCTCTATAGAACAGGATGGCTGTAACGCTCACTGGTTACATATAGAAAGTGTCTCAACCATTGATCTCTATTCTATAGAACAGGATGGCTGTAACGTTCAATGGTTACATATAGAAGGTGTCTCCACCATTGATCTCTATAGAACAGGATGGCCCTAACGTTCACTGGTTACATATAGAAAGTGTCTCAACCATTGATCTCTATTCTATAGAACAGGATGGCTGTAACGTTCAATGGTTACATATAGAAGGTGTCTCCACCATTGATCTCTATAGAACAGGATGGCCGTAACGTTCACTGGTTACATACAGAAAGTGTCTCAACCATTGATCTCTATTCAATAGAACAGGATGGCTGTAACGTTCAATGGTTACATATAGAAAGTGTCTCAACCATTGATCTCTATAAAACAGGATGGCTGTAACGCTCACTGGTTACATATAGAAAGTGTCTCAGCCACTGATCTCTATTCTATAGAACAGGATGGCTGTAACGTTCACTGGTTACATATAGAAAGTGTCTCAGCCACTGATCTCTATTCTATAGAAGAGGATGGCTGTAACGTTCACTGTTTACATATAGAAAGTGTCTCAACCACTGATCTCTATTCTATAGAACAGGATGGCTGTAACGTTCAATGGTTACATATAGAAAGTGTCTCAACCATTGATCTCTATAGAACAGGATGGCTGTAACGTTCAATGGTTACATATAGAAAGTGTCTCAACCATTGATCTCTATTCTTTAGAACAGGATGGCTGTAACGTTCATTGGTTACATATAGAAAGTCTCTCAGCCTCTGATCTCTATTCTGTAGAACATGATGGCTGTAATGTTCACTGTTTACATATAGAAAGTGTCTCAAGCACTGATCTCTATTCTATAGAACAGGATGGCTGTAACGCTCACTGGTTACATATAGAAAGTGTCTCAACCATTGATCTCTATAGAACAGGATGGCTGTAACGTTCAATGGTTACATATAGAAAGTGTCTCAACCATTGATCTCTATTCTTTAGAGCAGGATGGCTGTAACGTTCACTGGTTACATTTAGAAAGTGTCTCAGCCACTGATCTCTATTCTATAGAACAGGATGGCTGTAACGTTCACTGGTTACATATAGAAAGTGTCTCAGCCACTGATCTCTATTCTATAGAACAGGATGGCTGTAACGTTCACTGTTTACATATAGAAAGTGTCTCAACCACTGATCTCTATTCTATAGAACAGGATGGCCGTAACGTTCAATGGTTAAATATAGAAAGTGTCTCAACCATTGATCTCTATAGAACAGGATGGCTGTAACGTTCACTGGTTACATATAGATAGTGTCTCAGCCACTGATCTCTATTCTATAGAACATGATGGCTGTAACGTTCACTCGTTACATATAGAAAGTGTCTCAACCATTGATCTCTATTCTTTAGAACAGGATGGCTGTAACGTTCACTGGTTACATATAGAAAGTGTCTCAACCATTGATCTCTATAGAACAGGATGGCTGTAACGTTCAATGGTTACATATAGAAAGTGTCTCAACCAGTGATCTCTATAGAACAGGATGGCTGTAACGTTCACTGGTTACATATAGAAAGTGTCTCAACCATTGATCTCTGTTCTATAGAACAGGATGGCTGTAACGTTCAATGGTTACATATAGAAGGTGTCTCCACCATTGATCTCTATAGAACAGGATGGCCGTAACGTTCACTGGTTACATATAGAAAGTGTCTCAACCATTGATCTCTATTCTTTATAACAGGATGGCTGTAACGTTCTCTAGTTACATATAGAAAGTGTCTCAGCCACTGATCTCTATTCTATGGAACAGGATGGCTGTAACGTTCACTGTTTACATATAGAAAGTGTCTCAACCACTGATCTCTATTCTACAGAACAGGATGGCTGTAACGCTCACTGGTTACATATAGAAAGTGTCTCAACCATTGATCTCTATAGAACAGGATGGCTGTAACGTTCAATGGTTACATATAGAAAGTGTCTCAACCATTGATCTCTATTCTTTAGAACAGGATGGCTGTAACGTTCACTGGTTACATTTAGAAAGTGTCTCAGCCACTGATCTCTATTCTATAGAACAGGATGCCTGTAACGTTCACTGGTTACATATAGAACGTGTCTCAGCCACTGATCTCTATTCTATAGAACAGGATGGCTGTAACGTTCACTGTTTACATATAGAAAGTGTCTCAACCACTGATCTCTATTCTATAGAACAGGATGGCCGTAACGTTCAATGGTTACATATAGAAAGTGTCTCAACCATTGATCTCTATTCTTTAGAACAGGATGGCTGTAACGTTCACTGGTTACATATAGAAAGTGTCTCAGCCACTGATCTCTATTCTATAGAACATGATGGCTGTAACGTTCACTCGTTGCATATAGAAAGTGTCTCAACCATTGATCTCTATTCTTTAGAACAGGATGGCTGTAACGTTCACTGGTTACATATAGAAAGTGTCTCAGCCACTGATCTCTATTCTGTAGAACATGATGGCTGTTACGATCACTCGTTACATATAGAAAGTGTCTCAACCATTGATCTCTATAGAACAGGATGGCTGTAACGTTCACTGGTTACATATAGAAAGTGTCTCAACCATTGACCTCTATAGAACAGGATGGCTGTAACGTTCAATGGTTACATATAGAAAGTGTCTCAACCATTGATCTCTATAGAACAGGATGGCTGTAACGCTCACTGGTTACATATAGAAAGTGTCTCAGCCACTGATCTCTATTCTATAGAACATGATGGCTGTAACGTTCACTCGTTACATATAGAAAGTGTCTCAACCATTGATCTCTATTCTTTAGAACAGGATGGCTGTAACGTTCACTGGTTACATATAGAAAGTGTCTCAACCATTGATCTCTATAGAACAGGATGGCTGTAACGCTCACTGTTTACATATAGAAAGTGTCTCAGCCATTGATCTCTATAGAACAGGATGGCTGTAACGTTCACTGGTTACATATAGAAAGTGTCTCAGCCATTGATCTCTATAGAACAGGATGGCTGTAACGCTCACTGGTTACATATAGAAAGTGTCTCAATCATTGATCTCTATAGAACAGGATGGCTGTAACGTTCACTGGTTACATATAGAAAGTGTCTCAGCCACTGATCTCTATTCTATTGAACAGGATGGCTGTGACGTTCACTGGTTACATATAGAAAGTGTCTCAACCACTGATCCCCATAGAACAGGATGGCTGTAACGTTAACTGGTTACATATAGAAAGTGTCTCAACCATTGATCTCTATAGAACAGGATGGCCGTAACGCTCACTGGTTACATATAGAAAGTGTCTCAACCATTGATCTCTATAGAACAGGATGGATGTAACGCTCAATGGTTACATATAGAAAGTGTCTTAACCATTGATCTCTTTAGAACAGGATGGCTGTAACGCTCAATGGTTACATATAGAAAGTGTCTCAACCATTGATCTCTATAGAACAGGATGGCTGTAACGTTCACTGGTTACATATAGAAAGTGTCTCAACCATTGATCTCTATAGAACAGGATGGCTGTAAGGCTCACTGGTTAGATATAGAAAGTGTCTCAACCACTGATCTCCATAAAACAGGATGGCTGTAACGCTCACTGGTTACATATAGAAAGTTTCTCAACCACTGATCTCCATAGAACAGGATGGCTGTAACGCTCACTGGTTACATATAGAAAGTGTCTCAATCATTGATCTCTATAGAACAGGATGGCTGTAACGTTCACTGGTTACATATAGAAAGTGTCTCAGCCACTGATCTCTATTCTATAGAACAGGATGGCTGTGAGGTTCACTGGTTACATATAGAAAGGGGCTCAGCCACTGATCTCTATTCTATAGAACAGGATGGCTGTAACGCTCAATGGTTACATATAGAAAGTGTCTCAACCACTGATCCCCATAGAACAGGATGGCTGTAACGTTAACTGGTTACATATAGAAAGTGTCTCAACCATTGATCTCTATAGAACAGGATGGCCGTAACGCTCACTGGTTACATATAGAAAGTGTCTCAACCATTGATCTCTTTAGAACAGGATGGCTGTAACGCTCAATGGTTACATATAGAAAGTGTCTTAACCATTGATCTCTATAGAACAGGATGGCTGTAACGCTCAATGGTTACATATAGAAAGTGTCTCAACCATTGATCTCTATAGAACAGGATGGCTGTAACGTTCACTGGTTACATATAGAAAGTGTCTCAACCATTGATCTCTATAGAACAGGATGGCTGTAACGCTCAATGGTTACATATAGAAAGTGTCTCAACCATTGATCTCTATAGAACAGGATGGCTGTAACGTTCACTTGTTACATATAGAAAGAGTCTCAACCACTGATCTCTATAGAACAGGATGGCTGTAACGCTCAATGGTTACATATAGAAAGTGTCTCAGCCACTGATCTCTATAGAACATGATGGCTGTAACGCTCAATGGTTACATATAGAAAGTGTCTCAACCATTGATCTCTATAGAAGAGGATGGCTGTAACGTTCAATGGTTACATATAGAAAGTGTCTCAACCATTGATCTCTATTCTTTAGAACAGGATGGCTGTAACGTTCACTGGTTACATTTAGAAAGTGTCTCAGCCACTGATCTCTATTCTATAGAACAGGATGGCTGTAACGTTCACTGGTTACATATAGACAGTGTCTCAAGCATTGATCTCTATAGAACAGGATGACTGTAACGCTCAATGGTTACATATAGAAAGTGTCTCAACCATTGATCTCTATAGAACAGGATGGCTGTAACGTTCACTTGTTACATATAGAAAGTGTCTCAACCACTGATCTCTATAGAACAGGATGGCTGTAACGCTCAATGGTTAGATATAGATAGTGTCTCAGCCACTGATCTCTATAGAACATGATGGCTGTAATGCTCAATGGTTACATATAGAAAGTGTCTCAACCATTGATCTCTATAGAACAGGATGGCTGTAAGTCTCACTGGTTACATATAGAAAGTGTATCAACCACTGATCTCCATAGAACAGAATGGCTGTAACGCTCACTGGTTACATATAGAAAGTTTCTCAACCACTGATCTCCATAGAACAGGATGGCTGTAACGCTCACTGGTTACATATAGAAAGTGTCTCAATCATTGATCTCTATAGAACAGGATGGCTGTAACGCTCAATGGTTACATATAGAAAGTGTCTCAACCATTGATCTCTATAGAACAGGATGGCTGTAACGTTCACTTGTTACATATAGAAAGTGTCTCAACCACTGATCTCTATAGAACAGGATGGCTGTAACGCTCAATGGTTACATATAGAAAGTGTCTCAGCCACTGTTCTCTATAGAACATGATGGCTGTAACGCTCAATGGTTACATATAGAAAGTGTCTCAACCATTGATCTCTATAGAACAGGATGGCTGTAAGGCTCACTGGTTACATATAGAAAGTGTCTCAACCACTGATCTCCATAGAACAGGATGGCTGTAACGCTCACTGGTTACATATAGAAAGTGTCTCAACCACTGATCTCCATAGAACAGGATGGCTGTAACGCTCACTGGTTACATATAGAAAGTGTCTCAACCATTGATCTCTATAGGACAGGATGGCTGTAACGCTCACTAGTTACATATAGAAAGTGTCTCAACCACTGATCTCTATAGAACAGGATGGCTATAACGTTCACTGGTTACATACAGAAAGTGTCTCAACCACTGATCTCTATAGAACAGGATGGCCGTAACGCTCACTGGTTACATATAGAAAGTGTCTCAACCCTTGATCTCTATAGAACAGGATGGCTGTAACGCTCACTGGTTACATATAGGAAGTGGCTCAACCATAGATCTCTATAGAACAGGATGGCTGTAACGTTCACTGTTTACATATAGAAAGTGTCTCAAACATTGATCTCTATTCAATAGAACAGGATGGCTGTAACGCTCACTGGTTACATATGGAAAGTGGTTCAACAACTGATCTCTATAGACCAGGATGGCTGTAACGCTCACTGGTTACATATAGAAAGTGTCTCAACCATTGATCTCTATAGAACAGGATGGCTGTAACGCTCAGTGGTTACATATAGAAAGTGTCTCAACCATTGATCTCTATAGAACAGGATGGCTGTAACGCTCACTGGTTACATATAGAAAGTGTCTCAACCATTGATCTCTATTCTATAGAACAGGATGGCTGTAACGTTCAATGGTTACATATAGAAGGTGTCTCCACCATTGATCTCTATAGAACAGGATGGCCCTAACGTTCACTGGTTACATATAGAAAGTGTCTCAACCATTGATCTCTATTCTATAGAACAGGATGGCTGTAACGTTCAATGGTTACATATAGAAGGTGTCTCCACCATTGATCTCTATAGAACAGGATGGCCGTAACGTTCAGTGGTTACATACAGAAAGTGTCTCAACCATTGATCTCTATTCAATAGAACAGGATGGCTGTAACGTTCAATGGTTACATATAGAAAGTGTCTCAACCATTGATCTCTATAAAACAGGATGGCTGTAACGCTCACTGGTTACATATAGAAAGTGTCTCAGCCACTGATCTCTATTCTATAGAACAGGATGGCTGTAACGTTCAATGGTTACATATAGAAAGTGTCTCAACCATTGATCTCTATAGAACAGGATGGCTATAACGTTCACTGGTTACATATAGAAAGTGTCTCAGCCACTGATCTCTATTCTATAGAACATGATGGCTGTAACGTTCACTCGTTACATATAGAAAGTGTCTCAACCATTGATCTCTATTCTTTAGAACAGGATGGCTGTAACGTTCACTGGTTACATATAGAAAGTGTCTCAGCCACTGATCTCTATTCTATAGAACATGATGGCTGTAACGTTCACTCGTTACATATAGAAAGTGTCTCAACCATTGATCTCTATAGAACAGGATGGCCGTAACGCTCACTGGTTACATATAGAAAGTGTCTCAACCATTGATCTCTATAGAACAGGATGGCTGTAACGCTCAATGGTTACATATAGAAAGTGTCTTAACCATTGATCTCTATAGAACAGGATGGCTGTAACGCTCAATGGTTACATATAGAAATTGTCTCAACCATTGATCTCTATAGAACAGGATGGCTGTAACGTTCACTGGTTACATATAGAAAGTGTCTCAACCATTGATCTCTATAGAACAGGATGGCTGTAACGCTCAATGGTTGCATATAGAAAGTGTCTCAACCATTGATCTCTATAGAACAGGATGGCTGTAACGTTCACTTGTTACATATAGAAAGTGTCTCAACCACTGATCTCTATAGAACAGGATGGCTGTAACGCTCAATGGTTACATATAGAAAGTGTCTCAGCCACTGATCTCTATAGAACATGATGGCTGTAGCGCTCAATGGTTACATATAGAAAGTGTCTCAACCGTTGATCTCTATAGAACAGGATGGCTGTAAGGCTCACTGGTTACATATAGAAAGTGTCACAACCACTGATCTCCATAGAACAGGATGGCTGTAACGCTCACTGGTTACATATAGAAAGTGTCTCAACCACTGATCTCCATAGAACAGGATGGCTGTAACGCTCACTGGTTACATATAGAAAGTGTCTCAACCATTGATCTCTAGAGAACAGGATGGCTGTAACGCTCACTAGTTACATATAGAAAGTGTCTCAACCACTGATCTCTATAGAACAGGATGGCTGTAACGTTCACTGGTTACATACAGAAAGTGTCTCAGCCACTGATCTCTATTCTATAGAACATGATGGCTGTAACGTTCACTCGTTGCATATAGAAAGTGTCTCAACCATTGATCTCTATTCAATAGAACAGGATGGCTGTAACGCTCACTGGTTACATATAGAAAGTGGTTCAACAACTGATCTCTATAGAACAGGATGGCTGTAACGCTCACTGGTTACATATAGAAAGTGTCTAGACCATTGATCTCTATAGAACAGGATGGCTGTAACGCTCACTGGTTACATATAGAAAGTGTCTCAACCATTGATCTCTATAGAACAGGATGGCTTTAACGCTCACTGATTACATATAGAAAGTGTCTCAACCATTGATCTCTATTCTATAGAACAGGATGGCTGTAACGTTCAATGGTTACATATAGAAGGTGTCTCCACCATTGATCTCTATAGAACAGGATGGCCGTAACGTTCACTGGTTACATATAGAAAGTGTCTCAACCATTGATCTCTATTCTTTATAACAGGATGGCTGTAACGTTCACTAGTTACATATAGAAAGTGTCTCAGCCACTGATCTCTATTCTATGGAACAGGATGGCTGTAACGTTCACTGTTTACATATAGAAAGTGTCTCAACCACTGATCTCTATTCTACAGAACAGGATGGCTGTAACGCTCACTGGTTACATATAGAAAGTGTCTCAACCATTGATCTCTATAGAACAGGATGGCTGTAACGTTCAATGGTTACATATAGAAAGTGTCTCAACCATTGATCTCTATTCTTTAGAACAGGATGGCTGTAACGTTCACTGGTTACATTTAGAAAGTGTCTCAGCCACTGATCTCTATTCTATAGAACAGGATGGCTGTAACGTTCACTGGTTACATATAGAACGTGTCTCAGCCACTGATCTCTATTCTATAGAACAGGATGGCTGTAACGTTCACTGTTTACATATAGAAAGTGTCTCAACCACTGATCTCTATTCTATAGAACAGGATGGCCGTAACGTTCAATGGTTACATATAGAAAGTGTCTCAACCATTGATCTCTATAGAACAGGATGGCTGTAACGTTCACTGGTTACATATAGAAAGTGTCTCAGCCACTGATCTCTATTCTATAGAACATGATGGCTGTAACGTTCACTCGTTGCATATAGAAAGTGTCTCAACCATTGATCTCGATTCTTTAGAACAGGATGGCTGTAACGTTCACTGGTTACATATAGAAAGTGTCTCAGCCACTGATCTCTATTCTGTAGAACATGATGGCTGTTACGTTCACTCGTTACATATAGAAAGTGTCTCAACCATTGATCTCTATAGAACAGGATGGCTGTAACGTTCACTGGTTACATATAGAAAGTGTCTCAACCATTGACCTCTATAGAACAGGATGGCTGTAACGTTCAATGGTTACATATAGAAAGTGTCTCAACCATTGATCTCTATAGAACAGGATGGCTGTAACGCTCACTGGTTACATATAGAAAGTGTCTCAGCCACTGATCTCTATTCTATAGAACATGATGGCTGTAACGTTCACTCGTTACATATAGAAAGTGTCTCAACCATTGATCTCTATTCTTTAGAAGAGGATGGCTGTAACGTTCACTGGTTACATATAGAAAGTGTCTCAACCATTGATCTCTATAGAACAGGATGGCTGTAACGCTCACTGTTTACATATAGAAAGTGTCTCAGCCATTGATCTCTATAGAACAGGATGGCTGTAACGTTCACTGGTTACATATAGAAAGTGTCTCAGCCATTGATCTCTATAGAACAGGCTGGCTGTAACGCTCACTGGTTACATATAGAAAGTGTCTCAATCATTGACCTCTATAGAACAGGATGGCTGTAACGTTCACTGGTTACATATAGAAAGTGTCTCAGCCACTGATCTCTATTCTATTGAACAGGATGGCTGTGACGTTCACTGGTTACATATAGAAAGTGTCTCAACCACTGATCCCCATAGAACAGGATGGCTGTAACGTTAACTGGTTACATATAGAAAGTGTCTCAACCATTGATCTCTATAGAACAGGATGGCCGTAACGCTCACTGGTTACATATAGAAAGTGTCTCAACCATTGATCTCTATAGAACAGGATGGCTGTAACGCTCAATGGTTACATATAGAAAGTGTCTTAACCATTGATCTCTTTAGAACAGGATGGCTGTAACGCTCAATGGTTACATATAGAAAGTGTCTCAACCATTGATCTCTATAGAACAGGATGGCTGTAACGTTCACTGGTTACATATAGAAAGTGTCTCAACCATTGATCTCTATAGAACAGGATGGCTGTAAGGCTCACTGGTTACATATAGAAAGTGTCTCAACCACTGATCTCCATAGAACAGGATGGCTGTAACGCTCACTGGTTACATATAGAAAGTTTCTCAACCACTGAAATCCATAGAACAGGATGGCTGTAACGCTCACTGGTTACATATAGAAAGTGTCTCAATCATTGATCTCTATAGAACAGGATGGCTGTAACGTTCACTGGTTACATATAGAAAGTGTCTCAGCCACTGATCTCTATTCTATAGAACAGGATGGCTGTGAGGTTCACTGGTTACATATAGAAAGGGGCTCAGCCACTGATCTCTATTCTATAGAACAGGATGGCTGTAACGCTCAATGGTTACATATAGAAAGTGTCTCAACCACTGATCCCCATAGAACAGGATGGCTGTAACGTTAACTGGTTACATATAGAAAGTGTCTCAACCATTGATCTCTATAGAACAGGATGGCCGTAACGCTTACTGGTTACATATAGAAAGTGTCTCAACCATTGATCTCTTTAGAACAGGATGGCTGTAACGCTCAATGGTTACATATAGAAAGTGTCTTAACCATTGATCTCTATAGAACAGGATGGCTGTAACGCTCAATGGTTACATATAGAAAGTGTCTCAACCATTGATCTCTATAGAACAGGATGGCTGTAACGTTCACTGGTTACATATAGAAAGTGTCTCAACCATTGATCTCTATAGAACAGGATGGCTGTAACGCTCAATGGTTACATATAGAAAGTGTCTCAACCATTGATCTCTATAGAACAGGATGGCTGTAACGTTCACTTGTTACATATAGAAAGTGTCTCAACCACTGATCTCTATAGAACAGGATGGCTGTAACGCTCAATGGTTACATATAGAAAGTGTCTCAGCCACTGATCTCTATAGAACATGATGGCTGTAACGCTCAATGGTTACATATAGAAAGTGTCTCAACCATTGATCTCTATAGAACAGGATGGCTGTAAGGCTTACTGGTTACATATAGAAAGTGTCTCAACCACTGATCTCCATAGAACAGGATGGCTGTAACGCTCACTGGTTACATATAGAAAGTGTCTCAACCACTGATCTCCATAGAACAGGATGGCTGTAACGCTCACTGGTTACATATAGAAAGTGTCTCAACCATTGATCTCTATAGAACAGGGTGGCTGTAACGCTCACTAGTTACATATAGAAAGTGTCTCAACCACTGATCTCTATAGAACAGGATGGCTATAACGTTCACTGGTTACATACAGAAAGTGTCTCAACCACTGATCTCTATAGAACAGGATGGCCGTAACGCTCACTGGTTACATATAGAAAGTGTCTCAACCATTGATCTCTATAGAACAGGATGGCTGTAACGCTCACTGGTTACATATAGGAAGTGACTCAACCATAGATCTCTATAGAACAGGATGGCTGTAACGTTCACTGTTTACATATAGAAAGTGTCTCAACCATTGATCTCTATTCAATAGAACAGGATGGCTGTAACGCTCACTGGTTACATATAGAAAGTGGTTCAACAACTGATCTCTATAGAACAGGATGGCTGTAACGCTCACTGGTTACATATAGAAAGTGTCTCAACCATTGATCTCTATAGAACAGGATGGCTGTAACGCTCACTGGTTACATATAGAAAGTGTCTCAACCATTGATCTCTATAGAACAGGATGGTTGTAACGCTCACTGGTTACATATAGAAAGGGTCTCAACCATTGATCTCTATTCTATAGAACAGGATGGCTGTAACGTTCAATGGTTACATATAGAAGGTGTCTCCACCATTGATCTCTATAGAACAGGATGGCCCTAACGTTCACTGGTTACATATAGAAAGTGTCTCAACCATTGATCTCTATTCTATAGAACAGGATGGCTCTAACGTTCAATGGTTACATATAGAAGGTGTCTCCACCATTGATCTCTATAGAACAGGATAGCCGTAACGTTCACTGGTTACATATAGAAAGTGTCTCAACCATTGATCTCTATTCAATAGAACAGGGTGGCTGTAACGTTGAATGGTTACATATAGAAAGTGTCTCAACCATTGATCTCTATAAAACAGGATGGCTGTAACGCTCACTGGTTACATATAGAAAGTGTCTCAGCCACTGATCTCTATTCTATAGAACAGGATGGCTGTAACGTTCACTGGTTACATATAGAAAGTGTCTCAGCCACTGATCTCTATTCTATAGAACAGGATGGCTGTAACGTTCACTGTTTACATATAGAAAGTGTCTCAACCACTGATCTCTATTCTATAGAACAGGATGGCTGTAACGTTCAATGGTTACATATAGAAAGTGTCTCAACCATTGATCTCTATAGAACAGAATGGCTGTAACGTTCAATGGTTACATATAGAAAGTGTCTCAACCATTGATCTCTATTCTTTAGAACCGGATGGCTGTAACGTTCACTGGTTACATATAGAAAGTCTCTCAGCCACTGATCTCTATTCTATAAAACAGGATGGCTGTAACGTTCAATGGTTACATATAGAAAGTGTCTCAACCATTGATCTCTATTCTTTAGAACAGGATGGCTGTAACGTTCACTGGTTACATTTAGAAAGTGTCTAAGCCACTGATCTCTATTCTATAGAACAGGATGGCTGTAACGTTCAGTGGTTACATATAGAAAGTGTCTCAGCCACTGATCTCTATTCTATAGAACAGGATGGCTGTAACGTTCACTGTTTACATATAGAAAGTGTCTCAACCACTGATCTCTATTCTATAGAACAGGATGGCCGTAACGTTCAATGGTTACATATAGAAAGTGTCTCAACCATTGATCTCGATAGAACAGGATGGCTGTAACGTTCACTGGTTACATATAGATAGTGTCTCAGCCACTGATCTCTATTCTATAGAACATGATGGCTGTAACGTTCACTCGTTACATATAGAAAGTGTCTCAACCATTGATCTCTATTCTTTAGAACAGGATGGCTGTAACGTTCACTGGTTACATATAGAAAGTGTCTCAACCATTGATCTCTATAGAACAGGATGGCTGTAACGTTCAATGGTTACATATAGAAAGTGTCTCAACCAGTGATCTCTATAGAACAGGATGGCTGTAACGCTCACTGGTTACATATAGAAAGTGTCTCAACCATTGATCTCTGTTCTATAGAACAGGACGGCTGTAACGTTCAATGGTTACATATAGATGGTGTCTCCACCATTGATCTCTATAGAACAGGATGGCCGTAACGTTCACTGGTTACATATAGAAAGTGTCTCAACCATTGATCTCTATTCAATAGAACAGGATGGCTGTAACGTTCAATGGTTACATATAGAAAGTGTCTCAACCATTGATCTCTATAAATCAGGATGGCTGTAACGCTCACTGGTTACATATAGAAAGTGTCTCAGCCACTGATCTCTATTCTATAGAACAGGATGGCTGTAACGTTCACTGGTTACATATAGAAAGTGTCTCAGCCACTGATCTCTATTCTATAGAACAGGATGGCTGTAACGTTCACTGTTTACATATAGAAAGTGTCTCAACCACTGATCTCTATTCTATAGAGCAGGATGGCTGTAACGTTCAATGGTTACATATAGAAAGTGTCTCAACCATTGATCTCTATAGAACAGGATGGCTGTAACGTTCAATGGTTACATATAGAAAGTGTCTCAACCATTGATCTCTATTCTTTAGAACAGGATGGCTGTAACGTTCACTGGTTACATATAGAAAGTGTCTCAGCCACTGATCTCTATTCTATAGAACAGGATGGCTGTAACGTTCACTGTTTACATATAGAAAGTGTCTCAACCACTGATCTCTATAGAACAGGATGGCTGTAACGTTCAATGGTTACATATAGAAAGTGTCTCAACCATTGATCTCTATTCTTTAGAACAGGATGGCTGTAACGTTCACTGGTTACATTTAGAAAGTGTCTAAGCCACTGATCTCTATTCTATAGAACAGGATGGCTGTAACGTTCACTGGTTACATATAGAAAGTGTCTCAGCCACTGATCTCTATTCTATAGAACAGGATGGCTGTAACGTTCACTGTTTACATATAGAAAGTGTCTCAACCACTGATCTCTATTCTATAGAACAGGATGGCCGTAACGTTCAATGGTTACATATAGAAAGTGTCTCAACCATTGATCTCTATAGAACAGGATGTCTGTAACGTTCACTGGTTACATATAGAAAGTGTCTCAGCCACTGATCTCTATTCTATAGAACATGATGGCTGTAACGTTCACTCGTTACATATAGAAAGTGTCTCAACCATTCATCTCTATTCTTTAGAACAGGATGGCTGTAACGTTCTCTGGTTACATATAGAAAGTATCTCAACCATTGATCTCTATAGAAGAGGATGGCTGTAACGTTCAATGGTTACATATAGAAAGTGTCTCAACCAGTGATCTCTATAGAACAGGATGGCTGTAGCGTTCACTGGTTACATATAGAACGTGTCTCAACCATTGATCTCTATAGAACAGGATGGCTGTAACGTTCAATGGTTACATATAGAAAGTGTCTCAACCATTGATCTCTATAGAACAGGATGGCTGTAACGCTCACTGGTTACATATAGAAAGTGTCTCAGCCACTGATCTCTATTCTATAGAACATGATGGCTGTAACGTTCACTCGTTACATATAGAAAGTGTCTCAACCATTGATCTCTATTCTTTAGAACAGGATGGCTGTAACGTGCACTGGTTACATATAGAAAGTGTCTGAACCATTGATCTCTATAGAACAGGATGGCTGTAACATTCACTGGTTACATATAGAAAGTGTCTCAACCATTGTTCTCTATAGAACAGAATGGCTGTAACGCTCACTGGTTACATATAGAAAGTGTCTCAACCATTGATCTCTATAGACCAGGATGGCTGTAACGCTCAATGGTTACATATAGAAAGTGTCTCAACCATTGATCTCTATAGAACAGGATGGCTGTAACGCTCACTGGTTACATATAGAAAGTGTCTCAGCCACTGATCTCTATTCTATAGAACATGATGGCTGTAACGTTCACTCGTTACATATAGAAAGTGTCTCAAACATTGAGCTCTATTCTTTTGAACAGGATGGCTGTAACGTTCA
This sequence comes from Pictodentalium vernedei, assembly GCA_031216915.1. Taxonomy (NCBI): domain Eukaryota; kingdom Metazoa; phylum Mollusca; class Scaphopoda; order Dentaliida; family Dentaliidae; genus Pictodentalium; species Pictodentalium vernedei. The sequence continues at coordinate 70,963,434 of CM062297.1, forward strand.
CTCGTTACATAGAGAAAGTGTCTCAACCATTGATCTCTATTCTTTAGAACAGGATGGCTGTAACGTTCACTGGTTACATATAGAAAGTGTCTCAACCATTGATCTCTATAGAACAGGATGGCTGTAACGCTCACTGGTTACATATAGAAAGTGTCTCAACCATTGATCTCCATTCTTTAGAACAGGATGGCTGTAACGTTCACTGGTTACATATAGAAAGTGTCTCAACCACTGATCTCTATAGACCTGGATGGCTGTAACGTTCACTGGTTACATATAGAAAGTGTCTCAACCACTGATCTCTATAGAACAGAATGGCTGTAACGCTCACTGGTTACATATAGAAAGTGTCTCAACCATTGATCTCTATAGAACAGGATGGCTGTAACGCTCACTGGTTACATATAGAAAGTGTCTCAACCATTGATCTCTATAGACCAGGATGGCTGTAAAGCTCAATGGTTACATATAGAAAGTGTCTCAACCATTGATTTCTATAGAACAGGATGGCTGTAACGCTCAATGGTTACATATAGAAAGTGTCTCAACCATTGATCTCTATAGAACAGGATGGCTGTAACGTTCACTGGTTAAATATAGAAAGTGTCTCAACCACTGATCTCTATAGAACAGGATGGCTGTAACGCTCAATGGTTACATATAGAAAGTGTCTCAACCATTGATCTCTATAGAACAGGATGGCCGTAACACTCAATGGTTACATATAGAAAGTGTCTCAACCATTGATCTCTATAGAACAGGATGGCTGTAACGCTCAATGGTTACATATAGAGAGTGTATCAACCACTGATCTCTATTCTATAGGACAGGATGGCTATAACGCTCACTGGTTACATATAGAAAGTGTCTCAACCATTGATCTCTATAGAACAGGATGGCTGTAACTCTCACTGGTTACATATAGAAAGTGTCTCAACCAGTGATCTCTGTAGAACAGGATGGCTGTAACGTTCACTGGTTACATATAGAAAGTGTCTCAACCATTGATCTCTATAGAACAGGATGGCTGTAACGTTCACTGGTTACATATAGAAAGTGTCTCAACCACTGATCTCTATAGAACAGGATGGCTGTAACGCTCAATGGTTACATATAGAAAGTGTCTCAACCATTGATCTCTATAGAACGGGATGGCTGTAACACTCAATGGTTACATATAGAAAGTGTCTCAACCATTGATCTCTATAGAACAGGATGGCTGTAACGCTCAATGGTTACATATAGAGAGTGTCTCAACCACTGATCTCTATTCTATAGAACAGGATGGCTGTAACGCTCACTGGTTACATATAGAAAGTGTCTCAACCATTGATCTCTATAGAACAGGATGGCTGTAACGCTCACTGGTTACATATAGAAAGTGTCTCAACCAGTGATCTCTATAGAACAGGATGGCTGTAACGTTCACTGGTTACATATAGAAAGTGTCTCAACCATTGATCTCTATAGAACAGGATGGCTGTAACGTTCACTGGTTACATATCGAAAGTGTCTCAACCATTGATCTCTATAGAACAGGATGGCTGTAACGCTCAATGGTTACATATAGAAAGTGTCTTAACCATTGATCTCTATAGAACATGATGGCTGTAACGTTCACTGGTTACATATAGAAAGTGTCTCAACCACTGATCTCTATAGAACAGGATGGCTGTAACGCTCACTGGTTACATATAGAAAGTGTCTCAACCATTGATCTCTATAGAACAGGATGGCTGTAACGCTCACTGGTTACATATAGAAAGTGTCTCAACCACTGATCTCCATAGAACAGGATGGCTGTAACGCTCACTGGTTACATATAGAAAGTTTCTCAACCACTGATCTCCATAGAACAGGATGGCTGTAACGCTCACTGGTTACATATAGAAAGTGTCTCAATCATTGATCTCTATAGAACAGGATGGCTGTAACGTTCACTGGTTACATATAGAAAGTGTCTATGCCACTGATCTCTATTCTATAGAACAGGATGGCTGTGAGGTTCACTGGTTACATATAGAAAGGGGCTCAGCCACTGATCTCTGTTCTATAGAACAGGATGGCTGTAACGCTCAATGGTTACATATAGAAAGTGTCTAAACCACTGATCCCCATAGAACAGGATGGCTGTAACGTTAACTTGTTACATATAGAAAGTGTCTCAATCATTGATCTCTATAGAACAGGATGGCCGTAACGCTCACTGGTTACATATAGAAAGTGTCTCAACCATTGATCTCTTTAGAACAGGATGGCTGTAACGCTCAATGGTTACATATAGAAAGTGTCTTAACCATTGATCTCTATTGAACAGGATGGCTGTAACGCTCAATGGTTACATATAGAAAGTGTCTCAACCATTGATCTCTATAGAACAGGATGGCTGTAACGTTCACTGGTTACATATAGAAAGTGTCTCAACCATTGATCTCTATAGAACAGGACGGCTGTAACGCTCAATGGTTACATATAGAAAGTGTCTCAACCATTGATCTCTATAGAACAGGATGGCTGTAACGTTCACTTGTTACATATAGAAAGTGTCTCAACCACTGATCTCTATAGAACAGGATGGCTGTAACGCTCAATGGTTACATATAGAAAGTGTCTCAGCCACTGATCTCCATAGAACATGATGGCTGTAACGCTCAATGGTTACATATAGAAAGTGTCTCAACCATTGATCTCTATAGAACAGGATGGCTGTAAGGCTTACTGGTTACATATAGAAAGTGTCTCAACCACTGATCTCCATAGAACAGGATGGCTGTAACGCTCACTGGTTACATATAGAAAGTGTCTCAACCACTGATCTCCATAGAACAGGATGGCTGTAACGCTCACTGGTTACATATAGAAAGTGTCTCAACCATTGATCTCTATAGAACAGGATGGCTGTAACGCTCACTAGTTACATATAGAAAGTGTCTCAACCATTGATCTCTATTCTATAGAACAGGATGGCTGTAACGTTCAATGGTTACATATAGAAGGTGTCTCCACCATTGATCTCTATAGAACAGGATGGCCCTAACGTTCACTGGTTACATATAGAAAGTGTCTCAACCAATGATCTCTATTCTATAGAACAGGATGGCTGTAACGTTCAATGGTTACATATAGAAGGTGTCTCCACCATTGATCTCTATAGAACAGGATGGCCGTAACGTTCACTGGTTACATATAGAAAGTGTCTCAACCATTGATCTCTATTCAATAGAACAGGATGGCTGTAACGTTCAATGGTTACATATAGAAAGTGTCTCAACCATTGATCTCTATAAAACAGGATGGCTGTAACGCTCACTGGTTACATATAGAAAGTGTCTCAGCGACTGATCTCTATTCTATAGAACAGGATGGCTGTAACGTTCACTGGTTACATATAGAAAGTGTCTCAGCCACTGATCTCTATTCTATAGAACAGGATGGCTGTAACGTTCACTGTTTACATATAGAAAGTGTCTCAACCACTGATCTCTATTCTATAGAACAGGATGGCTGTAACGTTCAATGGTTACATATAGAAAGTGTCTCAACCATTGATCTCTATAGAACAGGATGGCTGTAACGTTCAATGGTTACATATAGAAAGTGTCTCAACCATTGATCTCTATTCTTTAGAACAGGATGGCTGTAACGTTCACTGGTTACATATAGAAAGTCTCTCAGCCACTGATCTCTATTCTATAGAACAGGATGGCTGTAACGTTCAATGGTTACATATAGAAAGTGTCTCAACCATTGATCTCTATTCTTTAGAACAGGATGGCTGTAACGTTCACTGGTTACATTTAGAAAGTGTCTAAGCCACTGATGTCTATTCTATAGAACAGGATGGCTGTAACGTTCAGTGGTTACATATAGAAAGTGTCTCAGCCACTGATCTCTATTCTATAGAACAGGATGACTGTAACGTTCACTGTTTACATATAGAAAGTGTCTCAACCACTGATCTCTATTCTATAGAACAGGATGGCCGTAACGTTCAATGGTTACATATAGAAAGTGTCTCAACCATTGATCTCGATAGAACAGGATGGTTGTAACGTTCACTGGTTACATATAGATAGTGTCTCAGCCACTGATCTCTATTCTATAGAACATGATGGCTGTAACGTTCACTCGTTACATATAGAAAGTGTCTCAACCATTGATCTCTATTCTTTAGAACAGGATGGCTGTAACGTTCACTGGTTACATATAGAAAGTGTCTCAACCATTGATCTCTATAGAACAGGATGGCTGTAACGTTCAATTTTTACATATAGAAAGTGTCGCAACCAGTGATCTCTATAGAACAGGATGGCTGTAACGCTCACTGGTTACATATAGAAAGTGTCTCAACCATTGATCTCTGTTCTATAGAACAGGATGGCTGTAACGTTCAATGGTTACATATAGATGGTGTCTCCACCATTGATCTCTATAGAACAGGATGGCCGTAACGTTCACTGGTTACATATAGAAAGTGTCTCAACCATTGATCTCTATTCAATAGAACAGGATGGCTGTAACGTTCAATGGTTACATATAGAAAGTGTCTCAACCATTGATCTCTATAAATCAGGATGGCTGTAACGCTCACTGGTTACATATAGAAAGTGTCTCAGCCACTGATCTCTATTCTATAGAACAGGATGGCTGTAACGTTCACTGGTTACATATAGAAAGTGTCTCAGCCACTGATCTCTATTCTATAGAACAGGATGGCTGTAACGTTCACTGTTTGCATATAGAAAGTGTCTCAACCACTGATCTCTATTCTATAGAACAGGATGGCTGTAACGTTCAATGGTTACATATAGAAAGTGTCTCAACCATTGATCTCTATAGAACAGGATGGCTGTAACGTTCAATGGTTACATATAGAAAGCGTCTCAACCATTGATCTCTATTCTTTAGAACAGGATGGCTGTAACGTTCACTGGTTACATATAGAAAGTGACTCAGCCACTGATCTCTATTCTATAGAACAGGATGGCTGTAACGTTCACTGTTTACATATAGAAAGTGTCTCAACCACTGATCTCTATTCTATAGAACAGGATGGCTGTAACGCTCACTGGTTACATATAGAAAGTGTCTCAACCATTGATCTCTATAGAACAGGATGGCTGTAACGTTCAATGGTTACATATAGAAAGTGTATCAACCATTGATCTCTATTCTTTAGAACAGGATGGCTGTAACGTTCACTGGTTACATTTAGAAAGTGTCTCAGCCACTGATCTCTATTCTATAGAACAGGACGGCTGTAACGTTCACTGGTTACATATAGAAAGTGTCTCAGCCACTGATCTCTATTCTATAGAACAGGATGGCTGTAACGTTCACTGTTTACATATAGAAAGTGTCTCAACCACTGATCTCTATTCTATAGAACAGGATGGCCGTAACGTTCAATGGTTACATATAGAAAGTGTCTCAACCATTGATCCCTATAGAACAGGATGTCTGTAACGTTCACTGGTTACATATAGAAAGTGTCTCAGCCACTGATCTCTATTCTATAGAACATGATGGCTGTAACGTTCACTCGTTACATATAGAAAGTGTCTCAAACATTGATCTCTATTCTTTAGAACAGGATGGCTGTATCGTTCTCTGGTTACATATAGAAAGTGTCTCAACCATTGATCTCTATAGAACAGGATGGCTGTAACGTTCAATGGTTACATATAGAAAGTGTCTCAACCAGTGATCTCTATAGAACAGGATGGCTGTAGCGTTCACTGGTTACATATAGAAAGTGTCTCAACCATTGATCTCTATAGAACAGGATGGCTGTAACGTTCAATGGTTACATATAGAAAGTGTCTCAACCATTGATCTCTATAGAACAGGATGGCTGTAACGCTCACTGGTTACATATAGAAAGTGTCTCAGCCACTGATCTCTATTCTATAGAACATGATGGCTGTAACGTTCACTCGTTACATATAGAAAGTGTCTCAACCATTGATCTCTATTCTTTAGAACAGGATGGCTGTAACGTGCACTGGTTACATATAGAAAGTGTCTCAACCATTGATCTCTATAGAACAGGATGGCTGTAACGCTCACTGGTTACATATAGAAAGTGTCTCAACCATTGATCTCTATAGAACAGGATGGCTGTAACGTTCACTGGTTACATATAGAAAGTGTCTCAACCATTGTTCTCTATAGAACAGAATGGCTGTAACGCTCACTGGTTACATATAGAAAGTGTCTCAACCATTGATCTCTATAGACCAGGATGGCTGTAACGCTCAATGGTTACATATAGAAAGTGTCTCAACCATTGATCTCTATAGAACAGGATGGCTGTAACGCTCACTGGTTACATATAGAAAGTGTCTCAGCCACTGATCTCTATTCTATAGAACATGATGGCTGTAACGTTCACTCGTTACATATAGAAAGTGTCTCAAACATTGAGCTCTATTCTTTTGAACAGGATGGCTGTAACGTTCACTCGTTACATAGAGAAAGTGTCTCAACCATTGATCTCTATTCTTTAGAACAGGATGGCTGTAACGTTCACTGGTTACATATAGAAAGTGTCTCAACCATTGATCTCTATAGAACAGGATGGCTGTAACGCTCACTGGTTACATATAGAAAGTGTCTCAACCATTGATCTCCATTCTTTAGAACAGGATGGCTGTAACGTTCACTGGTTACATATAGAAAGTGTCTCAACCACTGATCTCTATAGACCAGGATGGCTGTAACGTTCACTGGTTACATATAGAAAGTGTCTCAACCACTGATCTCTATAGAACAGAATGGCTGTAACGCTCACTGGTTACATATAGAAAGTGTCTCAACCATTGATCTCTATAGAACAGGATGGCTGTAACGCTCACTGGTTACATATAGAAAGTGTCTCAACCATTGATCTCTATAGACCAGGATGGCTGTAAAGCTCAATGGTTACATATAGAAAGTGTCTCAACCATTGATCTCTATAGAACAGGATGGCTGTAACGCTCAATGGTTACATATAGAAAGTGTCTCAACCATTGATCTCTATAGAACAGGATGGCTGTAACACTCAATGGTTACATATAGAAAGTGTCTCAACCATTGATCTCTATAGAACAGGATGGCTGTAACGTTCACTGGTTACATATAGAAAGTGTCTCAACCACTGATCTCTATAGAACAGGATGGCTGTAACGCTCAATGGTTACATATAGAAAGTGTCTCAACCATTGATCTCTATAGAACGGGATGGCTGTAACACTCAATGGTTACATATAGAAAGTGTCTCAACCATTGATCTCTATAGAACAGGATGGCTGTAACGCTCAATGGTTACATATCGAAAGTGTCTCAACCATTGATCTCTATAGAACAGGATGGCTGTAACGTTCACTGGTTACATATAGAAAGTGTCTCAACCACTGATCTCTATAGAACAGGATGGCTGTAACGCTCAATGGTTACATATAGAAAGTGTCTCAACCATTGATCTCTATAGAACGGGATGGCTGTAACACTCAATGGTTACATATAGAAAGTGTCTCAACCATTGATCTCTATAGAACAGGATGGCTGTAACGCTCAATGGTTACATATAGAGAGTGTCTCAACCACTGATCTCTATTCTATAGAACAGGATGGCTGTAACGCTCACTGGTTACATATAGAAAGTGTCTCAACCATTGATCTCTACAGAACAGGATGGCTGTAACGCTCACTGGTTACATATAGAAAGTGTCTCAACCAGTGATCTCTATAGAACAGGATGGCTGTAACGTTCACTGGTTACATATAGAAAGTGTCTCAACCATTGATCTCTATAGAACAGGATGGCTGTAACGTTCACTGGTTACATATCGAAAGTGTCTCAACCATTGATCTCTATAGAACAGGATGGCTGTAACGCTCAATGGTTACATATAGAAAGTGTCTTAACCATTGATCTCTATAGAACATGATGGCTGTAACGTTCACTGGTTACATATAGAAAGTGTCTCAACCACTGATCTCTATAGAACAGGATGGCTGTAACGCTCACTGGTTACATATAGAAAGTGTCTCAACCATTGATCTCTATAGAACAGGATGGCTGTAACGCTCACTGGTTACATATAGAAAGTGTCTCAGCCACTGATCTCTATAGAACAGGATGGCTGTAACGTTCACTGGCTACATATAGAAAGTGTCTCAACCAGTGATCTCTATTCTATAGTACAGGATGGCTGTAACGTTCACTGGCTACATATAGAAAGTGTCTCAACCACTGATCTCTATAGAACAGGATGGCTGTAACGTTCACTGGCTACATATAGAAAGTGTCTCAACCATTGATCTCTATTCTATAGAACAGGATGGCTGTAAAGGTCAATGGTTACATATAGAAAGTGTCTCAAACATTGATCTCTATAGAACAGGATGGCTGTAACGCTCACTGGTTACATATAGAAAGTGTCTCAACCATTGATCCCTATAGAACAGGATGGCTGTAACGCTCAATGGTTACATATAGAAAGTGTCCAACCATTGATCTCTATAGAACAGGATGGCTGTAACGCTCACTGGTTACATATAGTAAGTGTCTCAGCCAATGATCTCTATTCTATAGAACAGGATGGCTGTAACGCTCACTGGTTACATATAGAAAGTGTCTCAACCATTGATCTCTATTCTTTAGAACAGGATGGCTGTAACGTTCACTGGTTACATATAGAAAGTGTCTCAACCATTGATCTCTATAGAACAGGATGGCTGTAAGGCTCACTGGTTACATATAGAAAGTGTCTCAACCATTGATCTCTATAGAACAGGATGGCTGTAACGTTCACTGGTTACATATAGAAAGTGTCTCAACCATTGATCTCTATAGAACAGGATGGCTGTAACGCTCACTGGTTACATATAGAAAGTGTCTCAGCCACTGATCTCTATAGAACAGGATGGCTGTAACGTTCACTGGCTACATATAGAAAGTGTCTCAACCATTGATCTCTATTCTATAGAACAGGATGGCTGTAACGTTCACTGGTTACATATAGAAAGTGTCTCAACCACTGATCTCTATAGAACAGGATTTCTGTAACGTTCACTGGCTACATATAGAAAGTGTCTCAACCATTGATCTCTATTCTATAGAACAGGATGGCTGTAAAGGTCAATGGTTACATATCGAAAGTGTCTCAACCATTGATCTCTATAGAACAGGATGGCTGTAACGCTCACTGGTTACATATAGAAAGTGTCTCAACCATTGATCTCTATAGAACAGGATGGCTGTAACGCTCAATGGTTACATATAGAAAGTGTCTCAACCATTGGTCTCTATAGAACAGGATGGCTGTAACGCTCACTGGTTACATATAGAAAGTGTCTCAGCCAATGATCTCTATTCTATAGAACAGGATGGCTGTAACGCTCACTGGTTACATATAGAAAGTGTCTCAACCATTGATCTCTATTCTTTAGAACAGGATGGCTGTAACGTTCACTGGTTACATTTAGAAAGTGTCTCAGCCACTGATCTCTATTCTATAGAACAGGATGGCTGTAACGTTCACTGGTTACATATAGAAAGTGTCTCAGCCACTGATCTCTATTCTATAGAACAGGATGGCTGTAACGTTCACTGTTTACATATAAAAAGTGTCTCAACCACTGATCTCTATTCTATAGAACAGGATGGCCGTAACGTTCAATGGTTACATGTAGAAAGTGTCTCAACCATTGATCTCTATAGAACAGGATGTCTGTAACGTTCACTGGTTACATATAGAAAGTGTCTCAGCCACTGATCTCTATTCTATAGAACATGACGGCTGTAACGTTCACTCGTTACATATAGAAAGTGTCTCAACCATTGATCTCTATTCTTTAGAACAGGATGGCTGTAACGTTCACTGGTTACATATAGAAAGTGTCTCAACCATTGATCTCTATAGAACAGGATGGCTGTAACGTTCAATGGTTACATATAGAAAGTGTCTCAACCAGTGATCTCTATAGAACAGGATGGCTGTAGCGTTCACTGGTTACATATAGAAAGTGTCTCAACCATTGATCTCTATAGAACAGGATGGCTGTAACGTTCAATGATTACATATAGAAAGTGTCTCAACCATTGATCTCTATCGAACAGGATGGCTGTAACGCTCACTGGTTACATATAGAAAGTGTCTCAGCCACTGATCTCTATTCTATAGAACAGGATGGCTGTAACGCTCAATGGTTACATATAGAAAGTGTCTCAACCACTGATCCCCATAGAACAGGATGGCTGTAACGTTAACTGGTTACATATAGAAAGTGTCTCAACCATTGATCTCTATAGAACAGGATGGCCGTAACGCTCACTGGTTACATATAGAAAGTGTCTCAACCATTGATCTCTTTAGAACAGGATGGCTGCAACGCTCAATGGTTACATATAGAAAGTGTCTTAACCATTGATCTCTATAGAACAGGATGGCTGTAACGCTCAATGGTTACATATAGAAAGTGTCTCAACCATTGATCTCTATAGAACAGGATGGCTGTAACGTTCACTGGTTACATATAGAAAGTGTCTCAACCATTGATCTCTATAGAACAGGATGGCTGTAACGCTCAATGGTTACATATAGAAAGTGTCTCAACCATTGATCTCTATAGAACAGGATTGCTGTAACGTTCACTTGTTACATATAGAAAGTGTCTCAACCACTGATCTCTATAGAACAGGATGGCTGTAACGCTCAATGGTTACATATAGAAAGTGTCTCAGCCACTGATCTCTATAGAACAGGATGGCTGTAACGCTCAATGGTTACATATAGAAAGTGTCTTAACCATTGATCTCTATAGAACATGATGGCTGTAACGTTCACTGGTTACATATAGAAAGTGTCTCAACCACTGATCTCTATAGAACAGGATGGCTGTAACGCTCACTGGTTACATATAGAAAGTGTCTCAACCATTGATCTCTATAGAACAGGATGGCTGTAACGCTCACTGGTTACATATAGAAAGTGTCTCAGCCACTGATCTCTATAGAACAGGATGGCTGTAACGTTCACTGGCTACATATAGAAAGTGTCTCAACCATTGATCTCTATTCTATAGAACATGATGGCTGTAACGTTCACTGGTTACATATAGAAAGTGTCTCAACCACTGATCTCTATAGAACAGGATGGCTGTAACGTTCACTGGCTACATATAGAAAGTGTCTCAACCATTGATCTCTATTCTATAGAACAGGATGGCTGTAAAGGTCAATGGTTACATATAGAAAGTGTCTCAACCATTGATCTCTATAGAACAGGATGGCTGTAACGCTCACTGGTTACATATAGAAAGTGTCTCAACCATTGATCACTATAGAACAGGATGGCTGTAACGCTCAATGGTTACATATAGAAAGTGTCCAACCATTGATCTCAATAGAACAGGATGGCTGTAACGCTCACTGGTTACATATAGAAAGTGTCTCAGCCAATGATCACTATTCTATAGAACAGGATGGCTGTAACGCTCACTGGTTACATATAGAAAGTGTCTCAACCATTGATCTCTATTCTTTAGAACAGGATGGCTGTAACGTTCACTGGTTACATATAGAAAGTGTCTCAACCACTGATCTCTATAGAACAGGATGGCTGTAACGTTCACTGGCTACATATAGAAAGTGTCTCAACCATTGATCTCTATTCTATAGAACAGGATGGCTGTAACGTTCACTGGTTACATATAGAAAGTGTCTCAACCACTGATCTCTATAGAACAGGATGGCTGTAACGTTCACTGGCTACATATAGAAAGTGTCTCAACCATTGATCTCTATTCTATAGAACAGGATGGCTGTAAAGGTCAATGGTTACATATCGAAAGTGTCTCAACCATTGATCTCTATAGAACAGGATGGCTGTAACGCTCACTGGTTACATATAGAAAGTGTCTCAACCATTGATCTCTATAGAACAGGATGGCTGTAACGCTCAATGGTTACATATAGAAAGTGTCTCAACCATTGATCTCTATAGAACAGGATGGCTGTAACGCTCACTGGTAACATATAGAAAGTGTCTCAGCCAATGATCTCTATTCTATAGAACAGGATGGCTGTAACGCTCACTGGTTACATATAGAAAGTGTCTCAACCATTGGTCTCTATTCTTTAGAACAGGATGGCTGTAACGTTCACTGGTTACATTTAGAAAGTGTCTCAGCCACTGATCTCTATTCTATAGAACAGGATGGCTGTAACGTTCACTGGTTACATATAGAAAGTGTCTCAGCCACTGATCTCTATTCTATAGAACAGGATGGCTGTAACGTTCACTGTTTACATATAAAAAGTGTCTCAACCACTGATCTCTATTCTATAGAACAGGATGGCCGTAACGTTCAATGGTTACATGTAGAAAGTGTCTCAACCATTGATCTCTATAGAACAGGATGTCTGTAACGTTCACTGGTTACATATAGAAAGTGTCTCAGCCACTGATCTCTATTCTATAGAACATGACGGCTGTAACGTTCACTCGTTACATATAGAAAGTGTCTCAACCATTGATCTCTATTCTTTAGAACAGGATGGCTGTAAGGTTCACTGGTTACATATAGAAAGTGTCTCAACCATTGATCTCTATAGAACAGGATGGCTGTAACGTTCAATGGTTACATATAGAAAGTGTCTCAACCAGTGATCTCTATTGAACAGGATGGCTGTAGCGTTCACTGGTTACATATAGAAAGTGTCTCAACCATTGATCTCTATAGAACAGGATGGCTGTAACGTTCAATGATTACATATAGAAAGTGTCTCAACCATTGATCTCTATAGAACAGGATGGCTGTAACGCTCACTGGTTACATATAGAAAGTGTCTCAGCCACTGATCTCTATTCTATAGAACAGGATGGCTGTAACGCTCAATGGTTACATATAGAAAGTGTCTCAACCACTGATCCACATAGAACAGGATGGCTGTAACGTTAACTGGTTACATATAGAAAGTGTCTCAACCATTGATCTCTATAGAACAGGATGGCCGTAACGCTCACTGGTTACATATAGAAAGTGTCTCAACCATTGATCTCTTTAGAACAGGATGGCTGTAACGCTCAATGGTTACATATAGAAAGTGTCTTAACCATTGATCTCTATAGAACAGGATGGCTGTAACGCTCAATGGTTACATATAGAAAGTGTCTCAACCATTGATCTCTATAGAACAGGATGGCTGTAACGTTCACTGGTTACATATAGAAAGTGTCTCAACCATTGATCTCTATAGAACAGGATGGCTGTAACGCTCAATGGTTACATATAGAAAGTGTCTCAACCATTGATCTCTATAGAACAGGATGGCTGTAACGTTCACTTGTTACATATAGAAAGTGTCTCAACCACTGATCTCTATAGAACAGGATGGCTGTAACGCTCAATGGTTACATATAGAAAGTGTCTCAGCCACTGATCTCTATAGAACAGGATGGCTGTAACGCTCAATGGTTACATATAGAAAGTGTCTTAACCATTGATCTCTATAGAACATGATGGCTGTAACGTTCACTGGTTACATATAGAAAGTGTCTCAACCACTGATCTCTATAGAACAGGATGGCTGTAACGCTCACTGGTTACATATAGAAAGTGTCTCAACCATTGATCTCTATAGAACAGGATGGCTGTAACGTTCACTGGTTACATATCGAAAGTGTCTCAACCATTGATCTCTATAGAACAGGATGGCTGTAACGCTCAATGGTTACATATAGAAAGTGTCTTAACCATTGATCTCTATAGAACATGATGGCTGTAACGTTCACTGGTTACATATAGAAAGTGTCTCAACCACTGATCTCTATAGAACAGGATGGCTGTAACGCTCACTGGTTACATATAGAAAGTGTCTCAACCATTGATCTCTATAGAACAGGATGGCTGTAACGCTCACTGGTTACATATAGAAAGTGTCTCAGCCACTGATCTCGATAGAACAGGATGGCTGTAACGTTCACTGGCTACATATAGAAAGTGTCTCAACCAGTGATCTCTATTCTATAGTACAGGATGGCTGTAACGTTCACTGGCTACATATAGAAAGTGTCTCAACCACCGATCTCTATAGAACAGGATGGCTGTAACGTTCACTGGCTACATATAGAAAGTGTCTCAACCATTGATCTCTATTCTATAGAACAGGATGGCTGTAAAGGTCAATGGTTACATATAGAAAGTGTCTCAACCATTGATCTCTATAGAACAGGATGGCTGTAACGCTCACTGGTTACATATAGAAAGTGTCTCAACCATTGATCCCTATAGAACAGGATGGCTGTAACGCTCAATGGTTACATATAGAAAGTGTCCAACCATTGATCTCTATAGAACAGGATGGCTGTAACGCTCACTGGTTACATATAGAAAGTGTCTCAGCCAATGATCTCTATTCTATAGAACAGGATGGCTGTAACGCTCACTGGTTACATATAGAAAGTGTCTCAACCATTGATCTCTATTCTTTAGAACAGGATGGCTGTAACGTTCACTGGTTACATATAGAAAGTGTCTCAACCATTGATCTCTATAGAACAGGATGGCTGTAAGGCTCACTGGTTACATATAGAAAGTGTCTCAACCATTGATCTCTATAGAACAGGATGGCTGTAACGTTCACTGGTTACATATAGAAAGTGTCTCAACCATTGATCTCTATAGAACAGGATGGCTGTAACGCTCACTGGTTACATATAGAAAGTGTCTCAGCCACTGATCTCTATAGAACAGGATGGCTGTAACGTTCACTGGCTACATATAGAAAGTGTCTCAACCATTGATCTCTATTCTATAGAACAGGATGGCTGTAACGTTCACTGGTTACATATAGAAAGTGTCTCAACCACTGATCTCTATAGAACAGGATGGCTGTAACGTTCACTGGCTACATATAGAAAGTGTCTCAACCATTGATCTCTATTCTATAGAACAGGATGGCTGTAAAGGTCAATGGTTACATATCAAAAGTGTCTCAACCATTGATCTCTATAGAACAGGATGGCTGTAACGCTCACTGGTTACATATAGAAAGTGTCTCAACCATTGATCTCTATAGAACAGGATGGCTGTAACGCTCAATGGTTACATATAGAAAGTGTCTCAACCATTGATCTCTATAGAACAGGATGGCTGTAACGCTCACTGGTTACATATAGAAAGTGTCTCAGCCAATGATCTCTATTCTATAGAACAGGATGGCTGTAACGCTCACTGGTTACATATAGAAAGTGTCTCAACCATTGATCTCTATTCTTTAGAACAGGATGGCTGTAACGTTCACTGGTTACATTTAGAACGTGTCTCAGCCACTGATCTCTATTCTATAGAACAGGATGGCTGTAACGTTCACTGGTTACATATAGAAAGTGTCTCAGCCACTGATCTCTATTCTATAGAACAGGATGGCTGTAACGTTCACTGTTTACATATAAAAAGTGTCTCAACCACTGATCTCTATTCTATAGAACAGGATGGCCGTAACGTTCAATGGTTACATGTAGAAAGTGTCTCAACCATTGATCTCTATAGAACAGGATGTCTGTAACGTTCATTGGTTACATATAGAAAGTGTCTCAGCCACTGATCTCTATTCTATAGAACATGACGGCTGTAACGTTCACTCGTTACATATAGAAAGTGTCTCAACCATTGATCTCTATTCTTTAGAACAGGATGGCTGTAACGTTCACTGGTTACATATAGAAAGTGTCTCAACCATTGATCTCTATAGAACAGGATGGCTGTAACGTTCAATGGTTACATATAGAAAGTGTCTCAACCAGTGATCTCTATAGAACAGGATGGCTGTAGCGTTCACTGGTTACATATAGAAAGTGTCTCAACCATTGATCTCTATAGAACAGGATGGCTGTAACGTTCAATGATTACATATAGAAAGTGTCTCAACCATTGATCTCTATCGAACAGGATGGCTGTAACGCTCACTGGTTACATATAGAAAGTGTCTCAGCCACTGATCTCTATTCTATAGAACAGGATGGCTGTAACGCTCAATGGTTACATATAGAAAGTGTCTCAACCACTGATCCCCATAGAACAGGATGGCTGTAACGTTAACTGGTTACATATAGAAAGTGTCTCAACCATTGATCTCTATAGAACAGGATGGCCGTAACGCTCACTGGTTACATATAGAAAGTGTCTCAACCATTGATCTCTTTAGAACAGGATGGCTGTAACGCTCAATGGTTACATATAGAAAGTGTCTTAACCATTGATCTCTATAGAACAGGATGGCTGTAACGCTCAATGGTTACATATAGAAAGTGTCTCAACCATTGATCTTTATAGAACAGGATGGCTGTAACGTTCACTGGTTACATATAGAAAATGTCTCAACCATTGATCTCTATAGAACAGGATGGCTGTAACGCTCAATGGTTACATATAGAAAGTGTCTCAACCATTGATCTCTATAGAACAGGATTGCTGTAACGTTCACTTGTTACATATAGAAAGTGTCTCAACCACTGATCTCTATAGAACAGGATGGCTGTAACGCTCAATGGTTACATATAGAAAGTGTCTCAGCCACTGATCTCTATAGAACAGGATGGCTGTAACGCTCAATGGTTACATATAGAAAGTGTCTTAACCATTGATCTCTATAGAACATGATGGCTGTAACGTTCACTGGTTACATATAGAAAGTGTCTCAACCACTGATCTCTATAGAACAGGATGGCTGTAACGCTCACTGGTTACATATAGAAAGTGTCTCAACCATTGATCTCTATAGAACAGGATGGCTGTAACGCTCACTGGTTACATATAGAAAGTGTCTCAGCCACTGATCTCTATAGAACAGGATGGCTGTAACGTTCACTGGCTACATATAGAAAGTGTCTCAACCATTGATCTCTATTCTATAGAACATGATGGCTGTAACGTCCACTGGTTACATATAGAAAGTGTCTCAACCACTGATCTCTATAGAACAGGATGGCTGTAACGTTCACTGGCTACATATAGAAAGTGTCTCAACCATTGATCTCTATTCTATAGAACAGGATGGCTGTAAAGGTCAATGGTTACATATAGAAAGTGTCTCAACCATTGATCTCTATAGAACAGGATGGCTATAACGCTCACTGGTTACATATAGAAAGTGTCTCAACCATTGATCACTATAGAACAGGATGGCTGTAACGCTCAATGGTTACATATAGAAAGTGTCCAACCATTGATCTCAATAGAACAGGATGGCTGTAACGCTCACTGGTTACATATAGAAAGTGTCTCAGCCAATGATCACTATTCTATAGAACAGGATGGCTGTAACGCTCACTGGTTACATATAGAAAGTGTCTCAACCATTGATCTCTATTCTTTAGAACAGGATGGCTGTAACGTTCACTGGTTACATATAGAAAGTGTCTCAACCACTGATCTCTATAGAACAGGATGGCTGTAACGTTCACTGGCTACATATAGAAAGTGTCTCAACCATTGATCTCTATTCTATAGAACAGGATGGCTGTAAAGGTCAATGGTTACATATCGAAAGTGTCTCAACCATTGATCTCTATAGAACAGGATGGCTGTAACGCTCACTGGTTACATATAGAAAGTGTCTCAACCATTGACCTCTATAGAACAGGATGGCTGTAACGCTCAATGGTTACATATAGAAAGTGTCTCAACCATTGATCTCTATAGAACAGGATGGCTGTAACGCTCACTGGTAACATATAGAAAGTGTCTCAGCCAATGAACTCTATTCTATAGAACAGGATGGCTGTAACGCTCACTGGTTACATATAGAAAGTGTCTCAACCATTGATCTCTATTCTTTAGAACAGGATGGCTGTAACGTTCACTGGTTACATATAGAAAGTGTCTCAGCCACTGATCTCTATTCTATAGAACAGGATGGCTGTAACGTTCACTGGTTACATATAGAAAGTGTCTCAGCCACTGATCTCTATTCTATAGAACAGGATGGCTGTAACGTTCACTGTTTACATATAAAAAGTGTCTCAACCACTGATCTCTATTCTATAGAACAGGATGGCTGTAACGTTCACTGTTTACATATAAAAAGTGTCTCAACCACTGATCTCTATTCTATAGAACAGGATGGCCGTAACGTTCAATGGTTACATGTAGAAAGTGTCTCAACCATTGATCTCTATAGAACAGGATGTCTGTAACGTTCACTGGTTACATATAGAAAGTGTCTCAGCCACTGATCTCTATTCTATAGAACATGACGGCTGTAACGTTCACTCGTTACATATAGAAAGTGTCTCAACCATTGATCTATATTCTTTAGAACAGGATGGCTGTAAGGTTCACTGGTTACATATAGAAAGTGTCTCAACCATTGATCTCTATAGAACAGGATGGCTGTAACGTTCAATGGTTACATATAGAAAGTGTCTCAACCAGTGATCTCTATAGAACAGGATGGCTGTAGCGTTCACTGGTTACATATAGAAAGTGTCTCAACCATTGATCTCTATAGAACAGGATGGCTGTAACGTTCAATGATTACATATAGAAAGTGTCTCAACCATTGATCTCTATAGAACAGGATGGCTGTAACGCTCACTGGTTACATATAGAAAGTGTCTCAGCCACTGATCTCTATTCTATAGAACAGGATGGCTGTAACGCTCAATGGTTACATATAGAAAGTGTCTCAACCACTGATCCACATAGAACAGGATGGCTGTAACGTTAACTGGTTACATATAGAAAGTGTCTCAACCATTGATCTCTATAGAACAGGATGGCCGTAACGCTCACTGGTTACATATAGAAAGTGTCTCAACCATTGATCTCTTTAGAACAGGATGGCTGTAACGCTCAATGGTTACATATAGAAAGTGTCTTAACCATTGATCTCTATAGAACAGGATGGCTGTAACGCTCAATGGTTACATATAGAAAGTGTCTCAACCATTGATCTCTATAGAACAGGATGGCTGTAACGTTCACTGGTTACATATAGAAAGTGTCTCAACCATTGATCTCTATAGAACAGGATGGCTGCAACGCTCAATGGTTACATATAGAAAGTGTCTCAACCATTGATCTCTATAGAACAGGATGGCTGTAACGTTCACTTGTTACATATAGAAAGTGTCTCAACCACTGATCTCTATAGAACAGGATGGCTGTAACGCTCAATGGTTACATATAGAAAGTGTCTCAGCCACTGATCTCTATAGAACAGGATGGCTGTAACGCTCAATGGTTACATATAGAAAGTGTCTTAACCATTGATCTCTATAGAACATGATGGCTGTAACGTTCACTGGTTACATATAGAAAGTGTCTCAACCACTGATCTCTATAGAACAGGATGGCTGTAACGCTCACTGGTTACATATAGAAAGTGTCTCAACCATTGATCTCTATAGAACAGGATGGCTGTAACGCTCACTGCTTACATATAGAAAGTGTCTCAGCCACTGATCTCTATAGAACAGGATGGCTGTAACGTTCACTGGCTACATATAGAAAGTGTCTCAACCATTGATCTCTATTCTATAGAACATGATGGCTGTAACGTTCACTGGTTACATATAGAAAGTGTCTCAACCACTGATCTCTATAGAACAGGATGGCTGTAACGTTCACTGGCTACATATAGAAAGTGTCTCAACCATTGATCTCTATTCTATAGAACAGGATGGCTGTAAAGGTCAATGGTTACATATAGAAAGTGTCTCAACCATTGATCTCTATAGAACAGGATGGCTGTAACGCTCACTGGTTACATATAGAAAGTGTCTCAACCATTGATCCCTATAGAACAGGATGGCTGTAATGCTCAATGGTTACATATAGAAAGTGTCCAACCATTGATCTCTATAGAACAGGATGGCTGTAACGCTCACTGGTTACATATAGAAAGTGTCTCAGCCAATGATCTCTATTCTATAGAACAGGATGTCTGTAACGCTCACTGGTTACATATAGAAAGTGTCTCAACCATTGATCTCTATTCTTTAGAACAGGATGGCTGTAACGTTCACTGGTTACATATAGAAAGTGTCTCAACCATTGATCTCTATAGAACAGTATGGCTGTAAGGCTCACTGGTTACATATAGAAAGTGTCTCAACCATTGATCTCTATAGAACAGGATGGCTGTAACGTTCACTGGTTACATATAGAAAGTGTCTCAACCATTGATCTCTATAGAACAGGATGGCTGTAACGCTCACCGGTTACATATAGAAAGTGTCTCAGCCACTGATCTCTATAGAACAGGATGGCTGTAACGTTCACTGGCTACATATAGAAAGTGTCTCAACCATTGATCTCTATTCTATAGAACAGGATGGCTGTAACGTTCACTGGTTACATATAGAAAGTGTCTCAACCACTGATCTCTATAGAACAGGATGGCTGTAACGTTCACTGGCTACATATAGAAAGTGTCTCAACCATTGATCTCTATTCTATAGAACAGGATGGCTGTAAAGGTCAATGGTTACATATCGAAAGTGTCTCAACCATTGATCTCTATAGAACAGGATGGCTGTAACGCTCACTGGTTACATATAGAAAGTGTCTCAACCATTGATCTCTATAGAACAGGATGGCTGTAACGCTCAATGGTTACATATAGAAAGTGTCTCAACCATTGATCTCTATAGAACAGGATGGCTGTAACGCTCACTGGTTACATATAGAAAGTGTCTCAGCCAATGATCTCTATTCTATAGAACAGGATGGCTGTAACGCTCACTGGTTACATATAGAAAGTGTCTCAACCATTGATCTCTATTCTTTAGAACAGGATGGCTGTAACGTTCACTGGTTACATTTAGAAAGTGTCTCAGCCACTGATCTCTATTCTATAGAACAGGATGGCTGTAACGTTCACTGGTTACATATAGAAAGTGTCTCAGCCACTGATCTCTATTCTATAGAACAGGACGGCTGTAACGTTCACTCTTTACATATAGAAAGTGTCTCAACCACTGATCTCTATTCTATAGAACAGGATGGCCGTAACGTTCAATGGTTACATGTAGAAAGTGTCTCAACCATTGATCTCTATAGAACAGGATGTCTGTAACGTTCACTGGTTACATATAGAAAGTGTCTCAGCCACTGATCTCTATTCTATAGAACATGATGGCTGTAACGTTCACTCGTTACATATAGAAAGTGTCTCAACCATTGATCTCTATTCTTTAGAACAGGATGGCTGTAACGTTCACTGGTTACATATAGAAAGTGTCTCAACCATTGATCTCTATAGAACAGGATGGCTGTAACGTTCAATGGTTACATATAGAAAGTGTCTCAACCAGTGATCTCTATAGAACAGGATGGCTGTAGCGTTCACTGGTTACATATAGAAAGTGTCTCAACCATTGATCTCTATAGAACAGGATGGCTGTAACGTTCAATGGTTACATATAGAAAGTGTCTCAACCATTGATCTCTATAGAACAGGATGGCTGTAACGTGCGCTGGTTACATATAGAAAGTGTCTCAACCATTGATCTTTATAGAACAGGATGGCTGTAACGCTCACTGCTTACATATAGAAGGTGTCTCAACCATTGATCTCTATAGAACAGGATGGCTGTAACGTTCACTGGTTACATATAGAAAGTGTCTCAACCATTGTTCTCTATAGAACAGGATGGCTGTAACGCTCACTGGTTACATATAGAAAGTGTCTCAACCACTGATCTCTATAGACCAGGATGGCTGTAACGCTCAATGGTTACATATAGAAAGTGTCTCAACCATTGATCTCTATAGAACAGGATGGCTGTAACGCTCACTGGTTACATATAGAAAGTGTCTCAGCCACTGATCTCTATTCTATAGAACATGATGGCTGTAACGTTCACTCGTTACATATAGAAAGTGTCTCAAACATTGAGCTCTATTTTTTAGAACAGGATGGCTGTAACGTTCACTCGTTACATATAGAAAGTGTCTCAACCATTGATCTCTATTCTTTAGAACAGGATGGCTGTAACGTTCACTGGTTACATATAGAAAGTGTCTCAACCATTGATCTCTATAGAACAGGATGGCTGTAACGCTCACTGGTTACATATAGAAAGTGTCTCAACCATTGATCCCTATAGAACAGGATGGCTGTAATGCTCAATGGTTACATATAGAAAGTGTCCAACCATTGATCTCTATAGAACAGGATGGCTGTAACGCTCACTGGTTACATATAGAAAGTGTCTCAGCCAATGATCTCTATTCTATAGAACAGGATGGCTGTAACGCTCACTGGTTACATATAGAAAGTGTCTCAACCATTGATCTCTATTCTTTAGAACAGGATGGCTGTAAGGTTCACTGGTTACATATAGAAAGTGTCTCAACCATTGATCTCTATAGAACAGGATGGCTGTAACGTTCAATGGTTACATATAGAAAGTGTCTCAACCAGTGATCTCTATAGAACAGGATGGCTGTAGCGTTCACTGGTTACATATAGAAAGTGTCTCAACCATTGATCTCTATAGAACAGGATGGCTGTAACGTTCAATGATTACATATAGAAAGTGTCTCAACCATTGATCTCTATAGAACAGGATGGCTGTAACGCTCACTGGTTACATATAGAAAGTGTCTCAGCCACTGATCTCTATTCTATAGAACAGGATGGCTGTAACGCTCAATGGTTACATATAGAAAGTGTCTCAACCACTGATCCACATAGAACAGGATGGCTGTAACGTTAACTGGTTACATATAGAAAGTGTCTCAACCATTGATCTCTATAGAACAGGATGGCCGTAACGCTCACTGGTTACATATAGAAAGTGTCTCAACCATTGATCTCTTTAGAACAGGATGGCTGTAACGCTCAATGGTTACATATAGAAAGTGTCTTAACCATTGATCTCTATAGAACAGGATGGCTGTAATGCTCAATGGTTACATATAGAAAGTGTCTCAACCATTGATCTCTATAGAACAGGATGGCTGTAACGTTCACTGGTTACATATAGAAAGTGTCTCAACCATTGATCTCTATAGAACAGGATGGCTGTAACGCTCAATGGTTACATATAGAAAGTGTCTCAACCATTGATCTCTATAGAACAGGATGGCTGTAACGTTCACTTGTTACATATAGAAAGTGTCTCAACCACTGACCTCTATAGAACAGGATGGCTGTAACGCTCAATGGTTACATATAGAAAGTGTCTCAGCCACTGATCTCTATAGAACAGGATGGCTGTAACGCTCAATGGTTACATATAGAAAGTGTCTTAACCATTGATCTCTATAGAACATGATGGCTGTAACGTTCACTGGTTACATATAGAAAGTGTCTCAACCACTGATCTCTATAGAACAGGATGGCTGTAACGCTCTCTGGTTACATATAGAAAGTGTCTCAACCATTGATCTCTATAGAACAGGATGGCTGTAACGCTCACTGGTTACATATAGAAAGTGTCTCAGCCACTGATTTCTATAGAACAGGATGGCTGTAACGTTCACTGGCTACATATAGAAAGTGTCTCAACCATTGATCTCTATTCTATAGAACATGATGGCTGTAACGTTCACTGGTTACATATAGAAAGTGTCTCAACCACTGATCTCTATAGAACAGGATGGCTGTAACGTTCACTGGCTACATATAGAAAGTGTCTCAACCATTGATCTCTATTCTATAGAACAGGATGGCTGTAAAGGTCAATGGTTACATATAGAAAGTGTCTCAACCATTGATCTCTATAGAACAGGATGGCTGTAACGCTCACTGGTTACATATAGAAAGTGTCTCAACCATTGATCCCTATAGAACAGGATGGCTGTAATGCTCAATGGTTACATATAGAAAGTGTCCAACCATTGATCTCTATAGAACAGGATGGCTGTAACGCTCACTGGTTACATATAGAAAGTGTCTCAGCCAATGATCTCTATTC
Organism: Pictodentalium vernedei; assembly: GCA_031216915.1. Classification (NCBI taxonomy): domain Eukaryota; kingdom Metazoa; phylum Mollusca; class Scaphopoda; order Dentaliida; family Dentaliidae; genus Pictodentalium; species Pictodentalium vernedei. The sequence continues at coordinate 70,987,355 of CM062297.1, forward strand.
TATAGAACAGGATGGCTGTAACGCTCACTGGTTACATATAGAAAGTGTCTCAACCATTGATCTCTATTCTTTAGAACAGGATGGCTGTAACGTTCACTGGTTACATATAGAAAGTGTCTCAACCATTGATCTCTATAGAACAGTATGGCTGTAAGGCTCACTGGTTACATATAGAAAGTGTCTCAACCATTGATCTCTATAGAACAGGATGGCTGTAACGTTCACTGGTTACATATAGAAAGTGTCTCAACCATTGATCTCTATAGAACAGGATGGCTGTAACGCTCACCGGTTACATATAGAAAGTGTCTCAGCCACTGATCTCTATAGAACAGGATGGCTGTAACGTTCACTGGCTACATATAGAAAGTGTCTCAACCATTGATCTCTATTCTATAGAACAGGATGGCTGTAACGTTCACTGGTTACATATAGAAAGTGTCTCAACCACTGATCTCTATAGAACAGGATGGCTGTAACGTTCACTGGCTACATATAGAAAGTGTCTCAACCATTGATCTCTATTCTATAGAACAGGATGGCTGTAAAGGTCAATGGTTACATATCGAAAGTGTCTCAACCATTGATCTCTATAGAACAGGATGGCTGTAACGCTCACTGGTTACATATAGAAAGTGTCTCAACCATTGATCTCTATAGAACAGGATGGCTGTAACGCTCAATGGTTACATATAGAAAGTGTCTCAACCATTGATCTCTATAGAACAGGATGGCTGTAACGCTCACTGGTTACATATAGAAAGTGTCTCAGCCAATGATCTCTATTCTATAGAACAGGATGGCTGTAACGCTCACTGGTTACATATAGAAAGTGTCTCAACCATTGATCTCTATTCTTTAGAACAGGATGGCTGTAACGTTCACTGGTTACATTTAGAAAGTGTCTCAGCCACTGATCTCTATTCTATAGAACAGGATGGCTGTAACGTTCACTGGTTACATATAGAAAGTGTCTCAGCCACTGATCTCTATTCTATAGAACAGGATGGCTGTAACGTTCACTCTTTACATATAGAAAGTGTCTCAACCACTGATCTCTATTCTATAGAACAGGATGGCCGTAACGTTCAATGGTTACATGTAGAAAGTGTCTCAACCATTGACCTCTATAGAACAGGATGTCTGTAACGTTCACTGGTTACATATAGAAAGTGTCTCAGCCACTGATCTCTATTCTATAGAACATGATGGCTGTAACGTTCACTCGTTACATATAGAAAGTGTCTCAACCATTGATCTCTATTCTTTAGAACAGGATGGCTGCAACGTTCACTGGTTACATATAGAAAGTGTCTCAACCATTGATCTCTATAGAACAGGATGGCTGTAACGTTCAATGGTTACATATAGAAAGTGTCTCAACCAGTGATCTCTATAGAACAGGATGGCTGTAGCGTTCACTGGTTACATATAAAAAGTGTCTCAACCATTGATCTCTATAGAACAGGATGGCTGTAACGTTCAATGGTTACATATAGAAAGTGTCTCAACCATTGATCTCTATAGAACAGGATGGCTGTAACGTGCGCTGGTTACATATAGAAAGTGTCTCAACCATTGATCTTTATAGAACAGGATGGCTGTAACGCTCACTGCTTACATATAGAAGGTGTCTCAACCATTGATCTCTATAGAACAGGATGGCTGTAACGTTCACTGGTTACATATAGAAAGTGTCTCAACCATTGTTCTCTATAGAACAGGATGGCTGTAACGCTCACTGGTTACATATAGAAAGTGTCTCAACCACTGATCTCTATAGACCAGGATAGCTGTAACGTTCAATGGTTACATATAGAAAGTGTCTCAACCATTGATCTCTATAGAACAGGATGGCTGTAACGCTCACTGGTTACATATAGAAAGTGTCTCAGCCACTGATCTCTATTCTATAGAACATGATGGCTGTAACGTTCACTCGTTACATATAGAAAGTGTCTCAAACATTGAGCTCTATTTTTTAGAACAGGATGGCTGTAACGTTCACTCGTTACATATAGAAAGTGTCTCAACCATTGATCTCTATTCTTTAGAACAGGATGGCTGTAACGTTCACTGGTTACATATAGAAAGTGTCTCAACCATTGATCTCTATAGAACAGGATGGCTGTAACGCTCACTGGTTACATATAGAAAGTGTCTCAACCATTGATCTCTATAGAACAGGATGGCTGTAACGCTCACTGGTTACATATAGAAAGTGTCACAACCATTGATCTCTGTAGACCAGGATGGCTGTAAAGCTCAATGGTTACATGCAGAAAGTGTCTCAACCATTGATCTCTATAGAACAGGATGGCTGTAACGCTCAATGGTTACATATAGAAAGTGTCTCAACCATTGATCTCTATAGAACAGGATGGCTGTAACGTTCACTGGTTAAATATAGAAAGTGTCTCAACCACTGATCTCTATAGAACAGGATGGCTGTAACGCTCAATGGTTACATATAGAAAGTGTCTCAACCATTGATCTCTATAGAACAGGATGGCTGTAACACTCAATGGTTACATATAGAAAGTGTCTCAACCATTGATCTCTATAGAACAGGATGGCTGTAACGCTCAATGGTTACATATAGAGAGTGTCTCAACCAATGATCTCTATTCTATAGAACAGGATGGCTGTAACGCTCACTGGTTACATATAGAAAGTGTCTCAACCATTGATCTCTACAGAACAGGATGGCTGTAACGCTCACTGGTTACATATAGAAAGTGTCTCAACCAGTGATCTCTATAGAACAGGATGGCTGTAACATTCACTGGTTACATATAGAAAGTGTCTCAACCATTGATCTCTATAGAACAGGATGGCTGTAACGTTCACTGGTTATATATAGAAAGTGTCTCAACCACTGATCTCTATAGAACAGGATGGCTGTAACGCTCAATGGTTACATATAGAAAGTGTCTCAACCATTGATCTCTATAGAACGGGATGGCTGTAACACTCAATGTTTACATATAGAAAGTGTCTCAACCATTGATCTCTATAGAACAGGATGGCTGTAACGCTCAATGGTTACATATAGAGAGTGTCTCAACCACTGATCTCTATTCTATAGAACAGGATGGCTGTAACGCTCACTGGTTACATATAGAAAGTGTCTCAACCACTGATCTCTATAGAACAGGATGGCTGTAACGTTCACTGGTTACATATAGAAAGTGTCTCAACCATTGATCTCTATAGAACAGGATGGCTGTAACCTTCACTGGTTACATATCGAAAGTGTCTCAACCATTGATCTCTATAGAACAGGATGGCTGTAACGCTCAATGGTTACATATAGAAAGTGTCTTAACCATTGATCTCTATAGAACATGATGACTGTAACGTTCACTGGTTACATATAGAAAGTGTCTCAACCACTGATCTCTATAGAACAGGATGGCTGTAACGCTCACTGGTTACATATAGAAAGTGTCTCAACCATTGATCTCTATAGAACAGGATGGCTGTAACGCTCACTGGTTACATATAGAAAGTGTCTCAGCCACTGATCTCTATAGAACAGGATGGCTGTAACGTTCACTGGCTACATATAGAAAGTGTCTCAACCATTGATCTCTATTCTATAGAACAGGATGGCTGTAACGTTCGCTGGTTACATATAGAAAGTGTCTCAACCACTGATCTCTATAGAACAGGATGGCTGTAACGTTCCCTGGCTACATGTAGAAAGTGTCTCAACCATTGATCTCTATTCTATAGAACAGGATGGCTGTAAAGGTCAATGGTTACATATAGAAAGTGTCTCAACCATTGATCTCTATAGAACAGGATGGCTGTAACGCTGACTGGTTACATATAGAAAGTGTCTCAACCATTGATCCCTATAGAACAGGATGGCTGTAACGCTCAATGGTTACATATAGAAAGTGTCCAACCATTGATCTCTATAGAACAGGATGGCTGTAACGCTCACTGGTTACATATAGAAAGTGTCTCAGCCAATGATCTCTATTCTATAGAACAGGATGGCTGTAACGCTCACTGGTTACATATAGAAAGTGTCTCAACCATTGATCTCTATTCTTTAGAACAGGATGGCTGTAACGTTCACTGGTTACATATAGAAAGTGTCTCAACCATTGATCTCTATAGAACAGGATGGCTGTAAGGCTCACTGGTCACATATAGAAAGTGTCTCAACCATTGATCTCTATAGAACAGGATGGCTGTAACGTTCACTGGTTACATATAGAAAGTGTCTCAACCATTGATCTCTATAGAACAGGATGGCTGTAACGCTCACTGGTTACATATAGAAAGTGTCTCAGCCACTGATCTCTATAGAACAGGATGGCTGTAACGTTCACTGGCTACATATAGAAAGTGTCTCAACCATTGATCTCTATTCTATAGAACAGGATGGCTGTAACGTTCACTGGTTACATATAGAAAGTGTCTCAACCACTGATCTCTATAGAACAGGATGGCTGTAACGTTCACTGGCTACATATAGAAAGTGTCTCAACCATTGATCTCTATTCTATAGAACAGGATGGCTGTAAAGGTCAATGGTTACATATAGAAAGTGTCTCAACCATTGATCTCTATAGAACAGGATGGCTGTAACACTCACTGGTTACATATTGAAAGTGTCTCAACCATTGATCTCTATAGAACAGGATGGCTGTAACGCTCAATGGTTACATATAGAAAGTGTCTCAACCATTGATCTCTATAGAACAGGATGGCTGTAACGCTCACTGGTTACATATAGAAAGTGTCTCAGCCAATGATCTCTATTCTATAGAACAGGATGGCTGTAACGCTCACTGGTTACATATAGAAAGTGTCTCAACCATTGATCTCTATTCTTTAGAACAGGATGCCTGTAACGTTCACTGGTTACATTTAGAAAGTGTCTCAGCCACTGATCTCTATTCTATAGAACAGGATGGCTGTAACGTTCACTGGTTACATATAGAAAGTGTCTCAGCCACTGATCTCTATTCTATAGAACAGGATGGCTGTAACGTTCACTGTTTACATATAGAAAGTGTCTCAACCACTGATCTCTATTCTATAGAACAGGATGGCCGTAACGTTCAATGGTTACATGTAGAAAGTGTCTCAACCATTGATCTCTATAGAACAGGATGTCTGTAACGTTCACTGGTTACATATAGAAAGTGTCTCAGCCACTGATCTCTATTCTATAGAACATGATGGCTGTAACGTTCACTCGTTACATATAGAAAGTGTCTCAACCATTGATCTCTATTCTTTAGAACAGGATGGCTGTAACGTTCACTGGTTACATATAGAAAGTGTCTCAACCATTGATCTCTATAGAACAGGATGGCTGTAACGTTCAATGGTTACATATAGAAAGTGTCTCAACCAGTGATCTCTATAGAACAGGATGGCTGTAGCGTTCACTGGTTACATATAGAAAGTGTCTCAACAATTGATCTCTATAGAACAGGATGGCTGTAACGTTCAATTGTTACATATAGAAAGTGTCTCAACCATTGATCTCTATAGAACAGGATGGCTGTAACGCTCACTGGTTACATATAGAAAGTGTCTCAGCCACTGATCTCTATTCTATAGAACATGATGGCTGTAACGTTCACTCGTTACATATAGAAAGTGTCTCAACCATTGATCTCTATTCTTTAGAACAGGATGGCTGTAACGTGCACTGGTTACATATAGAAAGTGTCTCAACCATTGATCTCTATAGAACAGGATGGCTGTAACGCTCACTGCTTACATATAGAAGGTGTCTCAACCATTGATCTCTATAGAACAGGATGGCTGTAACGTTCACTGGTTACATATAGAAAGTGTCTCAACCATTGTTCTCTATAGAACAGGATGGCTGTAACGCTCACTGGTTACATATAGAAAGTGTCTCAACCATTGATCTCTATAGACCAGGATGGCTGTAACGCTCAATGGTTACATATAGAAAGTGTCTCAACCATTGATCTCTATAGAACAGGATGGCTGTAACGCTCACTGGTTACATATAGAAAGTGTCTCAGCCACTGATCTCTATTCTATAGAACATGATGGCTGTAACGTTCACTCGTTACATATAGAAAGTGTCTCAAACATTGAGCTCTATTCTTTAGAACAGGATGGCTGTAACGTTCACTCGTTACATATAGAAAGTGTCTCAACCATTGATCTCTATTCTTTAGAACAGGATGGCTGTAACGTTCACTGGTTACATATAGAAAGTGTCTCAACCATTGATCTCTATAGAACAGGATGGCTGTAACGCTCACTGGTTACATATAGAAAGTGTCTCAACCATTGATCTCCATTCTTTAGAACAGTATGGCTGTAACGTTCACTGGTTACATATAGAAAGTGTCTCAACCACTGATCTCTATAGACCAGGATGGCTGTAACGTTCACTGGTTACATATAGAAAGTGTCTCAACCACTGATCTCTATAGAACAGGATGGCTGTAACGCTCACTGGTTACATATAGAAAGTGTCTCAACCATTGATCTCTATAGAACAGGATGGCTGTAACGCTCACTGGTTACATATAGAAAGTGTCACAACCATTGATCTCTATAGACCAGGATGGCTGTAAAGCTCAATGGTTACATATAGAAAGTGTCTCAACCATTGATCTCTATAGAACAGGATGGCTGTAACGCTCAATGGTTACATATAGAAAGTGTCTCAACCATTGATCTCTATAGAACAGGATGGCTGTAACGTTCACTGGTTAAATATATAAAGTGTCTCAACCACTGATCTCTATAGAACAGGATGGCTGTAACGCTCAATGGTTACATATAGAAAGTGTCTCAACCATTGATCTCTATAGAACAGGATGGCTGTAACACTCAATGGTTACATATAGAAAGTGTCTCAACCATTGATCTCTATAGAACAGGATGGCTGTAACGCTCAATGGTTACATATAGAGAGTGTCTCAACCACTGATCTCTATTCTATAGAACAGGATGGCTGTAACGCTCACTGGTTACATATAGAAAGTGTCTCAACCACTGATCTCTATAGAACAGGATGGCTGTAACGCTCACTGGTTACATATAGAAAGTGTCTCACCCAGTGATCTCTATAGAACAGGATGGCTGTAACGTTCACTGGTTACATATAGAAAGTGTCTCAACCATTGATCTCTATAGAACAGGATGGCTGTAACGTTCACTGGTTACATATAGAAAGTGTCTCAACCACTGATCTCTATAGAACAGGATGGCTGTAACGATCAATGGTTACATATAGAAAGTGTCTCAACCATTGATCTCTATAGAACGGGATGGCTGTAACACTCAATGGTTACATATAGAAAGTGTCTCAACCATTGATCTCCATAGAACAGGATGGCTGTAACGCTCAATGGTTACATATAGAGAGTGTCTCAACCACTGATCTCTATTCTATAGAACAGGATGGCTGTAACGCTCACTGGTTACATATAGAAAGTGTCTCAACCATTGATCTCTATAGAACAGGATGGCTGTAACGCTCACTGGTTACATATAGAAAGTGTCTCAACCAGTGATCTCTATAGAACAGGATGGCTGTAACGTTCACTGGTTACATATAGAAAGTGTCTCAACCATTGATCTCTATAGAACAGGATGGCTGTAACGTTCACTGGTTACATATCGAAAGTGTCTCAACCATTGATCTCTATAGAACAGGATGGCTGTAACGCTCAATGGTTACATATAGAAAGTGTCTTAACCATTGATCTCTATAGAACATGATGGCTGTAACGTTCACTGGTTACATATAGAAAGTGTCTCAACCACTGATCTCTATAGAACAGGATGGCTGTAACGCTCACTGGTTACATATAGAAAGTGTCTCAACCATTGATCTCTATAGAACAGGATGGCTGTAACGCTCACTGGTTACATATAGAAAGTGTCTCAGCCACTGATCTCTATAGAACAGGATGGCTGTAACGTTCACTGGCTACATATAGAAAGTGTCTCAACCATTGATCTCTATTCTATAGAAAAGGATGGCTGTAACGTTCACTGGTTACATATAGAAAGTGTCTCAACCACTGATCTCTATAGAACAGGATGGCTGTAACGTTCACTGGCTACATATAGAAAGTGTCTCAACCATTGATCTCTATTCTATAGAACAGGATGGCTGTAAAGGTCAATGGTTACATACAGAAAGTGTCTCAACCATTGATCTCTATAGAACAGGATGGCTGTAACGCTCACTGGTTACATATAGAAAGTGTCTCAACCATTGATCCCTATAGAACAGGATGGCTGTAACGCTCAATGGTTACATATAGAAAGTGTCCAACCATTGATCTCTATAGAACAGGATGGCTGTAACGCTCACTGGTTACATATAGAAAGTGTCTCAGCCAATGATCTCTATTCTATAGAACAGGATGGCTGTAACGCTCACTGGTTACATATAGAAAGTGTCTCAACCATTGATCTCTATTCTTTAGAACAGGATGGCTGTAACGCTCACTGGTTACATATAGAAAGTGTCTCAACCATTGATCTCTATAGAACAGGATGGCTGTAAGGCTCACTGGTTACATATAGAAAGTGTCTCAACCATTGATCTCTATAGAACAGGATGGCTGTAACGTTCACTGGTTACATATAGAAAGTGTCTCAACCATTGATCTCTATAGAACAGGATGGCTGTAGCGCTCACTGGTTACATATAGAAAGTGTCTCAGCCACTGATCTCTATAGAACAGGATGGCTGTAACGTTCACTGGCTACAAATAGAAAGTGTCTCAACCATTGATCTCTATTCTATAGAACAGGATGGCTGTAACGTTCACTGGTTACATATAGAAAGTGTCTCAACCACTGATCTCTATAGAACAGGATGGCTGTAACGTTCACTGGCTACATATAGAAAGTGTCTCAACCATTGATCTCTATTCTATAGAACAGGATGGCTGTAAAGGTCAATGGTTACATATAGAAAGTGTCTCAACCATTGATCTCTATAGAACAGGATGGCTGTAACGCTCACTGGTTACATATAGAAAGTGTCTCAACCATTGATCTCTATAGAACAGGATGGCTGTAACGCTCAATGGTTACATATAGAAAGTGTCTCAACCATTGATCTCTATAGAACAGGATGGCTGTAACGCTCACTGGTTACATATAGAAAGTGTCTCAGCCAATGATCTCTATTCTATAGAACAGGATGGCTGTAACGCTCACTGGTTACATATAGAAAGTGTCTCAACCATTGATCTCTATTCTTTAGAACAGGATGGCTGTAACGTTCACTGGTTACATATAGAAAGTGTCTCAACCATTGATCTCTATAGAACAGGATGGCTGTAACGCTCACTGGTTACATATAGAAAGTGTCTCAACCACTGATCTGTACAGAACAGGATGTCTGTAACGCTCAATGGTTACATATAGAAAGTGTCTCAACCATTGATCTCTATAGAACAGGATGGCTGTAACGCTCAATGGTTACATATAGAAAGTGTCTCAACCATTGATCTCTATAGAACAGGATGGCTGTAACGCTCAATGGTTACATATAGAAAGTGTCTCAACCAGTGATCTCTATAGAACAGGATGGCTGTAATGTTCACTGGTTACATATAGAAAGTGTCTGAACCACTGATCTCTATAGAACATGATGGCTGTAACGCTCAATGGTTGCATATAGAAAGTGCCTCCACCATTGATCTCTATAGAACAGGATGGCTGTAACGCTCACTGGTTACATATAGAAAATGTCTCAACCATTGATCTCTATTGAACAGGATGGCTGTAATGCTCACTGGTTACATATAGAAAGTGTCTCAGCCACTGATCTCTATTCTATAGAACAGGATGGCTGTAACGCTCAATGGTTACATATAGAAAGTGTCTCAACCATTGATCTCTATAGAACAGGATGGCTGTAACGTTCACTGGTTACATATAGAAAGTGTCTCAACCAGTGATCTCTATAGAACAGGATGGCTGTAACGCTCAATGGTTACATATAGAAAGTGTCTCAACCATTGATCTCTATAGAACAGGATGGCTGCAATGTTCACTGGTTACATATAGAAAGTGTCTCAACCACTGATCTCTATAGAACATGATGGCTGTAACGCTCAATGGTTACATATAGAAAGTGCCTCAACCATTGATCTCTATAGAACAGGATGGCTGTAACGCTCACTGGTTACATATAGAAAGTGTCTCAACCATTGATCTCTATAGAACAGGATGGCTGTAACGTTCACTGTTTACATATAGAAAGTGTCACAACCATTGATCTCTATTCAATAGAACAGGATGGCTGTAACGCTCACTGGTTACATATAGAAAGTGGTTCAACCACTGATCTCTATAGAACAGGATGGCTGTAACGCTCACTGGTTACATATAGAAAGTGTCTCAACCATTGATCTCTATAGAACAGGATGGCTGTAACGCTCAATGGTTACATATAGAAAGTGTCTCAACCATTGATCTCTATAGAACAGGATGGCTGTAACGTTCACTGTTTACATATAGAAAGTGTCTCAACCATTGATCTCTATTCAATAGAACAGGATGGCTGTAACGCTCACTGGTTACATATAGAAAGTGGTTCAACCACTGATCTCTATAGAACAGGATGGCTGTAACGTTCACTGGCTACATATAGAAAGTGTCTCAACCATTGATCTCTATTCTATAGAACAGGATGGCTGTAACGTTCACTGGTTACATATAGAAAGTGTCTGAACCACTGATCTCTATAGAACATGATGGCTGTAACGCTCAAAGGTTGCATATAGGAAGTGCCTCCACCATTGATCTCTATAGAACAGGATGGCTGTAACGCTCACTGGTTACATATAGAAAGTGTCTCAACCATTGATCTCTATAGAACAGGATGGCTGTACTGCTCACTGGTTACATATAGAAAGTGTCTCAGCCGTGGATCTCTATTCTATAGAACAGGATGGCTGTAACGCTCAATGGTTACATATAGAAAGTGTCTCAACCATTGATCTCTATAGAACAGGATGGCTGTAACGTGCACTGGTTACATATAGAAAGTGTCTCAACCAGTGATCTCTATAGAACAGGATGGCTGTAACGCTCAATGGTTACATATAGAAAGTGTCTCAACCATTGATCTCTATAGAACAGGATGGCTGTAACGCTCACTGGTTACATATAGAAAGTGTCTCAACCATTGATCTCTATAGAACAGGATGGCTGTAACGCTCAATGGTTACATGTAGAAAGTGTCTCAACCATTGATCTCTATAGAACAGGATGGCTGTAACGTTCACTGTTTACATATAGAAAGTGTCTCAACCATTGATCTCTATTCAATAGAACAGGATGGCTGTAACGCTCACTGGTTACATCTAGAAAGTGGTTCAACCACTGATCTCTATAGAACAGGATGGCTGTAACGCTCACTGGTTACATATAGAAAGTGTCTCAACCATTGATCTCTATAGAACAGGATGGCTGTAACGCTCAATGGTTACATATAGAAAGTGTCTCAACCCTTGATCTCTATAGAACAGGATGGCTGTAACGCTCACTGGTTACATATAGAAAGTGTCTCAGCCACTGATCTCTATTCTATAGAACAGGATGGCTGTAACGCTCAATGGTTACATATAGAAAGTGTCCCAACCATTGATCTCTATAGAACAGGATGGCTGTAACGTTCACTGGTTACATATAGAAAGTGTCTCAACCAGTGATCTCTATAGAACAGGATGGCTGTAATGTTCACTGGTTACATATAGAAAGTGTCTCAACCACTGATCTCTATAGAACATGATGGCTGTAACGCTGAATGGTTTCATATAGAAAGTGTCTCAACCACTGATCTCTATAGAACATGATGCCTGTAACGCTCAATGGCTACATATAGAAAGTGCCTCAACCATTGATCTCTATAGAACAGGATGGCTGTAACGTTCACTGGTTACATATAGAAAGTGTCTAAACCATTGATCTCTATTCTTTAAAACAGGATGGCTGTAACGCTCACGGGTTACATATAGAAAGTGGCTCAGCCACTGATCTCTATTCTATAGAACAGGATGGCCGTAACGTTCACTGGTTACATATAGAAAATGTCTCAACCATAGATCTCTATAGAATAGAATGGCTGTAACGCTCATTGGTTACATATAGAAAGTGTCTCAGCCACTGATCTCTATTCTATAGAACAGGATGGCTGTAACGCTCACTGGTTACATATAGAAAGTGTCTCAGCCACTGATCTCTATTCTATAGAACAGGATAGCTGTAACGCTCAATGGTTACATATAGAAAGTGTCTCAACCATTGATCTCTATAGAACAGAATGGCTGTAACGCTCACTGGTTACATATAGAAAGTGTCTCAACCATTGATCTCTATAGAACAGGATGGCTGTAACGTTCAATGGTTACATATAGAAAGTGTCTCAACCACTGATCTCTATAGAACAGGATGGCTGTAACGCTCAATGGTTACATATAGAAAGTGTCTCAACCATTGATCTCTATAGAACAGGATGGCTGTAACGCTCAATGGTTCAATATAGAAAGTGTCTCAACCATTGATCTCTATAGAACAGGATGGCTGTAACGCTCAATGGTTACATATAGAAAGTGTCTCAACCACTGATCTCTATAGAACAGGATGGCTGTAACGCTCAATGGTTACATATAGAAAGTGTCTCAACCACTGATCTCTATAGAACAGGATGGCTGTAACGCTCACTGGTTACATATAGAAAGTGTCTCAACCACTGATCTCTATAGAACAGGATGGCTGTAACGCTCAATGGTTACATATAGAGAGTGTCTCAACCATTGATCTCTATAGAACAGGATGGCTGTAACGCTCAATGGTTACATATAGAGAGTGTCTCAACCATTGATCTCTATAGAACAGGATGGCTGTAACGTTCACTGGTTACATATAGAAAGTGTCTCAACCACTGATCTCTATAGAACAGGATGGCTGTAACGCTCACTGGTTACATATAGAAAGTGTCTCAACCATTGATCTCTATAGAACAGGATGGCTGTAACGCTCACTGGTTACATATAGAAAGTGTCACAACCATTGATCTCTATAGACCAGGATGGCTGTAAAGCTCAATGGTTACATATAGAAAGTGTCTCAACCATTGATCTCTATAGAACAGGATGGCTGTAACGCCCAATGGTTACATATAGAAAGTGTCTCAACCATTGATCTCTATAGAACGGGATGGCTGTAACACTCAATGGTTACATATAGAAAGTGTCTCAACCATTGATCTCTATAGAACAGGATGGCTGTAACGCTCAATGGTTACATATAGAGAGTGTCTCAACCACTGATCTCTATTCTATAGAACAGGATGGCTGTAACGCTCACTGGTTACATATAGAAAGTGTCTCAACCATTGATCTCTATAGAACAGGATGGCTGTAACGCTCACTGGTTACATATAGAAAGTGTCTCAACCAGTGATCTCTATAGAACAGGATGGCTGTAACGTTCACTGGTTACATATAGAAAGTGTCTCAACCATTGATCTCTATAGAACAGGATGGCTGTAACGTTCACTGGTTACATATCGAAAGTGTCTCAACCATTGATCTCTATAGAACAGGATGGCTGTAACGCTCAATAGTTACATATAGAAAGTGTCTTAACCATTGATCTCTATAGAACATGATGGCTGTAACGTTCACTGGTTACATATAGAAAGTGTCTCAACCACTGATCTCTATAGAACAGGATGGCTGTAACGCTCACTGGTTACATATAGAAAGTGTCTCAACCATTGATCTCTATAGAACAGGATGGCTGTAACGCTCACTGGTTACATATAGAAAGTGTCTCAGCCACTGATCTCTATAGAACAGGATGGCTGTAACGTTCACTGGCTACATATAGAAAGTGTCTCAACCATTGATCTCTATTCTATAGAACAGGATGGCTGTAACGTTCACTGGTTACATATAGAAAGTGTCTCAACCACTGATCTCTATAGAACAGGATGGCTGTAACGTTCACTGGCTACATATAGAAAGGGTCTCAACCATTGATCTCTATTCTATAGAACAGGATGGCTGTAAAGGTCAATGGTTACATACAGAAAGTGTCTCAACCATTGATCTCTATAGAACAGGATGGCTGTAACGCTCACTGGTTACATATAGAAAGTGTCTCAACCATTGATCCCTATAGAACAGGATGGCTGTAACGCTCAATGGTTACATATAGAAAGTGTCCAACCATTGATCTCTATAGAACAGGATGGCTGTAACGCTCACTGGTTACATATAGAAAGTGTCTCAGCCAATGATCTCTATTCTATAGAACAGGATGGCTGTAACGCTCACTGGTTACATATAGAAAGTGTCTCAACCATTGATCTCTATTCTTTAGAACAGGATGGCTGTAACGCTCACTGGTTACATATAGAAAGTGTCTCAACCATTGATCTCTATAGAACAGGATGGCTGTAAGGCTCACTGGTTACATATAGAAAGTGTCTCAACCATTGATCTCTATAGAACAGGATGGCTGTAACGTTCACTGGTTACATATAGAAAGTGTCTCAACCATTGATCTCTATAGAACAGGATGGCTGTAGCGCTCACTGGTTACATATAGAAAGTGTCTCAGCCACTGATCTCTATAGAACAGGATGGCTGTAACGTTCACTGGCTACATATAGAAAGTGTCTCAACAATTGATCTCTATTCTATAGAACAGGATGGCTGTAACGTTCACTGGTTACATATAGAAAGTGTCTCAACCACTGATCTCTATAGAACAGGATGGCTGTAACGTTCACTGGCTACATATAGAAAGTGTCTCAACCATTGATCTCTATTCTATAGAACAGGATGGCTGTAAAGGTCAATGGTTACATATCGAAAGTGTCTCAACCATTGATCTCTATAGAACAGGATGGCTGTAACGCTCACTGGTTACATATAGAAAGTGTCTCAACCATTGATCTCTATAGAACAGGATGGCTGTAACGCTCAATGGTTACATATAGAAAGTGTCTCAACCATTGATCTCTATAGAACAGGATGGCTGTAACGCTCACTGGTTACATATAGAAAGTGTCTCAGCCAATGATCTCTATTCTATAGAACAGGATGGCTGTAACGCTCACTGCTTACATATAGAAAGTGTCTCAACCATTGATCTCTATTCTTTAGAACAGGATGCCTGTAACGTTCACTGGTTACATTTAGAAAGTGTCTCAGCCACTGATCTCTATTCTATAGAACAGGATGGCTGTAACGTTCACTGGTTACATATAGAAAGTGTCTCAGCCACTGATCTCTATTCTATAGAACAGGATGGCTGTAACGTTCACTCTTTACATATAGAAAGTGTCTCAACCACTGATCTCTATTCTATAGAACAGGATGGCCGTAACGTTCAATGGTTACATGTAGAAAGTGTCTCAACCATTGATCTCTATAGAACAGGATGTCTGTAACGTTCACTGGTTACATATAGAAAGTGTCTCAGCCACTGATCTCTATTCTATAGAACATGATGGCTGTAACGTTCACTCGTTACATATAGAAAGTGTCTCAACCATTGATCTCTATTCTTTAGAACAGGATGGCTGTAACGTTCACTGGTTACATATAGAAAGTGTCTCAACCATTGATCTCTATAGAACAGGATGGCTGTAACGTTCAATGGTTACATATAGAAAGTGTCTCAACCAGTGATCTCTATAGAACAGGATGGCTGTAGCGTTCACTGGTTACATATAGAAAGTGTCTCAACCATTGATCTCTATAGAACAGGATGGCTGTAACGTTCAATGGTTACATATAGAAAGTGTCTCAACCATTGATCTCTATAGAACAGGATGGCTGTAACGTGCGCTGGTTACATATAGAAAGTGTCTCAACCATTGATCTCTATAGAACAGGATGGCTGTAACGCTCACTGCTTACATATAGAAGGTGTCTCAACCATTGATCTCTATAGAACAGGATGGCTGTAACGTTCACTGGTTACATATAGAAAGTGTCTCAACCATTGTTCTCTATAGAACAGGATGGCTGTAACGCTCACTGGTTACATATAGAAAGTGTCTCAACCACTGATCTCTATAGACCAGGATGGCTGTAACGCTCAATGGTTACATATAGAAAGTGTCTCAACCATTGATCTCTATAGAACAGGATGGCTGTAACGCTCACTGGTTACATATAGAAAGTGTCTCAGCCACTGATCTCTATTCTATAGAACATGATGGCTGTAACGTTCACTCGTTACATATAGAAAGTGTCTCAAACATTGAGCTCTATTTTTTAGAACAGGATGGCTGTAACGTTCACTCGTTACATATAGAAAGTGTCTCAACCATTGATCTCTATTCTTTAGAACAGGATGGCTGTAACGCTCACTGGTTACATATAGAAAGTGTCTCAACCATTGATCTCTATAGAACAGGATGGCTGTAACGCTCACTGGTTACATATAGAAAGTGTCTCAACCATTGATCTCCATTCTTTAGAACAGGATGGCTGTAACGTTCACTGGTTACATATAGAAAGTGTCTCAACCACTGATCTCTATAGACCAGGATGGCTGTAACGTTCACTGGTTACATATAGAAAGTGTCTCAACCACTGATCTCTATAGAACAGGATGGCTGTAACGCTCACTGGTTACATATAGAAAGTGTCTCAACCATTGATCTCTATAGAACAGGATGGCTGTAACGCTCACTGGTTACATATAGAAAGTGTCACAACCATTGATCTCTGTAGACCAGGATGGCTGTAAAGCTCAATGGTTACATACAGAAAGTGTCTCAACCATTGATCTCTATAGAACAGGATGGCTGTAACGCTCAATGGTTACATATAGAAAGTGTCTCAATAATTGATCTCTATAGAACAGGATGGCTGTAACGTTCACTGGTTAAATATAGAAAGTGTCTCAACCACTGATCTCTATAGAACAGGATGGCTGTAACGCTCAATGGTTACATATAGAAAGTGTCTCAACCATTGATCTCTATAGAACAGGATGGCTGTAACACTCAATGGTTACATATAGAAAGTGTCTCAACCATTGATCTCTATAGAACAGGATGGCTGTAACGCTCAATGGTTACATATAGAGAGTGTCTCAACCACTGATCTCTATTCTATAGAACAGGATGGCTGTAACGCTCACTGGTTACATATAGAAAGTGTCTCAACCATTGATCTCTATAGAACAGGATGGCTGTAACGCTCACTGGTTACATATAGAAAGTGTCTCAACCAGTGATCTCTATAGAACAGGATGGCTGTAACGTTCACTGGTTACATATAGAAAGTGTCTCAACCATTGATCTCTATAGAACAGGATGGCTGCAACGTTCACTGGTTATATATAGAAATTGTCTCAACCACTGATCTCTTTAGAACAGGATGGCTGTAACGCTCAATGGTTACATATAGAAAGTGTCTCAACCATTGATCTCTATAGAACGGGATGGCTGTAACACTCAATGGTTACATATAGAAAGTGTCTCAACCATTGATCTCTATAGAACAGGATGGCTGTAACGCTCAATGGTTACATATAGAGAGTGTCTCAACCACTGTTCTCTATTCTATAGAACAGGATGGCTGTAACGCTCACTGGTTACATATAGAAAGTGTCTCAACCACTGATCTCTATAGAACAGGATGGCTGTAACGTTCACTGGTTACATATAGAAAGTGTCTCAACCATTGATCTCTATAGAACAGGATGGCTGTAACCTTCACTGGTTACATATCGAAAGTGTCTCAACCATTGATCTCTATAGAACAGGATGGCTGTAACGCTCAATGGTTACATATAGAAAGTGTCTTAACCATTGATCTCTATAGAACATGATGGCTGTAACGTTCACTGGTTACATATAGAAAGTGTCTCAACCACTGATCTCTATAGAACAGGATGGCTGTAACGCTCACTGGTTACATATAGAAAGTGTCTCAACCATTGATCTCTATAGAACAGGATGGCTGTAACGCTCACTGGTTACATATAGAAAGTGTCTCAGCCACTGATCTCTATAGAACAGGATGGCTGTAACGTTCACTGGCTACATATAGAAAGTGTCTCAACCATTGATCTCTATTCTATAGAACAGGATGGCTGTAACGTTCACTGGTTACATATAGAAAGTGTCTCAACCACTGATCTCTATAGAACAGGATGGCTGTAACGTTCCCTGGCTACATATAGAAAGTGTCTCAACCATTGATCTCTATTCTATAGAACAGGATGGCTGTAAAGGTCAATGGTTACATATAGAAAGTTTCTCAACCATTGATCTCTATAGAACAGGATGGCTGTAACGCTCACTGGTTACATATAGAAAGTGTCTCAACCATTGATCCCTATAGAACAGGATGGCTGTAACGCTCAATGGTTACATATAGAAAGTGTCCAACCATTGATCTCTATAGAACAGGATGGCTGTAACGCTCACTGGTTACATATAGAAAGTGTCTCAGCCAATGATCTCTATTCTATAGAACAGGATGGCTGTAACGCTCACTGGTTACATATAGAAAGTGTCTCAACCATTGATCTCTATTCTTTAGAACAGGATGGCTGTAACGTTCACTGGTTACATATAGAAAGTGTCTCAACCATTGATCTCTATAGAACAGGATGGCTGTAAGGCTCACTGGTTACATATAGAAAGTGTCTCAACCATTGATCTCTATAGAACAGGATGGCTGTAACGTTCACTGGTTACATATAGAAAGTGTCTCAACCATTGATCTCTATAGAACAGGATGGCTGTAACGCTCACTGGTTACATATAGAAAGTTTCTCAGCCACTGATCTCTATAGAACAGGATGGCTGTAACGTTCACTGGCTACATATAGAAAGTGTCTCAACCATTGATCTCTATTCTATAGAACAGGATGGCTGTAACGTTCACTGGTTACATATAGAAAGTGTCTCAACCACTGATCTCTATAGAACAGGATGGCTGTAACGTTCACTGGCTACATATAGAAAGTGTCTCAACCATTGATCTCTATTCTATAGAACAGGATGGCTGTAAAGGTCAATGGTTACATATAGAAAGTGTCTCAACCATTGATCTCTATAGAACAGGATGGCTGTAACACTCACTGGTTACATATAGAAAGTGTCTCAACCATTGATCTCTATAGAACAGGATGGCTGTAACGCTCAATGGTTACATATAGAAAGTGTCTCAACCATTGATCTCTATAGAACAGGATGGTTGTAACGCTCACTGGTTACATATAGAAAGTGTCTCAGCCAATGATCTCTATTCTATAGAACAGGATGGCTGTAACGCTCACTGGTTACATATAGAAAGTGTCTCAACCATTGATCTCTATAGAACAGGATGGCTGTAACGCTCACTGGTTACATATAGAAAGTGTCTCAACCAGTGATCTCTATAGAACAGGATGGCTGTAACGTTCACTGGTTACATATAGAAAGTGTCTCAACCATTGATCTCTATAGAACAGGATGGCTGTAACGTTCACTGGTTACATATCGAAAGTGTCTCAACCATTGATCTCTATAGAACAGGATGGCTGTAACGCTCAATGGTTACATATACAAAGTGTCTTAACCATTGATCTCTATAGAACATGATGGCTGTAACGTTCACTGGTTACATATAGAAAGTGTCTCAACCACTGATCTGTATAGAACAGGATGGCTGTAACGCTCACTGGTTACATATAGAAAGTGTCTCAACCATTGATCTCTATAGAACAGGATGCCTGTAACGCTCACTGGTTACATATAGAAAGTGTCTCAGCCACTGATCTCTATAGAACAGGATGGCTGTAACGTTCACTGGCTACATATAGAAAGTGTCTCAACCATTGATCTCTATTCTATAGAACAGGATGGCTGTAACGTTCACTGGTTACATATAGAAAGTGTCTCAACCACTGATCTCTATAGAACAGGATGGCTGTAACGTTCACTGGCTACATATAGAAAGTGTCTCAACCATTGATCTCTATTCTATAGAACAGGATGGCTGTAAAGGTCAATGGTTACATACAGAAAGTGTCTCAACCATTGATCTCTATAGAACAGGATGGCTGTAACGCTCACTGGTTACATATAGAAAGTGTCTCAACCATTGATCCCTATAGAACAGGATGGCTGTAACGCTCAATGGTTACATATAGAAAGTGTCCAACCATTGATCTCTACAGAACAGGATGGCTGTAACGCTCACTGGTTACATATAGAAAGTGTCTCAGCCAATGATCTCTATTCTATAGAACAGGATGGCTGTAACGCTCACTGGTTACATATAGAAAGTGTCTCAACCATTGATCTCTATTCTTTAGAACAGGATGGATGTAACGCTCACTGGTTACATATAGAAAGTGTCTCAACCATTGATCTCTATAGAACAGGATGGCTGTAAGGCTCACTGGTTACATATAGAAAGTGTCTCAACCATTGATCTCTATAGAACAGGATGGCTGTAACGTTCACTGGTTACATATAGAAAGTGTCTCAACCATTGATCTCTATAGAACAGGATGGCTGTAGCGCTCACTGGTTACATATAGAAAGTGTCTCAGCCACTGATCTCTATAGAACAGGATGGCTGTAACGTTCACTGGCTACATATAGAAAGTGTCTCAACCATTGATCTCTATTCTATAGAACAGGATGGCTGTAACGTTCACTGGTTACATATAGAAAGTGTCTCAACCACTGATCTCTATAGAACAGGATGGCTGTAACGTTCACTGGCTACATATAGAAAGTGTCTCAACCATTGATCTCTATTCTATAGAACAGGATGGCTGTAAAGGTCAATGGTTACATATAGAAAGTGTCTCAACCATTGATCTCTATAGAACAGGATGGCTGTAACGCTCACTGGTTACATATAGAAAGTGTCTCAACCATTGATCTCTATAGAACAGGATGGCTGTAATGCTCAATGGTTACATATAGAAAGTGTCTCAACCATTGATCTCCATAGAACAGGATGGCTGTAACGCTCACTGGTTACATATAGAAAGTGTCTCAGCCAATGATCTCTATTCTATAGAACAGGATGGCTGTAACGCTCACTGGTTACATATAGAAAGTGTCTCAACCATTGATCTCTATTCTTTAGAACAGGATGGCTGTAACGTTCACTGGTTACATATAGAAAGTGTCTCAACCATTGATCTCTATAGAACAGGATGGCTGTAACGCTCACTGGTTACATATAGAAAGTGTCTCAACCACTGATCTGTACAGAACAGGATGTCTGTAACGCTCAATGGTTACATATAGAAAGTGTCTCAACCATTGATCTCTATAGAACAGGATGGCTGTAACGCTCAATGGTTACATATAGAAAGTGTCTCAACCATTGATCTCTATAGAACAGGATGGCTGTAACGCTCAATGGTTACATATAGAAAGTGTCTCAACCAGTGATCTCTATAGAACAGGATGGCTGTAATGTTCACTGGTTACATATAGAAAGTGTCTGAACCACTGATCTCTATAGAACATGATGGCTGTAACGCTCAATGGTTGCATATAGAAAGTGCCTCCACCATTGATCTCTATAGAACAGGATGGCTGTAACGCTCACTGGTTACATATAGAAAGTGTCTCAACCATTGATCTCTATAGAACAGGATGGCTGTAATGCTCACTGGTTACATATAGAAAGTGTCTCAGCCACTGATCTCTATTCTATAGAACAGGATGGCTGTAACGCTCAATGGTTACATATAGAAAGTGTCTCAACCATTGATCTCTATAGAACAGGATGGCTGAAACGTTCACTGGTTACATATAGAAAGTGTCTCAACCAGTGATCTCTATAGAACAGGATGGCTGTAACGCTCAATGGTTACATATAGAAAGTGTCTCAACCATTGATCTCTATAGAACAGGATGGCTGTAATGTTCACTGGTTACATATAGAAAGTGTCTCAACCACTGATCTCTATAGAACATGATGGCTGTAACGCTCAATGGTTACATATAGAAAGTGCCTCAACCATTGATCTCTATAGAACAGGATGGCTGTAACGCTCACTGGTTACATATAGAAAGTGTCTCAACCATTGATCTCTATAGAACAGGATGGCTGTAACGTTCACTGTTTACATATAGAAAGTGTCACAACCATTGATCTCTATTCAATAGAACAGGATGGCTGTAACGCTCACTGGTTACATATAGAAAGTGGTTCAGCCACTGATCTCTATAGAACAGGATGACTGTAACGCTCACTGGTTACATATAGAAAGTGTCTCAACCATTGATCTCTATAGAACAGGATGGCTGTAACGCTCAATGGTTACATATAGAAAGTGTCTCAACCATTGATCTCTATAGAACAGGATGGCTGTAACGTTCACTGTTTACATATAGAAAGTGTCTCAACCATTGATCTCTATTCAATAGAACAGGATGGCTGTAACGCTCACTGGTTACATATAGAAAGTGGTTCAACCACTGATCTCTATAGAACAGGATGGCTGTAACGTTCACTGGCTACATATAGAAAGTGTCTCAACCATTGATCTCTATTCTATAGAACAGGATGGCTGTAACGTTCACTGGTTACATATAGAAAGTGTCTGAACCACTGATCTCTATAGAACATGATGGCTGTAACGCTCAATGGTTGCATATAGAAAGTGCCTCCACCATTGATCTCTATAGAACAGGATGGCTGTAACGCTCACTGGTTACATATAGAAAGTGTCTCAACCATTGATCTCTATAGAACAGGATGGCTGTAATGCTCACTGGTTACATATAGAAAGTGTCTCAGCCACTGATCTCTATTCTATAGAACAGGATGGCTGTAACGCTCAATGGTTACATATAGAAAGTGTCTCAACCATTGATCTCTATAGAACAGGATGGCTGTAACGTTCACTGGTTACATATAGAAAGTGTCTCAACCAGTGATCTCTATAGAACAGGATGGCTGTAACGCTCAATGGTTACATATAGAAAGTGTCTCAACCATTGATCTCTATAGAACAGGATGGCTGTAATGTTCACTGGTTACATATAGAAAGTGTCTCAACCACTGATCTCTATAGAACATGATGGCTGTAACGCTCAATGGTTACATATAGAAAGTGCCACAACCATTGATCTCTATAGAACAGGATGGCTGTAACGCTCACTGGTTACATATAGAAAGTGTCTCAACCATTGATCTCTATAGAACAGGATGGCTGTAAC
Organism: Pictodentalium vernedei; assembly: GCA_031216915.1. Lineage (NCBI taxonomy): Eukaryota > Metazoa > Mollusca > Scaphopoda > Dentaliida > Dentaliidae > Pictodentalium > Pictodentalium vernedei. Next base: position 71,010,567 of record CM062297.1, read on the forward strand.
GTTCACTGTTTACATATAGAAAGTGTCACAACCATTGATCTCTATTCAATAGAACAGGATGGCTGTAACGCTCACTGGTTACATATAGAAAGTGGTTCAACCACTGATCTCTATAGAACAGGATGGCTGTAACGCTCACTGGTTACATATAGAAAGTGTCTCAACCATTGATCTCTATAGAACAGGATGGCTGTAACGCTCAATGGTTACATATAGAAAGTGTCTCAATCATTGATCTCTAAAGAACAGGATGGCTGTAACGTTCACTGTTTACATATAGAAAGTGTCTCAACCATTGATCTCTATTCAATAGAACAGGATGGCTGTAACGCTCACTGGTTACATATAGAAAGTGGTTCAACCACTGATCTCTATAGAACAGGATGGCTGTAACGCTCACTGGTTACATATAGAAAGTGTCTCAACCATTGATCTCTATAGAACAGGATGGCTGTAACGCTCAATGGTTACATATAGAAAGTGTCTCAACCATTGATCTCTATAGAACAGGATGGCTGTAACGCTCACTGGTTACATATAGAAAGTGTCTCAGCCACTGATCTCTATTCTATAGAACAGGATGGCTGTAACGCTCAATGGTTACATATAGAAAGTGTCTCAACCATTGATCTCTATAGAACAGGATGGCTGTAACGTTCACTGGTTACATATAGAAAGTGTCTCAACCAGTGATCTCTATAGAACAGGATGGCTGTAATGTTCACTGGTTACATATAGAAAGTGTCTCAACCACTGATCTCTATAGAACATGATGGCTGTAACGCTGAATGGTTACATATAGAAAGTGTCTCAACCACTGATCTCTATAGAACATGATGCCTGTAACGCTCAATGGTTACATATAGAAAGTGCCTCAACCATTGATCTCTATAGAACAGGATGGCTGTAACGTTCACTGGTTACATATAGAAAGTGTCTCAACCATTGATCTCTATTCTTTAGAACAGGATGGCTGTAACGCTCACGGGTTACATATAGAAAGTGGCTCAGCCACTGATCTCTATTCTATAGAACAGGATGGCCGTAACGTTCACTGGTTACATATAGAAAGTGTCTCAACCATAGATCTCTATAGAATAGAATGGCTGTAACGCTCATTGGTTACATATAGAAAGTGTCTCAGCCACTGATCTCTATTCTATAGAACAGGATGGCTGTAACGCTCACTGGTTACATATAGAAAGTGTCTCAGCCACTGATCTCTATTCTATAGAACAGGATAGCTGTAACGCTCAATGGTTACATATAGAAAGTGTCTCAACCATTGATCTCTATAGAACAGAATGGCTGTAACGCTCACTGGTTACATATAGAAAGTGTCTCAACCATTGATCTCTATAGAACAGGATGGCTGTAACGCTCAATGGTTACATATAGAAAGTGTCTCAACCACTGATCTCTATAGAACAGGATGGCTGTAACGCTCAATGGTTACATATAGAAAGTGTCTCAACCATTGATCTCTATAGAACAGGATGGCTGTAACGCTCAATGGTTACATATAGAAAGTGTCTCAACCATTGATCTCTACAGAACAGGATGGCTGTAACGCTCAATGGTTACATATAGAAAGTGTCTCAACCACTGATCTCTATAGAACAGGATGGCTGTAACGCTCAATGGTTACATATAGAAAGTGTCTCAACCACTGATCTCTATAGAACAGGATGGCTGTAACGCTCACTGGTTACATATAGAAAGTGTCTCAACCACTGATCTCTATAGAACAGGATGGCTGTAACGCTCAATGGTTACATATAGAGAGTGTCTCAACCATTGATCTCTATAGAACAGGATGGCTGTAACGCTCAATGGTTACATATAGAGAGTGTCTCAACCATTGATCTCTATAGAACAGGATGGCTGTAACGTTCACTGGTTACATATAGAAAGTGTCTCAACCACTGATCTCTATAGAACAGGATGGCTGTAACGCTCACTGGTTACATATAGAAAGTGTCTCAACCATTGATCTCTATAGAACAGGATGGCTGTAACGCTCACTGGTTACATATAGAAAGTGTCACAACCATTGATCTCTATAGACCAAGATGGCTGTAAAGCTCAATGGTTACATATAGAAAGTGTCTCAACCATTGATCTCTATAGAACAGGATGGCTGTAACGCTTAATGGTTACATATAGAAAGTGTCTCAACCAGTGATCTCTATAGAACAGGATGGCTGTAACGTTCACTGGTTACATATAGAAAGTGTCTCAACCATTGATCTCTATAGAACAGGATGGCTGTAACGTTCACTGGTTACATATAGAAAGTGTCTCAACCACTGATCTCTATAGAACAGGATGGCTGTAACGCTCAATGGTTACATATAGAAAGTGTCTCAACCATTGATCTCTATAGAACGGGATGGCTGTAACACTCAATGGTTACATATAGAAAGTGTCTCAACCATTGATCTCTATAGAACAGGATGGCTGTAACGCTCAATGGTTACATATAGAGAGTGTCTCAACCACTGATCTCTATTCTATAGAACAGGATGGCTGTAACGCTCACTGGTTACATATAGAAAGTGTCTCAACCATTGATCTCTATAGAACAGGATGGCTGTAACGCTCACTGGTTACATATAGAAAGTGTCTCAACCAGTGATCTCTATAGAACAGGATGGCTGTAACGTTCACTGGTTACATATAGAAAGTGTCTCAACCATTGATCTCTATAGAACAGGATGGCTGTAACGTTCACTGGTTACATATCGAAAGTGTCTCAACCATTGATCTCTATAGAACAGGATGGCTGTAACGCTCAATGGTTACATATAGAAAGTGTCTTAACCATTGATCTCTATAGAACATGATGGCTGTAACGTTCACTGGTTACATATAGAAAGTGTCTCAACCACTGATCTCTATAGAACAGGATGGCTGTAACGCTCACTGGTTACATATAGAAAGTGTCTCAACCATTGATCTCTATAGAACAGGATGGCTGTAACGCTCACTGGTTACATATAGAAAGTGTCTCAGCCACTGATCTCTATAGAACAGGATGGCTGTAACGTTCACTGGCTACATATAGAAAGTGTCTCAACCATTGATCTCTATTCTATAGAACAGGATGGCTGTAACGTTCACTGGTTACATATAGAAAGTGTCTCAACCACTGATCTCTATAGAACAGGATGGCTGTAACGTTCACTGGCTACATATAGAAAGGGTCTCAACCATTGATCTCTATTCTATAGAACAGGATGGCTGTAAAGGTCAATGGTTACATACAGAAAGTGTCTCAACCATTGATCTCTATAGAACAGGATGGCTGTAACGCTCACTGGTTACATATAGAAAGTGTCTCAACCATTGATCCCTATAGAACAGGATGGCTGTAACGCTCAATGGTTACATATAGAAAGTGTCCAACCATTGATCTCTATAGAACAGGATGGCTGTAACGCTCACTGGTTACATATAGAAAGTGTCTCAGCCAATGATCTCTATTCTATAGAACAGGATGGCTGTAACGCTCACTGGTTACATATAGAAAGTGTCTCAACCATTGATCTCTATTCTTTAGAACAGGATGGCTGTAACGCTCACTGGTTACATATAGAAAGTGTCTCAACCATTGATCTCTATAGAACAGGATGGCTGTAAGGCTCACTGGTTACATATAGAAAGTGTCTCAACCATTGATCTCTATAGAACAGGATGGCTGTAACGTTCACTGGTTACATATAGAAAGTGTCTCAACCATTGATCTCTATAGAACAGGATGGCTGTAGCGCTCACTGGTTACATATAGAAAGTGTCTCAGCCACTGATCACTATAGAACAGGATGGCTGTAACATTCACTGGCTACATATAGAAAGTGTCTCAACCATTGATCTCTATTCTATAGAACAGGATGGCTGTAACGTTCACTGGTTACATATAGAAAGTGTCTCAACCACTGATCTCTATAGAACAGGATGGCTGTAACGTTCACTGGCTACATATAGAAAGTGTCTCAACCATTGATCTCCATTCTATAGAACAGGATGGCTGTAAAGGTCAATGGTTACATATAGAAAGTGTCTCAACCATTGATCTCTATAGAACAGGATGGCTGTAACGCTCACTGGTTACATATAGAAAGTGTCTCAACCATTGATCTCTATAGAACAGGATGGCTGTAACGCTCAATGGTTACATATAGAAAGTGTCTCAGCCAATGATCTCTATTCTATAGAACAGGATGGCTGTAACGCTCACTGGTTACATATAGAAAGTGTCTCAACCATTGATCTCTATTCTTTAGAACAGGATGGCTGTAACGTTCACTGGTTACATATAGAAAGTGTCTCAACCATTGATCTCTATAGAACAGGATGGCTGCAACGCTCACTGGTTACATATAGAAAGTGTCTCAACCACTGATCTGTACAGAACAGGATGGCTGTAACGCTCAATGGTTACATATAGAAAGTGTCTCAACCATTGATCTCTATAGAACAGGATGGCTGTAACGCTCAATGGTTACATATAGAAAGTGTCTCAACCATTGATCTCTATAGAACAGGATGGCTGTAACGCTCAATGGTTACATATAGAAAGTGTCTCAACCAGTGATCTCTATAGAACAGGATGGCTGTAATGTTCACTGGTTACATATAGAAAGTGTCTGAACCACTGATCTCTATAGAACATGATGGCTGTAACGCTCAATGGTTGCATATAGAAAGTGCCTCCACCATTGATCTCTATAGAACAGGATGGCTGTAACGCTCACTGGTTACATATAGAAAGTGTCTCAACCATTGATCTCTATAGAACAGGATGGCTGTAATGCTCACTGGTTACATATAGAAAGTGTCTCAGCCACTGATCTCTATTCTATAGAACAGGATGGCTGTAACGCTCAATGGTTACATATAGAAAGTGTCTCAACCATTGATCTCTATAGAACAGGATGGCTGTAACGTTCACTGGTTACATATAGAAAGTGTCTCAACCAGTGATCTCTATAGAACAGGATGGCTGTAACGCTCAATGGTTACATATAGAAAGTGTCTCAACCATTGATCTCTATAGAACAGGATGGCTGTAATGTTCACTGGTTACATATAGAAAGTGTCTCAAACACTGATCTCTATAGAACATGATGGCTGTAACGCTCAATGGTTACATATAGAAAGTGTCTCAACCATTGATCTCTATAGAACAGGATGGCTGTAACGTTCACTGTTTACATATAGAAAGGGTCTCAACCATTGATCTCTATTCTATAGAACAGGATGGCTGTAAAGGTCAATGGTTACATACAGAAAGTGTCTCAACCATTGATCTCTATAGAACAGGATGGCTGTAACGCTCACTGGTTACATATAGAAAGTGTCTCAACCATTGATCCCTATAGAACAGGATGGCTGTAACGCTCAATGGTTACATATAGAAAGTGTCCAACCATTGATCTCTATAGAACAGGATGGCTGTAACGCTCACTGGTTACATATAGAAAGTGTCTCAGCCAATGATCTCTATTCTATAGAACAGGATGGCTGTAACGCTCACTGGTTACATATAGAAAGTGTCTCAACCATTGATCTATATTCTTTAGAACAGGATGGCTGTAACGCTCACTGGTTACATATAGAAAGTGTCTCAACCATTGATCTCTATGGAACAGGATGGCTGTAAGGCTCACTGGTTACATATAGAAAGTGTCTCAACCATTGATCTCTATAGAACAGGATGGCTGTAACGTTCACTGGTTACATATAGAAAGTGTCTCAACCATTGATCTCTATAGAACAGGATGGCTGTAGCGCTCACTGGTTACATATAGAAAGTGTCTCAGCCACTGATCACTATAGAACAGGATGGCTGTAACATTCACTGGCTACATATAGAAAGTGTCTCAACCATTGATCTCTATTCTATAGAACAGGATGGCTGTAACGTTCACTGGTTACATATAGAAAGTGTCTCAACCACTGATCTCTATAGAACAGGATGGCTGTAACGTTCACTGGCTACATATAGAAAGTGTCTCAACCATTGATCTCTATTCTATAGAACAGGATGGCTGTAAAGGTCAATGGTTACATATAGAAAGTGTCTCAACCATTGATCTCTATAGAACAGGATGGCTGTAACGCTCACTGGTTACATATAGAAAGTGTCTCAACCATTGATCTCTATAGAACAGGATGGCTGTAACGCTCAATGGTTACATATAGAAAGTGTCTCAGCCAATGATCTCTATTCTATAGAACAGGATGGCTGTAACGCTCACTGGTTACATATAGAAAGTGTCTCAACCATTGATCTCTATTCTTTAGAACAGGATGGCTGTAACGTTCACTGGTTACATATAGAAAGTGTCTCAACCATTGATCTCTATAGAACAGGATGGCTGTAACGCTCACTGGTTACATATAGAAAGTGTCTCAACCACTGATCTGTACAGAACAGGATGGCTGTAACGCTCAATGGTTACATATAGAAAGTGTCTCAACCATTGATCTCTATAGAACAGGATGGCTGTAACGCTCAATGGTTACATATAGAAAGTGTCTCAACCATTGATCTCTATAGAACAGGATGGCTGTAACGCTCAATGGTTACATATAGAAAGTGTCTCAACCAGTGATCTCTATAGAACAGGATGGCTGTAATGTTCACTGGTTACATATAGAAAGTGTCTGAACCACTGATCTCTATAGAACATGATGGCTGTAACGCTCAATGGTTGCATATAGAAAGTGCCTCCACCATTGATCTCTATAGAACAGGATGGCTGTAACGCTCACTGGTTACATATAGAAAGTGTCTCAACCATTGATCTCTATAGAACAGGATGGCTGTAATGCTCACTGGTTACATATAGAAAGTGTCTCAGCCACTGATCTCTATTCTATAGAACAGGATGGCTGTAACGCTCAATGGTTACATATAGAAAGTGTCTCAACCATTGATCTCTATAGAACAGGATGGCTGTAACGTTCACTGGTTACATATAGAAAGTGTCTCAACCAGTGATCTCTATAGAACAGGATGGCTGTAACGCTCAATGGTTACATATAGAAAGTGTCTCAACCATTGATCTCTATAGAACAGGATGGCTGTAATGTTCACTGGTTACATATAGAAAGTGTCTCAACCACTGATCTCTATAGAACATGATGGCTGTAACGCTCAATGGTTACATATAGAAAGTGCCTCAACCATTGATCTCTATAGAACAGGATGGCTGTAACGCTCACTGGTTACATATAGAAAGTGTCTCAACCATTGATCTCTATAGAACAGGATGGCTGTAACGTTCACTGTTTACATATAGAAAGTGTCTCAACCATTGATCTCTATTCAATAGAACAGGATGGCTGTAACGCTCACTGGTTACATATAGAAAGTGGTTCAACCACTGATCTCTATAGAACAGGATGGCTGTAACGCTCACTGGTTACATATAGAAAGTGTCTCAACCATTGATCTCTATAGAACAGGATGGCTGTAACGCTCAATGGTTACATATAGAAAGTGTCTCAACCATTGATCTCTATAGAACAGGATGGCTGTAACGTTCACTGTTTACATATAGAAAGTGTTGTCTCAACCATTGATCTCTATTCAATAGAACAGGATGGCTGTAACGCTCACTGGTTACATATAGAACGTGGTTCAACCACTGATCTCTATAGAACAGCATGGCTGTAACGCTCACTGGTTACATATAGAAAGTGTCTCAACCATTGATCTCTATAGAACAGGATGGCTGTAACGCTCAATGGTTACATATAGAAAGTGTCTCAACCATTGATCTCTATAGAACAGGATGGCTGTAACGCTCACTGGTTACATATAGAAAGTGTCTCAGCCACTGATCTCTATTCTATAGAACAGGATGGCTGTAACGCTCAATGGTTACATATAGAAAGTGTCTCAACCATTGATCTCTATAGAACAGGATGGCTGTAACGTTCACTGGTTACATATAGAAAGTGTCTCCACCAGTGATCTCTATAGAACAGGATGGCTGTAATGTTCACTGGTTACATATAGAAAGTGTCTCAACCACTGATCTCTATAGAACATGATGGCTGTAACGCTGAATGGTTACATATAGAAAGTGTCTCAGCCACTGATCTCTATAGAACATGATGCCTGTAACGCTCAATGGTTACATATAGAAAGTGCCTCAACCATTGATCTCTATAGAACAGGATGGCTGTAACGTTCACTGGTTACATATAGAAAGTGTCTCAACCATTGATCTCTATTCTTTAGAACAGGATGGCTGTAACGCTCACTGGTTACATATAGAAAGTGGCTCAGCCACTGATCTCTATTCTATAGAACAGGATGGCCGTAACGTTCACTGGTTACATATAGAAAGTGTCTCAACCATAGATCTCTATAGAATAGAATGGCTGTAACGCTCATTGGTTACATATAGAAAGTGTCTCAGCCACTGATCTCTATTCTATAGAACAGGATGGCTGTAACGCTCACTGGTTACATATAGAAAGTGTCTCAGCCACTGATCTCTATTCTATAGAACAGGATAGCTGTAACGCTCAATGGTTACATATAGAAAGTGTCTCAACCATTGATCTCTATAGAACAGAATGGCTGTAACGCTCACTGGTTACATATAGAAAGTGTCTCAACCATTGATCTCTATAGAACAGGATGGCTGTAACGCTCAATGGTTACATATAGAAAGTGTCTCAACCACTGATCTCTATAGAACAGGATGGCTGTAACGCTCAATGGTTACATATAGAAAGTGTCTCAACCATTGATCTCTATAGAACAGGATGGCTGTAACGCTCAATGGTTACATATAGAAAGTGTCTCAACCATTGATCTCTATAGAACAGGATGGCTGTAACGCTCAATGGTTACATATAGAAAGTGTCTCAACCACTGATCTCTATAGAACAGGATGGCTGTAACGCTCAATGGTTACATATAGAAAGTGTCTCAACCACTGATCTCTATAGAACAGGATGGCTGTAACGCTCACTGGTTACATATAGAAAGTGTCTCAACCACTGATCTCTATAGAACAGGATGGCTGTAACGCTCAATGGTTACATATAGAGAGTGTCTCAACCATTGATCTCTATAGAACAGGATGGCTGTAACGCTCAATGGTTACATATAGAAAGTGTCTCAACCACTGATCTCTATAGAACAGGATGGCTGTAACGCTCACTGGTTACATATAGAAAGTGTCTCAACCACTGATCTCTATAGAATAGGATGGCTGTAACGCTCACTGGTTACATATAGAAAGTGTCTCAACCACTGATCTCTATAGAACAGGATGGCTGTAACGCTCAATGGTTACATATAGAAAGTGTCTCAACCACTGATCTCTATAGAACAGGATGGCTGTAACGCTCACTGGTTACATATAGAAAGTGTCTCAACCATTGATCTCTGTAGAACAGGATGGCTGTAACGCTCAATGGTTACATATAGAAAGTGTCTCAGCCACCGATCTCTATTCTATAGAACAGGATGGCTGTAACGTTCACTGGTTACATATAGAAAGTGTCTCAACCATTGATCTCTATAGAACAGGATGGCTGTAACGCTCACTGGTTACATTTAGAAAGTGTCCCAGCCACCGATCTCTATTCTATAGAACAGGATGGCTGTAACGTTCACTGGTTACATATAGAAAGTGTCTCAGCCACTGATCTCCATAGAACAGGATGGATGTTTGCCTCATTGATTGGTCATATACAGAAAACCCTCTCAACCCACACATCTTAGGATGAGGGTGGGGGGGGGGTGTTGGTGTTCTTATAAATAAGCAATGCTGAACAACGACAAAAGTCACAAAGGTTTTCAGTTCCTGACGTCTCGCAACAACGGGTGCTAGAAGCCACAGTCAGCGCATTCAAAACATTGAGGGAACTCGAGCAAAAGCCTAACATTTTCCTCTTTCATGTTCAGTCCAACGCAAATATTATTTGTTTAAATAGATCTGTTTATTACAAATTATTGGAGAGTGCCTTTAGACAGTCTCCAATAATTTGTTATAAAACAGATTTGATGAATAAACTCAGACCAGTAAAAATAATCTGGCACTCATCCAGTTAACCCTTTACCTACTACGAAAAGCAGACGACACTTGCAAAAAAAAATTCTTGAATAACTAATTTTTTCCTTTTTTTGTCTCCAAAACATAGGTTACGAGCTCCTTCCAACGAGGGGTCATAACCTATGTTTTTGAGATAAAAATGAAAAAATAATGAAAATTAATTGGCCTTTTTTGAGAATAGCGCTGGCCGGTTTTATCAGTTACGTTGGGTAAAGGGTTAACGCACGTACTCTTTAGTCTATGCGGAAGATAATGGTGCGATCATGTTTTGCAGCAATACGAAATGAATATTAACCCTTTACCCAACGTAACGGCCAAAACCGGCCAGCGCTATTCACAAAAATCGCTAATTAAATTTCAATATTTTTTTCATTTTTTGTCTCCAAAACATAGGTTAAAATTGAAACAAATTAGTTATTCAAAAATTTTGTTTCCAAGTGTCGTCTGCTTTTCATGTTAGGTAAAGGGTTAAAAACTTTTCTTAATTATTATTGACAGAAAAAGTCGAATGGAATAATTGAAAATTGGAAACTTGATACTAAATGATAAGTTTTTTGGTAGGTAAACACAATTGCGTTTGATAAAGTAGAGTCAGAGGGTAACAGCTATCACGTCATTGAACATTACACATGGAAGCAGTAATTGCGTTGATTGACCTGTGTTGTGTGTATGGGGGTGGGGCTGAGTTGCGAGGTTTTTGTTTTCTGACCCTCTAGCAATTCGGTTGTATTTAGATCAGCAGATACACCACATTCACTGAGTCGGAAAATCGGATTACTCACCAATCGAATACTGAACAAAATATTTGCTTGACGCGCTAATTTCTCAGACTTTGCAATGAGCGGCAGACATATACAGTTTGTGATTTTAGAAGGCGGTATTTGATATATCAAGTATGATGACTGTGTACCTTGATGTAGTTCTAAACACAAGATTCAGCAGCAGGGAGGAGACGGTGGCTTCCTAGGCGATTTGCGGGAAATTCAGTTCAGTATTGCCATATTTTAGAACAAATGAGAAACAAAAGAAATGATTGCCAGATTTCAGCCAAGAATAAATCGTATTCAGACGTTCATCCTCTCCGCGCGCCTCTCCAAAAACATCTAACTTAAGGGTATCCCATACTTTCCTAATATATTACTCGCATTTTGCTCAATATGGCTTAAGAGAAAATCAGGTACCGTTGCGTAACTAGTGCCAAAGGCGTTATTGGGAGCAGTGGAGAACCTGGAACACCCCATCATATAATATTGTAAATAGCAATCCCGCAGAACAAGGTCAGTGGGAGATTAATGAAGAGATAAGATGAGAAACATATTATAACAGCCCCGCAGAACATGGTTCATTTGTGAGCTCAATGAGGAAATAAGATGAGAGAGATGTATGATAGCTGTTCCGCAGAAGTTCATTTGTGAGCTTAATGAGGAGATAAGATGAGAGAGATATATGATAGCTGTCCAGCAGAACATGGTTCATTTGTGAGCTTAATGAGGAGATAAGTTGAGAGAGATGTATGATAGCTGTCCCGCAGAAGTTCATTTGTGAGCTTAATGAGAAGATAAGATGAGAGAGATATATGATAGCTGTTCAGCAGAACATGGTTCATTTGTGAGCTTAATGAGCAGATAAGATGAGAGGGATATGTGATAGCTGTCCCGCAGAACAAGGTTCATTGGGAGCTTAATGAAGAGATAAGATGAGAGAAACATGGTCAACTTTTCTCGTCATTCACATCGACTTACGAAAAGGTTATCTCCCCTGATTGCTAAGAATTGGCTGGCAAAATTTAACACAAACTGAATGGGGAACTTTTATATTTCTCAAAATTATATAAAACCTTTGAAAGTTATATTCGCTGTGCGCATCAATCCTTTAAGAACAATATATATGCTCTCAGTTGGTGATATTATCGAACAATTTCATTCGAACAATTTTTTCCCCACGTTTATTAAAAATGCTACTGTTATTTCCTGTATAATTCCATGTTAAATGATAGAAAATTGCATTACCGTCAACTTTTAGAGGTTAAGATACATTTTTTTCATATTAGCAATGTTGTGCGCATACTGGCGTATAATATAGATATTGCCCTATCTAACCATATAAAAATATGCAAGCTGACATTTGCCCATTTTTTTCCCTTTGATGGTAAAACAAAGATAAAATTTATTGTTATAAAAACTGTTAAAACCACAGTCCACAATATCAGATAGGTACCCGCATGAGTACAAATGAAAAGGTGCGATAACCCCATAGCGCAATAATTAATTTCTGGTCAACCAGTAAAAAAAAAATCCTCGTATAATTGGAAATTCATTTTTTTTGCTTCCAAAACATAGGTTATGACAACGATCTGGTTATGTATTTATTTATTTTTTTATTTAGTTGTATATTGATGTTTAACTGGTAGAGTGCTAAATTATTTTTGGTCCTCAAACTTTGTTCACATGTCTTTGCCTTGTTATAATTTAGGGGAGAGTGCCAATAGGCACTCTCCCCTAAATTATAACAAGGCAAAGCCTTACAGACTAAATAATTTCACTTTTAAAGATAATATGATACATATCCACAGAATATGAAGCCTTTAAGTTATCGTACCTGCACTTCTGAGCAAAGCCCAAATATGGGCTTCCAGCACTCTACCAGTTAAGGTTACATATTTTGGCAGAATGGCTAATCATGACCACAACGTGAGTATCAACTCAAGACCAGGGGTGAGCGTTAGTAAGCCATGTTGCCCATTTTAGAGAGCGTTTGCACCTCCCAAGCATTGGTGACCGGGTCATAATTTACCAGTAAAACAGAGGCTGCTGCTTCACTTCCCGGGGTTCCCACGGGAACACGATTTGATTTGAACTTTTTGGACATAATTCAATAAAATCGATCTGAGCCGAGGTTTACTGTTTCTAGTGAATGAGGTTTTTTTTCTCAGATAATTGGTCATTTACCCTTTACATGTACTTTGCGTAACTATGGTTACTCACAGAATCGACAACTAACTCCCGTTGAAATGAGGGTCATTAGATGTGTTTTCGTGCCAGAACATAAAAATTTGTAGTTATTCAGAAAATATTTAATTTCGCAAATATCGTCTGCTAGTCGTTTCCGATAACCAGTAAATGTTAATGAAATTTATTATGCCTCACGTTTGTAACATCAGCCGTGATAGGTTAATTGGACACATTCTAAAAGTCACAGTACTGGAGTTTCGGGGCAAAACACGGGTACTATCGGAACGTTTTTCCCTGGAGACAAGAGAACGAAGAAAATGTAAGCGCCACTTCCATTGATCAGCGTCGATTGGAATTCCTCAACACCAAACGCTGGCTCTGTGTCCATTTAACTTTTTTAAACACAGGTAGACACAAACTTATCAACAAATATATCATCTTCAGTGGGTGTGTTTTCAATTTTAACTGCAAACAAAGAATTCAAAAGAATAAGAAATATTAAAAAACTCACTCACGTGTTGTTCACCACTTCAGTGAATCCTGAATATGAGTCTCAGTTATGACTTCAATCAATTATATTTCCACAAGTTTAGTACTCCTCGACCTTACTGAGCCTCCGCCTCAAGTTCAAAATAAATTGTTTCACTCCGCTTAATTCTATCAACTATTGTCGTACGAGAAACATGAATTTATATTCCATTAATTTATACCACTTATCACACAAGCATTAATAATGAATTATAACATGAACAGCATGATGCAGTTGTAAACACTGGCATTTGTTGATATAGAATCTCCCAAACTTAAGCGACGGCACTTGTCATTTTCGAAGAGACGTCATTCGTTCGAAATGACGTCATGTTTTTGGATTCGACTACATTATTATTACAAGATTGATGGTATGAACTTTGCAGTTAACGCTTAATAATGGAAGTTATTTTTTGTTCGGCATAATAAAATAATTAGAACGTTTCTTTTCATGTTCTTTCGGTCAATAGTACCTGAGTTTGTTCGCTGCTTCGGGTTTTATTTCAGAAATCACACAAACTCAGGTACTATCGACCGATAGAACATGAAAAGAAACGTTCTAATATTATAATAGAATAGTTGTTTAATTTTTATTCTGAAACCGGTTCAGTCAGAACGTTACGACGTCACACTGATTTATTAAATTATTAGACGTATTGGGAAGGAATGTTCCGTAATGGACTATTTGATATAGTGATTATTTAATATATGTTTACTGGTTGATACACAGAGGATATGGAATGAGTGTTTTCTCATGTAATATTTATGAAACGAGTCTAAGAATTTTCCGTTTTGGCGAGCCTCTGGCGAGTCCAAACGGAAAATTCGGACGAGTTTCATAAATATTAGATGAGAAAAACACTCATTTCATATTCTATTTATCATATGACACACACACGCACAAATTAGCAACTTAGTATGACCCTTTTAACTCATCACCTAACTTGAGTTGCAGACAGCACTTGGAAAAAACATCCTCGTATAACTAAAAATTTTAATTTTTTGCTTCCAAAACATAGGTTATGACCCCTCATTGGAACGAGCTCGTCGAGCTCGTTCCAATGAGGGGTCATAACCTATGTTTTGGAAGCAAAAAGTGAAAATAAAGAAAATGAATGGCGTTTTTCTTGTAGGTAAAAGATTAATACAGTATAAACCACCCTAAATAGGACAGATAACGTAAATTCTCCCTACTGAAATTATGCAAATATGACCCAGTTGTATTTTGCTTAGCCAATCAAATTGTCCAGTTTTGAAATTGACCAATGAAAGCTCCCAACTCTAATTATGCAAATTATGAAAATGTGGCCCAGTTGTATTTTGTTCAGCCAATCAAACTCTCTAGTTTTGAAATTGACCAATGAAATTGACGGAAGGCTTTATTTAACACTGATTAATATGAAAACAAAATATCAAATGTTTTAAAGTGAACAAAACGGACGAGTCATATGATAAAAAGGGATAATATTGGTGAATTTGAGAAAAAGAAATGTCGGGATAAACAGGGGGGTGACAACCGTTAATAAAAATAAAATAGGTTGATAAGGGATGTTGAATAAGGAACTGGGAATAAGTAACGGTTGTAACATCCGCGGGATAACATCAACCAGTCCATCTTTGAGAGCTCTGGGAGAGGAAGGGGAGCATGCGGCGATGGGAGGAGGGGTCATGAGAATCACAACACAACGGTTGATCTAAGTGTTATCCTCATTATTATTTTTTTTGCTTTCGGGGTAATAAAATCTAAATTGTATCGTAATCTACAGTGACACTCGTCCTAAGGGAATAATAACCGCAAGCCAACAATAAGTTTGTTATCAATATTTCAGCTGTATAATGCACCTAATTAACTCCTCACTCAATGAATATTGCAAAGAAGAAAACAACAGAGACGACAGAAAAAAATGAAAAGAACCCTTGGAGGAATGTTTGAAAAAAGGAAAATTGATTCATCATGTTCACCTTGGTAACAATGTTTCTGGTTGATATAGCTTTTGAGATAGTAGAATTATGATAAACAGTCTCTTTTTCACGAAGGCATACTTTAGCTATTTCGCAAAGCATATATTATCTGTCGAATGAATAATTTATGGAACACACAGCCAGTTACTTAAATTTACTTTCACACTGTACAAACAAGGAGCCGTTTACAGAGAGGTTGCGAATGTGACCAGTTGCCGGGGGTGAGGGTGGGGGTGTGGGGAAACCTGATTTTCCCCAACCGCGATAGCACAAGGTCCGACCGCTAATGTTCCAAGTATTTCAGAAAGTCATGCCTTCGTCCGAGTGACTAATATTACAAATACATCATCAAGTCATGCCTTCGTCCGACTGTGTAATATTACATTTACATCATCAAGACATGCCTTCGTCCGGCTGTGTAACATTACAAATACATCATCAAGGCATGGCATCGTCCAACTGTGTAATATTACAATTACATCATCAAGGCATGCCTTCGCCCGACTGTGTAATATTACAATTACATCATCAAGGCATGCCTTCGTCCGAGTGTGTAATATTACAATTACATCATGAAGGCATGCCTTCGTCGGACTGTGTAATATTACAATTACATCATCAGTTCATGCCTTCGTCCGAGTGACTAATATTCCAATTACATCATCAAGGCATGCCTTCGTCCCAGTGACTAATATTAAAAATACACCATCAAGTCATGCCTTCGTCCGACTGTGTAATATTACAAGTACATCATCAAGGCATGCCATTGTCCGACTATGTAATATTAAAATTACATCATCAAGGCATGCATTCGTCCCAATGACTAATATTACAAATATATCATCAAGGCATACCTTCGTCCAAGTGACTAATATTACAAGTACATCAAGGCATGGCTTCGTCAGAGTGACTAATATTCCAATTACATCATCAAGGCATGCCTTCGTCCCAGTGACTAATATTACAAGTACATCAAGGCATGCCTTCGTCAGAGTGACTAATATTCCAATTACATCATCAAGGCATGCCTTCGTCCCAGTGACTAATATTACAATTACATCATCAAGGCATGCCTTCGTCCCAGTTAATAATATTACAATTACTTCATCAAGGCATGCCTTCGACCCAATGACTAATATTACAATTACATCATCAAGTCATGCCTTCGTCCCAGTGACTAATATTACAATTACATCATCAAGGCACGCCTTCGTCCCAGTGACTAATATTACAATTACATCATCAAGGCATGCCTTCGTCCCAGTGAATAATATTAGAACTACATCATCAAGGCACGCTTTCGTCCCACCCAGTGACTAATATTACAAGTACATCAAGGCATGCCTTCGTCCGAGTGACTAATATTCCAATTACATCATCAAGGCATGCCTTCGTCCCAGTGACTAATATTACAAGTACATCAAGGCATGCCTTCGTCAGAGTGACTAATATTCCAATTACATCACCAAGGCATGCCTTCGTCCCAGTGAATAATATTACAAGTACATCAAGGCATGGCTTCGTCCGACTGGCTAATATTCCAAGTACATTATCAAGGCATGCCTTCGTCCCAGTGACTAATATTAAAAATACACCATCAAGGCATGCCTTCGTCCCAGTGACTAATATTACAAGTACATCATCAAGGCATGCCTTCATCCCAGTGACTAATATTACAAGTACATCATCAAGGCATGCTTTCGTCCCAGTGACTAATATTACAATTACATCACCAAGGCATGCCTTCGTCCCAGTGAATAATATTACAATTACATCATCAAGGCAATCCTTCGTCCCAATGACTAATGTTACAAGTATATCATCAAGGCACGCCTTCGTCCCACCCAGTGACTAATATTACAAGTACATCAATGCATGCCTTCGTCCGACTGACTAATATTACAAATACATCACCAAGTCATGCCTTCGTACCAGTGACTAATATTACAAGTACATCATCAACGCATGCCTTCGTCCCAGTGACAAATATTACAAATGCATCACTGAGTCATGCCTTCGTCCCAGTGACTAATATTACAAGTACATCATTAAGGCACGCCTTCGTCCCACCCAGTGACTAATATTACAAATACATCATCAAGTCACGCCTCCGTCCGACTGAGTAATATTATAATTACACCATCAAGTCATGCCTTCGTCCGAGTGTGTAATATTACATTTACATCATCAAGACATGCCTTCGTCCGACTGTGTAACATTACAAAAACATCATCAAGGCATGCCATCGTTCGACTGTGTAATATTACAATTACATCATCAAGGCATGCCTTCGTCCGACTGTGTAATATTACAATTACATCATCAAGGCTTGCCTTCGTCCGACTGTGTAATATTACAATTACATCATCAAGGCATGCCTTCGTCCGACTGTGTAATATTACAATTACATCATCAGTTCATGCCTTCGTCCGAGTGACTAATATTCCAATTACATCATCAAGGCATGCCTTCGTCCTAGTGACTAATATTAAAAATACACCATCAAGGCATGCCTTCGTCCGACTGTGTAATATTACAAGAACATCATCAAGGCATGCCTTCGTCCCAGTGAAAATATTACAATTACATCATCAAGGCATGCCTTCGTCCGACTGTGTAATATTACAATTACATCACCAAGGCATGCCTTCGTCCCAATGACTAATATTACAAATACATCATCAAGGCATGCCTTCGTCCCAGTGACTAATATTACAAGTACATCAAGGCATGGCTTCGTCAGAGTGACTAATATTCCAATTACATCATCAAGGCATGCCTTCGTCCCAGTGACTAATATTACTCGTTCATTAAGGCATGCCTTCGTCAGAGTGACTAATATTCCAATTACATCATCAAGGCATGCCTTCGTCCCAGTGACTAATATTACAATTACATCATCAAGGCATGCCTTCGTCCCAGTGAATAATATTACAATTACATCATCAAGGCATGCTTTCGTCCCAATGACTAATATTACAATTACATCATCAAGGCATGCCTTCGTCCCAGTACCTAATATTACAATTACATCATCAAGACATGCCTTCGTCACCGTGAATAATATTACAATTACATCATCAAGGCACGCCTTCGTCCCAAGCAGTGACTAATATTACAAGTACATCAAGGCATGCCTTCGTCCGAGTGACTAATATTACAAGTACATCACCAAGTCATGCCCTCGTCCCAGTGCCTAATATTACAAGTACATCATCAAGGCACGCCTTCGTCCCACCCAGTGACTAATATTACAAGTACATCGAGGCATGCCTTCCTCCGAGTGACTAATATTACAAGTACATCATCAAGGCATGCCTTCGTCCAAGTGACTAATATTACAAGTACATCATCAAGGCACGCCTTCGTCCCACCCAGTGACTAATATTACAAATACATCAAGGCATGCCTTCGTCCCAGTGACTAATATTACAAATACATCACCAAGTCATGCCTTCGTCCGAGGTGACTAATATTACAAGTACATCATCAAGGGATGCCTTCGTCCGAGTGACTAATATTACAAGTACATCATCAAAGCATGCCTTCGTCCGAATTACTAATATTACAATTACATCATCAAGGCATGCCTTCGTCCCAGTGACTAGTATTCTAAGTACATCATCAAGGTACGCCTGCCTCCCAGTGACCAATATTACAAATAAATCACCAAGGCATGTCTTCGTCCGGGTGTGTCATTGACAAATATTACAAGAACATCATCAAGGCATGCCTTCGCCCCAGTGACTAATATTACAAGTACATCATCAAGGCATGCCTTCGTCCGAGTGACTAATATTACAAGTACATCATCAAGGCATGCCTTCATCCCAGTGACTAATATTACAAGTACTTCATTAAGGCATGCCTTCGTCCGAGTGACTAATATTACAAGTACATCATCAAGGCATGCCTTCGTCCCAGTGTCTAATATTACAAGTACATCATCAAGGCTGCCTTCGTCCCAGTGACTAATATTACAAGTACATCATCAAGGTATGCCTTGTCCGAGTGACTATTGAGGTCTTGGACTGAATGTGGTAAATTCTCCGACTGGCCGTCCATGTCTTCTACGGCTCAGTGCGTGGGATGTTTGCTTCTCAGACGCCCAGCTATTGCTGAAATCATACAACAGATGTCACAATTCAATGGCTCAACTGTCTTTTTGGTGAAAATATAAATATATTTCTTCACATATCTCACTTTTACCCAATATCCCCTACCTTTTTGTTAATAGTATATCTGGGATTTGTTTTATTATAAGAATTTCGGTTTCGACTCTGCTCTTGAAAATTTCTGCTATTACTATTTCTCCTTTCAGAATTTTTTTTTTATCTCGGCTGACTTGCCAATCTCCGCGAGAACCTTGAATTACTTTTTTCAGCCAATTTTGCTTTGACCTCCGACATTTCTGATGTCGGTGGGGAGACCATTCCAGTTACTTTAGCAATGGACGAGTCAAAGCTGACAGCAGCTTAACTATATGTGTCAGTAACTGAAGAAGTTTCATTCACTTCAGTTTCTAATCTTCTAACATCAACGCGAAGTTTGTCAAAATTTTAAACCTGCTCGAATTTACAGCCGATTTCAGACTGGACTTGAGACGAGCATAAAAGACGGCACAAAGCATACCATTAACATTTTCAGGCTTCAAATCCACAGTCCACTGCTCGAGATACTAAATTCTCTAGACGTCTTGCAAAAGTATATACATCTTCACTTTTGCCTTGTTTAGGAATCATAAAATGCTGACAGTTTGGTTTGACATATTTCATTATATCCATATACCGAATCAAATTTGGCAAGTATATCTTCCGGGTTAATCGTTGTCCCATGTGCATTAATGTGCGGGCACCACAGCCCTTTAAAGATCGCCGTATATAAGCAATATATCGACATCACTATTAAAGTTATCAGATTTCAAACACATTACTTCATATTTCCAGATGTCATAATTGGCATCTTTACCCTTTTCACCTGAGAAGTTGCATATTATAGGAAACGTATGGTACTGCTGGGGATCAGCACCTGATTTATAAGAAACATTTGGTTTAACAACTTGACTAATTTGCACCTGAATTGACCGTTTCGGTCACCCAATTGCAAGATCTTGAGATGAATCAAATTTTGGTTTTACACCTAAAGACTTGAAAGCCTCGACCAATTTTTTTGCCTCCTCTGATGTCAATTCATCAGATATGTTGTTTATATAAATACATGTATGTAAAACAATGAATATAGGTAACGGCAATGTATAGTCTTCTACATGTTAAATCTGTGTATTGAATCATAGCTGAACAATTGTTTTTAAATATCATGTGAACTTGGAGAAAAAAATTACATGAGTACTTAAAAAAATACAAGTGCCTGAAATATTTTACAAATGTCTGAATGAAAAAAATGGATTAAAGTACAACATATTATTTCATAAAATGATACTCATTTCACACAAGGAAAATTTATATTTTATAAATACCTGTGGTTTATCTCACATGTTAAACAAACAACTAAGTCAGATAAACTATGTTGCGATTGCATACCAAGTCGACAGTGCAATATTAGGTTTTGCTTAAGTACAAATTAAACATGACACCTGAAATCAATATGTTGGTTTGGTATGAACAACCAAACAGATGCAATATCACGGAGTGAATTACCTAAATCACATTATTTGGTAATTTGTTCAAACTTAATTTAATTCAACATCCTGGTATCAGTATGAGTCAAAATGAGCCGCATCAAAACACAAGGGAAGCAGAAAAAAACTCTTGTTTTTGAGAATTCGGTATGTTTAGTACCAATGTATTCCTTTGTGAAAATGGGAAAGGACCAAATGTGTATACCTTTATACAGCAATGCAAGTGGATCACCTTTGCTTATATAATGTTATTATGAAAAGATTAACCATGACCCGTGAATGTAGCTTTAATAGTGGTACTGTCAAAATAGTGATATTAAACAAAATTCGACAAGCTTGGCTTGTGTATCCCACCAGTTCCCAATGGATAATTTAAAAACCCTTTGCATATCTGTTTGCATCATTACATGGCGAGAATATTGGCTGTTTTAAGAAGAAATTTCCTGTAGTTCTGCTGTCGTTCAGACTTTTTGGACAAGCCTTTTTCTGACAATAGCATCTTAATGCAGTCAGAACAGGCTTTGGGTTAAACTTTACAAGAGACCCTGTGGCAGCAAATATTTTCGACAAATGATCCTGTAAACGGATATGCACAGGTTCTGTAGATTTTGCAATCTGAACTGGCGGAAAACAATACCATTGGGAAATTTTGTGAAAAATTACTTTTGTTTTGGCCGCACGCCTATTAATGCCACCATAGCAGGGTGGGGTTAAACTTTTCACGGTAAGAAATAATAGCAAAGTTGTTCCACCCGGATTATGGATCCAGCTTAACACAGTATTTCGTGCCCCATCCCTTTCTAAAATGAAGAGAACTGTTATTTAAATCTTGCCAAATTCTCAAAAGAGCATTTTTTCAGTCAACACCAGTCTTCATATAGCCAACAGAGAAATTGGATTAACTTTACAAGATAACGTACAACAGCAAAGATTCTTGACAGGAGGTGGATGATACAATCGGATATGCAGTTTATTTTTTGATTTTCTATTCGGAGCTGACGAGTAACAATAACCTGGCATGAAAAATGTTGCACAAAATAACCAT
The DNA here is from genome assembly GCA_031216915.1 of Pictodentalium vernedei. Lineage (NCBI taxonomy): Eukaryota > Metazoa > Mollusca > Scaphopoda > Dentaliida > Dentaliidae > Pictodentalium > Pictodentalium vernedei. The sequence continues at coordinate 71,032,779 of CM062297.1, forward strand.
TGTTTAACAGTACTACATTTCAAACCATCATGGCGGCATAAGGGTTAATCTTCTTATAACATATAAGGCCACACAAAATAAATAAATTGATTCTCAGGCATTTTATTGTTTCAAATCAGTGGGGGGGGGATTTTTGATTTTGATTTTTATTTTGCAAAAAGTGATCAAACATGGAGAGGCTTTCGGCTATCTTTTTACACATAAAAATATGGAAAGTGCATATTTATACAAATAAATTCATTTTTAAGTTGAAAAATAAAACACTCCTCTCACAGCAAACTGTGGGTACTGCAATTCAAAGGCTTCATATTCTTCGATGCTCTTTATATTATCTTTGAAGTGAAGATATTTAAATCTAAGGGGAATTGCCTCGTTACGACTTATGGGAGAGTGTAACAAAACGAACATATTGGAGACGCAACTAAATAAATATGCATCGATCAAAAATTGTAAAAAGTTTCGGGTCTCCCTGAGTTTGTACTAATATTTCCCGATTGCCTACATGGGGGCGCGATGACGCTGTGTACTGAGGCGTACTGCACGTCGATGGTGCGCATGTCTTCAACCAATCTAACCCTGCCTGTGCTGTGGTGCAGAGTTCAGAGTTACGATGTTGGAGAGCTGACAGCTGCTCGTCGTTGCTCGGTGGTTCTCTCCGGGTACTCCGGCTTCCTCCACCCGTAAAACTGTCACGGTCACGATTAGCCATTGTGCATAAGTATGTGACCTTAAAACACCAATAAATAAATAATAAATGTACTAATATTTGAAGACACTGAAATGCAATAACAATGTCCAATGAGGGGTTCAGATTCAATGAGGGATAGCCTGAGAATCAAAACACCTTTTTTAGCCTAACAGCAAAGTTGTTTCACCAACATTGCTGCATAAAGATGCACACAACTTTTTGTCCTTTCCCATTTCTCAGCGGAGAAAATCAGTACATAACCTTGACAAACTCTCAAAAACAAGCGTTTTGTTGACAGCACCCATCTTCAAAGACAGGCATGGGATTAACCATTGCGATATAACTAAAAACAGCAATTATTCCCGACAGGTGATTATCCAAACAGATATGCAAAGTGTTTTCAGATTTACCATTCGGAACTTGTAAAATGTTGCAAAACATCACCATTTCTTGACTGCATTACTATTCCAGCTACGAGAGTTAAACATTGAATAATAACAACATGTAACTGCAAAATTGTTTTACTTACCACTCCACTGGGACTCAGGTGTTTCAATTGAAATGGTGGAGTTCCGGTGAACGCTTCTGTCCGTTCTCAGCAATGCGTCTGTCGATGGTGGTGGTGTTGGTGGGGGTGGGGGGGGGGGGGGGGGGTAAATAACGATGTAAACAATCGAAGACAAACGAATGAGATGATGATCAATTCCTCATTAAAACGGAATAATCAGTGAAGAAAAGTTAGAACGCTTGGTATTGATGGAAAAGAATCAATTGCTCCTCCGATTTTTGGCATAAATATCACAGGTCCCTATTCTCTAAGTCATTGTAAAAGTCTTTCTCCGTTTTCATCATAATATATTTGTTGTGGAAAAACATTAGCAATCGTTTTTAGCTCACCTGGCCTAAAAGGCAATGTGAGCTTTTCTCATCACTTGACGTCCGTCGTCGTCCGTCGGTCGTCGTCCGTTGTCCGTCGTCTGTAAACTTTTCACATTTTCATCTTCTTCTCTGTAACCGCTGAGCCGGTGTGAAGCAAACTTGGCAGGAATGGTCTATGGGAGGTCCTCTACAAACGATCCTCATTTTGTTCCCGTCGGATGAAAAACGTGGCTTCCAGTGGCATTCTTTGATTCTGGTTGGTGGATTTTCAAAAATCTTCTCTGAAACTGCCACTCCAAGTGTTTCGAAACTTCATATAAATGATGACTGGGAACCCCTCTAACAACGATCCTCATTTAATGTTGATCGGGTTGTAAACATGGCCACAGTTGCGGCTTATATTTACTATAGAAACCCTATGGGAAATCACATTTTCCCTCTTCTTCTATGGAAAAACCAAGCCGACGTGAAAACAAAGGGACAGGTCCTCTACAAACAATCCTCATTTTGTTCCCGTGGGTTGAAAAACATGGCCGCCAGAGGCATTCTTTGATTCTGATTGGTAGATTTTCAAAAATCTTTTCCTCTGAAACTGCCAGGCGAAATGTTTTGATACTTCACATAAATGATGACTGGGAATCTCTACCAACGATCCTCGTATAATGTTGATCGGATTACAAACATGGCCACAATTGCGGCTTATAGTTACTATAGAAACCCTATGTGAAATCACATTTTCATCTTCTTCTCCGGAACTACTGAGCCGACGTGAACCAAACCTGGCAGGGATGGTCTATGGGAGGTCCTCTACAAGCGATCCTCATTTTGTTCCCGTGGGTTGCAAAACAGGGCCGCCAGAGGCATTCTTTGATTCTGATAGGCGGATTTTCAAAATTCTTCTTCCCTGAAACTGCCAGGCCAAATGTTTTGATACTTCACATAAGTGATGACTGGGACCCTCGCTACCAACGATCCTCATTCATGTTGATCGGGTTGTAAACATGGCCACAACTGCGGCTTATAGTTACCATAGAAACCCTATGGGAAATCACATTTTCATCTTCTTCTCTGAAGCTACTGAGCCGACATGAGCCAAACTTCGCAGGAATGGTCTATGAGAGGATGGAAATATGTGACCACCAGAGGCTATATTCTAATGCTTAACCCAATGCCTCTCCTGTCTGCATGGAAATCGGTACTGTCAGCAAAAATACTTGTTTTTTGAGAATCTGGTAAGGGTTGGTTCCAGTTTTCTCCACTGAGAACTGGAAAAGAAAAGAAAAATATTGTGCATACAGGACAAGTCAAAATAAGCTGTAGCATAACTGCAATAAACTAAGTAAACTGATGCTCCTGCCCTGACAAGATCAGAATCTGACATTTTCTGGAAAGCTATCAGTGAGAGCTTTCCAGAAAATGATGTCAGCTTCTGGTCTTATCAGTGTAGGAAGAGAAAAAGATACACAGTTTATAGGATTATCCTACAAATTATTTTGACTTAACTGTAAACTATTGGAACTGTACATGGGTGCTGATATATGCCCATTACTCATGTTACTTGTCAGATAATCTTGGTTGTTGACAGGTGTTTGGAGAAAACAGAAGATTTTGGTAACATTTTTGCAATCATGTCAGCTTAGATGGCAGTAATTATTGTATATCTTTTTAAGATTTGACAACAATTGGAGTAATGTGTTTCCTGTAACCCTTTTACCTATCCAAAGCTATTTTGAAAAGAGAATACTGTCTGAAAAAAGTTGTAATTTTTCAAAAATATTTAATCTTCTTTTACTGATTTTTTTTGTTGAAAACAGAATTCATAAATGTGTGCATTTTCAAGAAAACCTTCTTTGAAACTGCAAGGCCAAATGGTTTGAAAACTTAATGTGACTGATGACTGTAACCCCCTCTACCAATAATCCCCATTTTAATCGTCATCAGGTTGCAATTATGGCTGCAATTGTGGCTTATAGTTACTATAGAAACCCTATAGGAAATCACATTTTCATCATCTTCACTGAAAGTACTGAGCCAATGTGAATCAGACTTGGCAGGCATTGTCTATGAGAGGGTCTCTACAAATGTTACTCATTTTATTCCTGTTGGGTGAAAAAACGTGGCCGCCAGAAGCATTCTTTGATTCTGATTGGTCAATTTTGAAAACTCTTCTTCTCTGAAACCACAGGGCCAAATGTTTTGAAACTTTGCATGTTTGATAACTGGGACAACCTCCACCAACGTTCCTCATTTTAATGTTGATCGTATTGCAAACATGGCCATAATTGCGGTTTAGAGTTACTATAGAAAAAAACTATAGGAAATCACATTTTGAACTGACATGAACCAAAAACCTGGCAAGAATGGTCTATAGGAGGCCCTCTACAAACGATCCTCTTTTTGTTCTCGTTGGCTGGAAAATATGGCCACCAGAGACATTCTATGATTCTGTTTGATGGATTCAAATGTTTTGAAACTTCACGTGATTGAAGACTGGGGCTCCTTCTACCAATGATCCTCATGTAATGTTGATGTAATCTGGCAAAACATAGCCACAATTGCAGCTTATAGTTACCATGGAAAGCCTATGGGAAATCACATTTTTATATGTATTTCCAGGTGAGCGATTACATGCTCTGTCGAGCCTCTAGTTTATACTGCGAAGGGGTTCTAAGCCATTAACATCTAGTTTTAAAACGACAAGTGAGTGGCCCTTGTCCGATTTTGTTGAAGCGCCAGTCCGTTTGCTGCGAAAATTGAGTGGCTTCTATCCGTATCCGTTTAATTGGATGTGGTAAATATGTCTAGTTTTGTTGAAAACGTGACATTTAAGTTTCAAATTAGGCCATCAGGGAGATCATATCCAAACTTTCTGTTACCTAACTTGCAAGTGTCAATTTTGATAATAGCTCCATATCAAAACTTCATTTCCAATTTCAGAGCCTCCAACAAAGTACGCTTAAGTCTGTTTCACCCCTGTCCTATTTCTTATTCCTTCTGTTAAATATGAACTCAGACAAAAACTGGTGTCACCAAAGTTGATATTAAATTGGTTTGATTGGAGGATACATTTCTAGTCACTAAGGGGCGACTGCTGAACTTTAAATAATCCAAGGGACCTTTCCTACCTGTAACATCAGAGCTTTGACTTATAGAGATGGGGTATCCCTAATGTGATTTTGTACTAACTTGGTGGGCGTGCTTCCCAGTCAGTGATTGAATGTGCGTTTAAGATTCCTTAAGCTCCAATTGGGCGAAAATTTAGGCCATGCGATTTTCTGTGTTAGAACATGTCAAAAGTCAATTTAGTTGACTTGACATACGTTTCTCGAAGAAAAAGTAATATCTTTCGTGTAACATACAAAGAAAGTGTGGACAATTCAGTTTCAGTATGACTTGCAAAGCGTTTCCTAATATTAAATTGAGCCATTTTTAATTGAGCGGACACCGAAACAAAACGTATTACACCCCTTCCAAAAACAGCACCATAACTAAATAATCCCCACATGTTACATATGTATTTTTATTTTCATTAAACTTATTGTGTTATAGTTTACTTCAAAATACTCAATTGATCATATTTTTATTTTTCCAAACATATAAATGAGCTAGTAAATAAATATTTATAATAATATAAATAAACAGGACTTTTTTTCATCCTTTTTATCAGTTATTGTGTATTCCTGTTTTACACCGTAGTTAATCACGGTGTAAAAATGAAAAGATACTGTGGACTAAAAGTTACAACGTACCTCTCAGCCAATCAAAAAGCAGTATTTCATTGCATTTGTAATTAATTATTATCACCAACTCGTCATTTTCCAACCCAGAAAACCGTAAAAGGGATACATGGACGTCAACATGTCGTCCCCTGAGTTCCAATGTGTTCTATGTGTCAACTGGCAGCCTACCGGCACCCTATACTGGCAGCCAACTGGCACATATAATACATTGGAACTCAGGAGACGACGTGGCGACAGGGTCATTCCAGCAAAATGCATTACTCAGATAATCCCCCTGCTGTTTTGGTTTGTTTGTTTGTTTTATCGAGTGTTATTGGAATTTATAGTTTTACGAGTGTGGAAGAAACCGGAGTATCCGGAGAGAACCCCCAGGCAGCGACGAGCAACCACCACACTCCCCACCATACTAACACTGCTCAAGCAGGCCTAGCATTGGTTGAAGACAAGTGCATCATCGAGGTGCAAAACACCTTAGTACACAGTCCTATCGTGCACCGCGTGGGCAATCCGGATTAAATGTCTTGCCTGAGGACGCAACACCAATCATAAAAACAAACAAACAAAAATCCGCCAAAACAGTATTTCTATTGATTTGAAAATAAGACATGTCGTCTTGGTACTGACTCACTGATCCCCAAATACGGTACGGCCGCCGTGGACTGGTCACTTTCCACGGAGTGGGCAGTATTTCCACGGACGCAATAATATTAGATTCTGAACACTAATTATAGGAATGATCATCAAAAATTTATTTAATGAAGCACCGAGTACAACCCGCTGCTTCATTAATTAAAATTTTGCTGACAATTTTAATTACCTGGTAAACGCATGCGTGGATATCACTGCCCTCTAATGGTTCATGCACGGCGATTGTATTGTACATGGGCTTATCCTCACTTTGCCGGCAAAAGAGAAAAACACAAGAGGTAAAGTAGTGTTATAGTCTATACCATATAAGTGTGATCACTTATCAGCAATTATGACTTTTTGGTAGCCGCGAAGTTAATGGCTAGTTCTCAAGTTAGTGTCTTCTTCATTCCAAACGGTCACGGTGGAAGGCACTTGGTTTTTCAAGATTTTAAATATCGAGTCAAATCACGTAGAGGAGAAAATATCCGCTGGGTTTGTTGTAAAAGAGGATGTACTTCAACAATAAATACAAAAAATGACATCGTCAGCTCGTCCATGTCAAAACATAACCACGACGCAGACAATTGCCAAATAACTGTAGACGCTTTTATCGCAGAAATGAAAGGTACACTGCAAAAAATATAGGTTCTCTTTAGAACCAAAACTGGTTCTAATGTTGTCACTGAGATGGAACCAGTTCTGTTTAAACAGTATTTATTTCAAATCAAATAAATTTATAAAGATTAACATTAAATATTAACAGAATTAAACATAAATTGAGGGGGTTTCAGCAGTGAGTTTAGAGCTTATACGAGGTTGTCTCAAATCATTATTAAAGCAAAGGAGATATGAACAGTTGGAATAACGAACCAGTTTTGGTTCTATATAGAACCAATATACAGGTATTTATATTCGCTTTGTTTCAAAATGTTTGGCAACTGCGTTGAATACTCTCCAAAGTTACTGCTGAATCTACTTCAGTTCATGTATTATTCTGTTAAAATTGAATGCTAATCTTGGTAAATTTATCTGATTTGAAATAAATACTGTTTAAATTAAACTGGTTCCATCTCAGGGACAAGATTAGAACCAGTTTTGGTTTTAACCCTTTACCCAACGTAACGGCCAAAACCGGCCAGCGCTATTCTCAAAAATCGCCAATTAATTTTCAAAATATTTTCATTTTTGTCTCAAAAACATAGGTTATGACCCCTCGTTGGAACGAGCTCGTTGTTTTTGAGACAAAAAATGAAAAAAGTTAGTTATTCAAGAATTTTTTTTGCAAGTGTCGTCTGCTTTTCATGTTAGGTAAAGGGTTAAAAAGAATCTTTATTTTTGCAGTGTATGGTTCGACATGATTCCAAAACTGTAACGGCCTTGTACCAAGAACAAGTGGCAATACTTACGAGTTTACTGTATATCCACTTTGCATAAAATTTAATTTTTTGTTTAATGTAATAATATAAAAAATGTAATTTTTTCTCATAAGAAAGTGCTTTATTTTTCATGTACATCGTTATTTAGGATTTTAATTTTTAATTTAATAATATAAAAATGTAGTGTTTTCTCATTATAAAGTGCTTTGTTAATTAATTAATTAATTTATTTATTAGCATCAAATTGTAATCTCCTAGCTCCTTAGATTTACCAATGTTATTTGCCCTCAAGTATATGTTAATTTTCTTTCCACTGCTGTGCTAGATGAAATAAATTATTGACTACACGGCCAGTTTGCTTGTTATTCTCCCCACTCAAAACCACCCACAAATATGAACAAAACTATAGTCGGCAACACTCTGATGTGAGGGATTATTCACACCTACTACTGAACAATAGCCGTCGGCTAAGTGAGGAGACCCCTGTATATGATGCCCTTTAAATGGGTTGCATTGACGGGGCATATATTTGAAATCACTTAATGTGAAACTTTGATTAGTTTTACCCACCTTTCCCTCTTCTCCGATCAGACAAAAAAAAAAAAAAAAAAACAACAACAGGACTTTCCAAACCGGAAACAAACTGAAGCTGCTCGACAACGCGCCGAAACCAAAAACCGGTACCACGCCATTTCCACTGAAACATCTTAGCCCCAGTAACTTACATTGCTGCATAAAGCTGTAAACAACATTTGGTCCTTTTCCATTTCTCGGCGGAGAAAATCTGTATTTAAACTTTCCAAATTCTCAAGAACGAGCTTTTTCCATAAAGTACCACTCTCAATACTGCCAGTAGACCCTACATCAGGCTACATGTATTTGGTTGAATTTACTAAATAACTTACAACAATAGATATTCTCGTCAGGTCCTGATGCAAACAGACATGCAAAGTTTAATTTTAATTATATGACAAGAAACTGAAAAATTGTGTGTTCCGCTATGCCATTGTAAATAAAGCCAGCGTTCTTTCTTGATTCTATGCGGAAGCCGGTTATTGCCACCTGTAAATCAATTTTTTATGTCGTAATTACGACATAGTATGTCGTAATTAGGAGATAGTAATGTCGTAGTTACGACTTCGTATGTCAGAATTACGACATAGTATGTCGTAATTACGAGATAGCATCTCGTAATTACGAGTTAGCTATGTCGTCATTACGAGATACTATGTTGTAATTACGAGTTAGCTATGTCGTAATTACAACTTACTATGTTGTAATTACGAGATACTATCTCGTAATTACGACATAGCATGTCGTAATTACGACTTAGTATGTCGTAATTACGAGATAACTATGTCGTAATTACGACATAGTATCTCGTAATTACGAGATACTATGTCGTAATTACGAGATAGTATCTCGTAATTACAAGTTAGCTTTGTCGTAATTACGACTTAGTATGTCGTAATTGCGACATACTATGTCGTAATTACGAGATATGGTATGTCGTAATTACGACATAGTATGTCGAAATTACGACATATTATGTCGTAATTACGACATAAAAAATTTGATCTGCATTTAGCTCTACCCGCCTTCCGTAATTCTACGGTACACGGGAAATTTGAAAAAGAGATGTTCTCGTTTATGTCTATGAGGTGCAGAATTAACTCTTTGATCAATGGTGGTATCTACCATGCCAGCTTAACGGCAGCAATTGGGAGAGTTCATGTTCATATTTTGAGGTAGAACAATTAATATTTTCAACGTGCAGCCGTGGGGCATGTTGAAAATATTGATTGGTCTATCCGATACATTCTCTCAGTAGGAATTCTACTTAATGAAATTATGACGTATCATGTTCCTGGGCCGGAAAAGCGGCCGCTCGGGTTCAAAGGGTTAAGTGATGGAATTATATTATAAGAAACTGAAAAACTGAGTATTCAGTGTGTTCTGTACTGGTCTTGGTTAACTGTATATCCTTGATTAATAGCATTCTCTTTTTAAGGGCTGTCGGTGGCCGAGTGATGTGCGTGGTTCAGTATAGTTTCGCTAGGTGGTTGGTGTCGGCGTGGGTTCGAACCCCCACTATGCCATTGCAAATAAAGCCAGCGACCTTTCTGGATTCTCTGGTACATGGGGAATTTGTAAAAGAGATGTTCTCGCTGATTTTCACGAGGTGCAGTATGTAGAATTAAGTGATGCAATTATATACTGAGTCAAAAAAGAAAGTATAATAAACTTTGAGGTGCAATTTTTTTTAGAATTATCAACTTTAATCCCACATTTATACAAATTATTGTAAATTCATATTTCGAGTCTAGCTGTATGAGTTTGCATAATTTCATGTTCTTACTGTTGCCAGCGTCACGTCAGGACGTCGCAATTCAGACTTGGGGGTGAAAGTAAAAGTTCACACATGCAGTCAATAGCGTGTATGACCACCGTTTGCCTCTTGGATGGTAAGACATCGATGGCGCATGGACCTGATAAGTCTCTGGATGTCACCCTGTGGTATTGCTTTCCACTCCTGCCTTAGAATATTACGGAAATCGCCCAACGTCTGAAGATCATGAAGTCGTACCCGACGGTCCCAGTTGATCCCAAAGATACTCGATTGGCGACAAATCTGGCGAAAGTAGGGGTCAGGGAAGAAGTTCGATGCTCTGTTCCTCAAGAAAATCACGACAGATACGTGCCACATGACATCGGGCATTGTCTTGCTGGAATAACTGCAATCTGACGTTATCTTCGAACAGCGGGACAATAACAGCGTTCAGAATTTCGCCCCTATATCGCTGTCCATTCAGATTACCATCGATGAAGATCAACTGCGTTCGATGGTGCAAGGAAATTCCTGCCCAAACCACTACACTGCCCCCGGCGAAACGGTCGCATTCCCGCAAGCAAGCATCAGGAAACCGTTCTCCTCGCCGGCGATACACTCTTGCCCTACCATCAGCGCGCCGTAGACAAAATCGTTATTCATCACTAAAAGGAACTGTGCTCCAACGCTGCTGAGTCCAGCGAACATGCTGACGTACCCATTCCATTCCGACGGTACGATAAAGATTGGTCCGTGGTATGGACGCCTACTGTGGATGCCGTGTTCAGCGAGTCTGTTGAGGACAGTTTGCGCACTGATTCCATTGTTAGTTCTACCAGGAGTAATTGCTGCTGTCCTCGTCACCGGAAGGAAGCGATACCGCAAGTGAGACGTTCTGATGTGTCGGCCTTGTGCGGGGGTCGTAACTCTTGGTTGACCTGAACGCGGTCGGTCGGCAGAAGATCCAGTGGTTCTATACATTCCAATCATACGGTACATAGTGGCCACAGTGACTCCGAACTCAGCAGCGAGAATACAGCCTGTACATGTGCAGTTGCTTAGCAGGGGTTTCTAGTCAAGTCTTGGCTGCTTGTCAGCTCAACTGAGCGAAGCTTAAGGGGAGCTCAAATCATCACTTTTTGTCCGTCGCCCGTAGTAGTATAGCAGGAGGTTTTCATGCCTTATTACCCGGATTTTTGCCGGTTCACCTAGTGTTAAATTCCCATAGGAACCGGATTTTTGCCGGTGCAACTTTTGCCGGTGCAAAAGTTCGGCTACTTGAAGCTAAATCCGACAAGTTAGTGGTGTACGTACTGCATATAAGTAGTATGTAATGTGGTTTTGGGGCCTCATTTGGATGATCTCATTTGGATGATCTCATGTGACGTCATGTCACGTGACCTAGTGCCGCCATGTTGTGTTGTCATGGTAACCAGCGTAAGCGGCCATCTTGTGACGTCATCCCCATAGTGATACGTGGTTTGAGTGCGCATGCGCAGCGCGTGTTGTTAGGTTGATACGTGTTTCCGTCGTCCATTTTGTATACTGGAGGCCGCCATCTTGGTTTCTATGGTAGCACGTGATTGCTATGTTACCTAAGGCCTACAATAGGACAGGGGTATGTTCGGTGGGTATGTTCGATTGAATCGGAGTAAATCTGATTACCACAAACAACCCGACAATCCCTCCAAATCACGAAAATCCACCCAAAATCACCGAAATTGACTTTATTTCCCCAATTTATCGGCTTAGCACGTAGTACTATAGTACTAAGGGGGTACCGGGGGTGCGTTCGATTGAACAGGAGTAATGTTCTAGCTTAGAATTCTCCCAGAATCCCTTTCTGGATCCCTATCCCATGACGTTGCTCCCATTAAAAAACAAGTTCTTTGGTCATTACCCAGAATTCTCTGCTTCTATCTATATATGTAATAGTTATCGTTTATCTGGCCATGTTCTTTTATTCTAGAGTATACTCCAGTAACGTAGAAGCGCCTATTAGTTGGAACAGTTTACCTTATTATTACTATATTTAGCAATTTCTGGTCTATTCTTGTTAGTTCTGACCCTATTCCAAGTACTCTTGTTGTTTCATTTATCTAGATAATAACTAACCAATCAGATTGCTTGATTTCCCATAACCTGTATGCAGAGTTATCTCCCTTCTGTATAATAAAAGCCTATATCCAATGGCCATATCCCATGGAATCCCATTTTTTGCAAAACACCTGTGGCTTTGGAATCCCTTTTTTGTCGTATGAGGCCATGAGGGCTATGTAAAAGCCCTCAATGAGTCCTCATTTATTATCCCTCATAGCCTCATTGAATTTTGAGGTTATGAGGACCATTAAAAATCCCTCAATGAGGTATAATTTACTACGACTCTTAGCCTCATTTCAGTATTTGAGGATACCTATGGCCTGGTATTGTATTATTCGAGGATACCTATCGAGGATATCTTTAGGAGAATCCCTTTTTTGTCGTATGAAGCCATGAGGGCTATGTAAAAACCCTCAATGAGTCCTCATTTATTATCCCTCATAGCCTCATTGAATTTTGAGGTTATGAGGAACATTAAAAATCCCTCAATGAGGTATAATTTACTACGACTCTTAGCCTCATTTCAGTATTTGAGGATACCTATGGCCTGGTATTGTATTATTCGAGGATACCTATCGAGGATACCTTTAGGAGAATCCCGTTTTTGTCGTATGAGGCCATGAGGGCTATGTAAAAGCCCTCAATGAGTCCTCATTTATTATCCCTCATAGCCTCATTGAATTTTGAGGTTATAAGGACCATTAAAAATCCCTCAATGAGGGATTTTTAATACGACTCTTATCCTCATTTCAGTATTTGAGGATACATATGACCTGGTATTGTATTATTTGAGGATACCTGTTGAGGATACCTATCGAGGATACCTTTTGGAGAATCCCTTTTGTGTCGCATTAGGCTATGTAAAAGCCCTCAATGGGTCTAATGTAGTCTTACCAACCGCTTCCATCTTGTCGCCAAAGCTCCAAAGCCATTACAGGTCTATGGCCTATCTGTCCTATCATTAGCTTCTACAGCAGTCTTGTTTCATTGCGGCCTTGTACCAGTACTATTGGCTTCTGTTATTCTGCCCCATATCTCATCCTTTACTTCCTAGCTATACCTATCTCAGTCTCGACTATAACATTGATCAATGTTGAATCAGATTCCCCCTGTACATATATAAGGCATTCCGTTATTGAGATTCCTACCCGGGTCCGTAAAATTTGGATTCCATGTTTTAACATCGACACTCGAGGGTATGGAAAGGGATTGGTAACACTCAATGACTACAAGACTCTGAACAGATACAACCAACCACTACAAAACAGTACAGATCCAACAGAACCAATTGTGAACAAAACAAAGTGACAGGAGGTCAAACTAGTCGGATTGATCGAACTAGTTGGACAGCATGAACAGATCTGATCAAATACAATCAAGATGGAAGTGAACAAAACAAAATGAACAAAGTTTAGGACTATAACCCCTAAATATAACCCTCTTGAACTGTTTGAATGAACTCTAACCCCAATGAAGGTATTAACACCCTTTGAACTGAATGAATGAACTATAACCCTTATGAATGTATATATAATTAACCCCTTTGAACTGAATGAAGTATAACCCCTAACTATATCCCAATGTTAACACCCTTTGAACTGATTGAATTTTTAAACTTAATGAAAATATAACGAAAGATGATCTGAATTTTTAAACTACAACCCATTAAACTGAATTCTTCCAATAGGGAAGTGGAATACCCTCGAGTGTCAATGTCAAAACACGGAATCCAATTTTTACGGACACTTTTTCACTTACGGAATGCCTTATATCTATACAGGGGAAATCTGATTCAACCTTAATCAATGTCATAGTCGAGACTGAGATAGATATAGCTAGGAAGTAGTGATATAAGTCAATATTAATGGACGGTAGTTTAGTCATTAGTACTGGGGCAAGACCGCAATGGAACAAGACTGTTGTAGAAGCTAATGATAGGACAGATAGACCATAGACCAGTAGTGGCGGTGGAGCTTTGGCGACAAGATGGAAGCGGTTGGTAAGACTACACTAGACCCCATTGAGGGATTACTCATGGTCCTCATGGCCTCATACGACAAAAAAGGGGTGCCGAAGGCCATGTTTTCCAAAAAGGGGAGCCGAAATTGGGGTGCCTGGGGATATGGCTGTTAAATACTGAAATGAGGCTAAGAGTCGTAGTAAATTATACCTCATTGAGGGATTTTTAATGGTCCTCATAACCTCAAAATTCAATGAGGCTATGACGGATAATAAATGAGTACTCATTGAGGGTTTTTACATAGCCCTCATGGTCTCATACGACAAAAAGGGATTCTCCTAAAGATATCCTCGATAGGTATCCTCGAATAATACAATACCAGGCCATAGGTATCCTCAAATACTGAAATGAGGCTAAGAGTCGTAGTAAATTATACCTCATTGAGGGATTTTTAATGGTCCTCATAACCTCAAAATTCAATGAGGCTATGATGGATAATAAATCAGGGCTCATTGAGGGCTTTTACATAGCCCTCATGGCATCATACGACAAAAAAGGGATTCCATAGCCACAGGTGTTTTGCAAAAAATGGGATTCCATGGGATATGGCCATTGGATATAGGCTTTTATTATACAGAAGGGAGATAACTCTGCATACAGGTTATGGGAAATCAAGCAATCTGATTGGTTAGTTATTATCTAGATAAATGAAACAACAAGAGTACTTGGAATAGGATCAGAACTAACGATTAGGCGGCTAAAGTGTAACCAATGGATGATTACGGAAATTAATATGTAAATATTATTATTATTATTATTATTATTATTATTATCATTATTATTATTATTATTATTATTCGCCGCAGGAGAGTTATGTCGGTGGTAAGATTTGAACGCGATAGTAAAAGTATTATCTATAGTTGTAGCAGTAATGATGGTGGTAGTAGTAGTAGCAACCACTCAGTGCTGCGCCTGGTCGACCCTCGGCATGGAAAATCAAATCAAATTAACAAAGGCAATCTCAAGGTGCAGAAAGGACATCAATCAATTAATCACTTTTTTTTCTCTCTCTCTCACTCTTTTTATTGAGAAGTTAGATTTTCTAGTATATATATATATATTTTTTTTAATTTTTTTTAAATTTTTTTTACGTTTCTCTCATTTGTTTGTTTCGCCATTATGTTGATTTTTTGTACCATGTTAAGGGAGCGGAGGGTATACTAAGTGGAAAGCACTTGTCCTCCAATCCCTATTTGCAACTTATTTGTTTGGCAAATAAAAATATGTTTAACCTAACTAACAAGAATAGACCAGAATTGCTAAAAATAGTATTAATAAGGTAAACTGTTCCAATTAATAGGCGCTTCTAGGTTACTGGATTATACTCTAGAATAAAAGAACATGGCCAGATAAACGATAACTATTACATATATAGATAGAAGCAGAGAATTCTGGGTAATGACCAAAGGAACGTGTCTTTTAATGGGAACAACGTCATGGGATAGGGATCCAAAAAGGGATTCTGGGAGAATTCTAAGCCAGAACATTACTCCTGTTCAATCGAACGCACCCCCGGTACCCCCTTAGTACTATAGCACTACGTGCTAAGCCGATAAATTGGGGAAATAAAGTCAATTTCGGTGATTTTGGGTGGATTTTCGTGATTTGGAGGGATTGTCGGGTTGTTTGTGGTAATCAGATTTACTCCGATTCAATCGAACATACCCACCGAACATACCCCTGTCCTGTTGTAGGCCTTAGGTAACATAGCAATCACGTGCTACCATAGAAACCAAGATGGCGGCCTCCAGTATACAAAATGGACGACGGAAGCACGTATCACCCTAACAACACGCGCTGCGCATGCGCACTCACACCACGTATCACTATGGGGATGACATCACAAGATGGTCGCTCACGCGGGTTACCATGACAACACAACATGGCGGCACTAGGTCACGTGACATGACGTCACATGAGATCATCCAAATGAGATCATCCAAATGAGGCCCCAAAACCACATTACATACTACTCATATATCGTATGCTATGAAATGTATAGTGATATATGTACACCCAGGGCTATGGGTATATATTATTGGTATGTGATGGAAAATTGAAGGGCAAGGCGAGTTTTCTTGAAAATTTTTCTCCGCGAAACGGTTGACGTTGCTATTGACGTCGTGTCGTCATGATGCTCACGCGACCTCTTAGAGATGTTGACCACCGTTGTGGTCCACTATACAATCTGACATAACGTTGTTCGGGTCAGGGATGTCGGACTTCTCGTAAAGGGATGGGTGATATGGTAGTTGTGGTATATGTCCATGTAGGTATACTATTAGCCCTTGAGACTTCGTATTATCATATGTCTGCTATAGCTAGGTCAAGCAGTATTGTGGGGATGGGGGTCATGTATGGTCGGCCAGTGCGGTATTGCGAGATAGTCCTTGGTGGTTTAGATTGGCAGTATAGGATGAATGGTTTGTTGGCCTATTACCCCCTTAGTGGTATAAACCCACCGAATCATTTATATTATCTTATGGCTGGTATTGGTAGTTTGTAATGCTAGGTCAGGCAGTATTATAATAGATTGCATTGTATATACCGCTGTAAGTCCCCTGTTAGTCCTCGGTATTATTAACCAATCGATTGCTTTGTATTATTTTATGACTGGTATAGGTAGTACGTTATGGCAGGTCAAGTGGTATTGTGGAGTGGGGTGGGGGTAATTCTTGGCAGTATAGAACGGCAGTATAGTATTGACGATATATACCTCTGTGGGCCTCACGAAAGCCATTGTTACTACTAATCGACCTAATGCTTTATGTGACTGGTCTAGGTAGTATGTAAGACCAGACGCTATTGTGTGTGTTGTGTGTGTTTGTGTATGTGTGTGTGTGTGGGGGGTGGGGGTGGGGGTGGGGGGGGGGGTGTTGCAATGCATGGTAGTTTAGTGTGATAGTATACGATGTACGCTTTGTACCCGTACATGTTCCACGTCAGCCCTTAGTTCTATTAATCCATCTAGTGCTTCATGTTATCCTATGACTGATATAGGAAGTATGCAATGCTAGGCACAGGGGTATTGTGGGTAGGGGTAATGTCTGATAGTATGACCAAACGGTCCGCCTGCAAAGTGGAACCACGCGTTACTTCCACTGGGGAATCACTCACTCAGGTGTCTACATAGGTGTTAGCACTTTCTGATAAATAGAAATTACCGTCCCCTGGAACGCCGCCGTGGCAACGTCTCGGAGAGAGTGAATATTTATTTGCCAGAGGGCGCTTGTCAACGGAGGGCCAAGGCTGGGGTTCATCAACTTTGCCGGGGACCTAAGATACTCTTTTACCGGGGACAGGGGATTTTCACTAGCTCACTTTTGTAAATCGCAATTGCTTATTCACAAACCACAGAGTAGCGCCGCGCTTTAGTCAATTGCTTTCAACGGTAATGAACTAGCATGGGCTAATTTCTTGGCGGGGCTGAGGTTCCATCAATTCCTAGGGTACTCAGGGCTTCTTCATTAATAAGATAAAGACTATTAACAAACCAACAATTTTTATATATAAATCTTCTATACTCTTATTTACAAATAGCCAACAAATCCTAAATAAATAATCTCAACACTACTGAAATGAGTTTTGTGACTAGTCACTGAATCCCACCGAAAACAAGTACTAAAATATCATCTAAAATTAAATTGTTTCCCAAATTTATATTCGTAGAGAAAGGTCGAAGCTGCGACAACTGGTAAGAAATCACGAGATCTTTCATTCAACCGCTCATGCGCGCATTTATCCTGTTGCGCCTACCACATTATGGGGAATTACCTTTAATACTAAATTTCACCCTTTAGAATATTTTATCACCTACAATTCCTGCTAATAGTGCTTCTAACTCGCAATAATAACAACTGGTTATCTAATAACACAGATTCACTAATACACTTAAAACTGTTAACTAATAACTATGTAACTACGACGTGTTATCACAACTAAATACTATAAACTAAATACTACATATACTCATCGATTCTTCTTCGGCGTCTCCCTTCGATGCAAATCATCAGATCGGGAATCCTGTCGTCCAAATGACGGCTTACCGGAACCACACAAATACATTAACTCTTTACTACACCGCGTGAACTAACGATTATCCCATCCCAGCGAGTCTGTCCTGAGGTAAACTCGAGGGGTCTTATATAGACGCGTGCATTACCTATCAAAGACTTGATTTGGGCAAAGGTGCTAATTTACAAAAGACGGCTTTGATGACTTGCAGTGACATGAACTGACTTTTCAATAAGTTCTAATTTGGAATGCATTGTTTACACAGTCCCTGCATGACAGCGACTGAACAAAGAACACTTTCCGAATACGAACTTAATTAAATTAATGAGCTTACCCAGTTTACTCACACTGATTATTAAAAAGTTCCTTTCTTTCATTCATTCTAAATAACTCGAATTGTTTACTTATTTTTAAAATTTAGAATAACCTTAAAATAACAACCCTGTGATATATGCCTCCCTCTAAATTAAAAAGCTCCGCTTTTTCGACGAATATCTCATTTGGCAAACTTGAAAAAGGTAAAACATGATAAAATGAAATGAATGCATGAAAGATAAAATACAATAATTTTGAAAACTAATGGAGTGTCTATTTGTTTCTTCTTCTGTGATCTTTTCTTCCTTGTAATTGAATATATTGAGGTTGAAAGTGTCCGAGCGCGTTTGTGATACTATGTTGATGTTGATAATTCGATACTGTCCGATGCATATAAAGTGAATTGTGTCGCCAAAATCGTTAGACGTTGAGTATGAATGTTGAATGTCACGTAGTCCTTTTCCGAATGAATTCCAAATTTAGTTTCTGTGCTGATCCAAAGTTGTTGTCCGCGTGCTTCATGTCCGTTTGTTGTTAATTTATTGTTAGGTCTAGTGCTTTTCCTCATCTCGATGTAGCGTTATTCCTGGGGTTTACTCTTTCTCTTCAGGCTTGTCGTTGTGTATAATTTGGTTTCCTGTTGTGTGTCCTTCGTTTGTGATGTCTGTGTTCTCTGTATAGTGCCATTTTACCATCTCCATTTGCAACCTGAAAATATAAACTAGACAAAAATTGAGTTGACGCGTTCTGAAAAAAACCTTTTATAATGTTGCCCTGGAAGAAGAAACAAATTAGACGCAGCGCTCTGGTTAACCTGTAGAAAAAAGAGAACAAACATTTCATTAAACAAGGAGCAACTTGAAAAAAAAAAAAAATAAACAAAGAGCTACTTTGAAAAACATCACAAATAACCAATCAGGAACTAATCAACCAGTCTTTATATCCAAGTGAAGAGCCTTGCCACAGATCTCCGTTGGATATTTGGCGCAATTTGAATGCAAGTGGCAAGATTGCATTCAGATCACACAATACTATTATTATTATTATTATTATTATTATTATTATTATTATTATTATTATTATTTTTATTATTATTATTATTATTATTATTATTATTTTATTATTATTATTATTATTATTATTATTATTATTATTATTATTATTATTATTATTATTATTATTATTATTATTTTAAGGTAGGGGTCCGTCTTGCGGGTGGCCCCTCTAAAGTATTATCATAATTTTAATATCTATGCTTATTGAATTTTCATTTTGCCCTTTAAACACCTGTAACTTTAATACCCAATGAAACTTGTATTACTTTTTAAGCCAGACAGTTACCCTTCAACTGGCAAATGCTTTTTTTCTGTTTTAACCTCTTTACACAGCATCGATTGTGCCGTGGAGCGCGTAAGCGGAATACGTGGAGTACACGAGAGAACGCGAGTTTTACGGGGTAATGATAACGAGACAACATTAAATCAGGAAAAAAAAACAACGCTTCACCCAACAAAGTGGTGGCGTATCCGTCAAGCGGTACCCACCAAGAAACTCATACTAACCGTAAATTACATATTTATTAACTGACAAATTAAATATCGGGACTTATATTATTTTATTTTATTTATGTATTTATTTTTTTAATAAGTTAACAAATGCTTTGAACACTTAGTTTTGTACTCACAATATCTCCCACTCGTCTAAGTCTGGGATGCTGATGGAATCAGATATTGTGTTGACGCTTGTTTTCAGTTTTCTTCTTTTTCCTTTTGCGGTCTTTGAAATGTGGAATTCTTGGATTAACTCTTCCGGTACATTTTCTCTCGGTTCCCATGTAGTTTCTTTAGATCCCTGCCACTTAATTTTATAATGTTTCCGACCGTGAAGTTTCTTGCACGCTAGGATCCTATCTACAAAATAGGTGTCTTCTTCGTTTTTCTCGGTGTCTTCGTCTGCGGGAGTCTGGTTTTTATCTTCCGGGCGGGGATTCGACGCGATATCGAGTTCTGTATCTGGAGCTCCTGTTTCCTGAGCCGTTTGCTCTGCGAGTGTAGTGGTCGGACGATCCTTAGGGTTGGTGAACGGCTTGAGACGGTTCGCGTGTACTGGTGATTTGAGTTGAATATCGTCCGAACATCTGCGGACAGTGTATGTTGGATTGCTGTCGTGCGTGATATAGTATGGTCCTGTCCAACGTTGGCACAGCTTCCGTGAAAGCCCAACAGGGGTTTTGTTGTTATATAACCATACTTTGTCACCTGTCGAGAATCTTGGGGGCTTTGCCTTTTTGTCATGCTGTTGTTTATACTTAAGCTGGGCGTCTTTAATATTTTGTTTTACTATTTCTCTGGTGACTTCGAAGTCTTTCTGTATGGCGTCTAGATGTTTATACGCTTCGGTTCCGATGTTGTTAGTTGGAATAAGCTCCGTATCTATCGGTAACTGGCAATCTTGACCGAATAAAACACGAAAAGGACTCATCTGCGTTGACTCAGTGCATGGTGTTGCCCTATACGCGAACAGCACACTTGGTAAAAGATCCGGCCAATTTTCTTGTTTCGCATCGCAATACATTCGGAGTGTTTTTGTTATTGTCGAGTTCATCCTTTCACACGCGGCATTTGTCTGTGGATGGTAACTGCTTGTCTCCAGTTTCGTAATCTGAAAAAGTTTACAAAGTTCTTTGATAAGTTTTGACATGAAATTTTGTCCTCTGTCTGACAATAGTGTTTTGGGGGCCCCGTACCTACAAATAATTTCTGAATATAGAATTTTAGCTATTTCTGATGCTTCCATTGTTCTTAAAGGGAATGCCTCGGGCCATTTTGTGAAAGCATCAACAATTAACAAAATATATTTATATCCATTCGGAGAGGTCTTGAGGGGTCCTAAAATGTCAATATGGAGACGGCTAAATGGCGCTTCGACAGGTAACGGTTTTAGAGGCGCTGGATGGTGGTGGGTCGCATCCTTGTTTTTCTGACACTGGAGACATGATTTTACATAATATTGAATGTCAGAAAATAAGTGTTGCCAAAAATACTTGAATCGAATGGACTGATAAGTTCTATCAATACCTTGGTGTCCACCCAGCAGTGAGTCATGATATGACAATAGCACATCATTCCTCAAACTGAGTGGCACCACGAGCTGTTTAATTAAACGGTCTATTCTATGGCCCTTACCTTTTGGGTAGTAGAGATGATACAGGATTCCATCTTCCAAAATGTAGTCATTTGCTTCCAAAATGACTCTTCTAGCGTCTTTATCGTCTTCGGGTAATATTCTGTCTTCTAAATATTCGATAAAAACATTTACGTCCGGATCCGATCTTTGTTTATTTTTAATGTCAGCCTCGGAGACGGCTGCGACGCGCGTAATAGAATCTATTGGGTCACACTGTTGTATTACCTCTTCGGTTTGTGTTTGAGACGCCACGTCTTCTTTAACGTCGTTTGTGGCTATCACGGTGGCCTGGGCAGTATCGTTTATTGCCGGTTTTGTAATTTGTGGATATTCACGTCGCGATAGCGCATCCGCGTTCAAATGCTTTCTACCTGCTTTATGGACGATTTCAAAATTATACCCTTGTAATTTTAGCGACCAGCGGCCTAATCTGCCGCTACATTGTTTAAGGTGTCGTAAATATGAATTAGCAACATGATCGGTGATTACGGTAAACTTACCATTCGCTAAATAAACATGATAGTGTTTAATACCTTCAACTATTGCGAGACATTCGCGTTCTGAAATACCAAATTTTTGTTCTGCTTTAGAAAGAGACCTGCCTCCATATGAGACAACCACTTCCTTACCATTTTCATCCATCTGACCTAAGATGTAACCTATTGAATATCCTGACGCGTCTGTATACAGAAAAAATTCTTTATCAAAATCTGGGAAAGCCAAAATTGGAGGTGTTGTCAGGGCCTCTTTCATGGTGTTAAAGGACTTCTCACATTCTGCATCCCACTGAAATGGTACATTCTTTTTGAGAAGATTATTGAGAGGTGCTGCTTTTTTCGAAAAATTGAACACGAAACGTCGATAATAGTTACAGAGACCAAGGAAAGCACGAACATCTTTGAGGTTTTTTGGACGGGGGAACGAGGACACAGCGTCCGTTTTCGAAGTATCAACAGAAATACCATCTTTAGAAAGAACGTGCCCCAAATAGCGTATTTCCTTTGCAGCGAAATCACACTTAGAAGGCTTCAACTTTAGATTTGCTCTACGCAAGGCCTCAAACAATTGTGACAAGTGTTGGAGATGTTCCTCAAAAGACCTAGAAAACACAAGGAGGTCGTCTACGTAACACAAACATGAGTGCCATTGTAAATCTCGAAGGACTTCAGCCATGACCAACTGGAAACTTGAAGCGCTATTCATCAAGCCCATGGGAAGTCTTTTAAATTGATGAACTCCCCTGTGGGTGACAAAAGCGGTTTTGTGTCTGGAATCCTGGTCTAAATCAATTTGGAAATATCCTGAGAACATATCAAGACAAGAGAATATCGTAGACCTTGATTTTCCAAGAGTGTCGAAAACGTCCCCCAACCTGGGCAAAGGAAATGAAATGGGCTTTGTCAAGGCATTCAGTTGCCTGTAATCTACAGTGAACCTAAACGAATTGTCCTTTTTCCTAACCATAACAACAGGGGACATCCATTCCGAGACTGAAGGCTCAATAATGCCATGTTCTTCAAGTTCGTCAATTTGTCTGCTAATCTCTTCCTTCATTGCTGGTGAAGCCCTATAAAACCGACGTCTCACTGGGGCCGCATCACCTGTATCGATTTTATGGCTATATATGCGAGACATTCCAAGTTCGGACAAATCCTTAGCGAAGCAATCCCTATTCTGACCTATTAGCACCAAAAGTTCCTGTTTCTGAAGACTTGACAAATCAGAGTGGGATAAATCGATGCCAAGCGACTCGGCTTCGGCAAAGTAATTGTCATAATTGTTGGAACCATCATGACCAATGTAATTCACCGTCGCTTTGGCACTAACATCGTTTTTTTCAACGGAATGCAGAATATCATCAGGACGGATGGGGTAAAAACAACCGATAACCTGTGAAGATGTGAGCCTAACATAGGAATTGGTGGGGTTAAGAACTTTAGAAACAGCCCTATTGTTAACCACTTCTACAAGCGTACGTGCAGCCAAAATGTTCTTGTGACTAACTAAATTTGAATCCGGTTCGATAATACCTACACGTGAAGTAATTCTATCAAAACCCACACGTACCGGTATAATAGTCTCACTTCGGGGTTCCAAAGTTACGTCCTCTAGCACTGTTACATTATTTGCACAATTAGGTTGTTCTTCGATATTGTTTATTGGAGCGTGTGTCATACCATTCTGCAGTACAAGAGTTCTCTGACCTCGGTCAATATTAGCCTTGTTTTCAGTTAAAAAGTCCATACCTAAAATAATATGTGCTGGCATTTTTTCCAAAATTAAAAAAGTTTGAGTCATATCTAGCCTACCCAGGGATAAATGTAAATTTGTTTCTCCTAAAACCTTCAGTAAATTGCCGTCTACACCCGCTATGAGTTTAATACTAGGAGGAAGAATTTCAATTTTGCCCCACAAGCGAACGGACTCTAAGATTTCTTTTGATATACAGGAGCGACTGGCTCCCGTATCAACCAGTGCAGGAATTCTAGTATAGAGATTTTCCAACCTAACGTCGACTTTATTTCCATCCATTTCCGTACTAACTGAGGTGCTTAGTACAGGTATCGCATTAAATCTGCATGTTGAACTGACATGGCCAATGCGCTTACACGTGTTACATCTATAATTCCTAGCGGGACAAGTTGATGAGTTATGGTAATGTCTTCCACATCTATGGCACAAGGGAAATTGTCGCCTCTTACCTATAAACGGGCGATACTCCCGACGTCTTGAGAAATCTCTTTCAGTGTGTAGTTGGCGCTGGCCACAGTCATTCCAGTGTTTACGTGGGTCAGAGTTACGTGAGATCTGGGCAGCTCGAATTGCATTTTGCTGAATGACTTTCTCCTTAATTTCACGAATGTAATCAAACATCTCTCGGAAAGCTTCTGTGGAACCCATTGTCAGTCTAGTGAGAGTACTGGGAAAGGTTCAAGCTAAATAGATGAACTAATTCGGATTCTCCACCAAATATGACCAAACGGTCCGCCTGCAAAGTGGAACCACGCGTTACTTCCACTGGGGAATCACTCACTCAGGTGTCTACATAGGTGTTAGCACTTTCTGATAAATAGAAATTACCGTCCCCTGGAACGCCGCCGTGGCAACGTCTCGGAGAGAGTGAATATTTATTTGCCAGAGGGCGCTTGTCAACGGAGGGCCAAGGCTGGGGTTCATCAACTTTGCCGGGGACCTAAGATACTCTTTTACCGGGGACAGGGGATTTTCACTAGCTCACTTTTGTAAATCGCAATTGCTTATTCACAAACCACAGAGTAGCGCCGCGCTTTAGTCAATTGCTTTCAACGGTAATGAACTAGCATGGGCTAATTTCTTGGCGGGGCTGAGGTTCCATCAATTCCTAGGGTACTCAGGGCTTCTTCATTAATACGATAAAGACTATTAACAAACCAACAATTTTTATATATAAATCTTCTATACTCTTATTTACAAATAGCCAACAAATCCTAAATAAATAATCTCAACACTACTGAAATGAGTTTTGTGACTAGTCACTGAATCCCACCGAAAACAAGTACTAAAATATCATCTAAAATTAAATTGTTTCCCAAATTTATATTCGTAGAGAAAGGTCGAAGCTGCGACAACTGGTAAGAAATCACGAGATCTTTCATTCAACCGCTCATGCGCGCATTTATCCTGTTGCGCCTACCACATTATGGGGAATTACCTTTAATACTAAATTTCACCCTTTAGAATATTTTATCACCTACAATTCCTGCTAATAGTGCTTCTAACTCGCAATAATAACAACTGGTTATCTAATAACACAGATTCACTAATACACTTAAAACTGTTAACTAATAACTATGTAACTACGACGTGTTATCACAACTAAATACTATAAACTAAATACTACATATACTCATCGATTCTTCTTCGGCGTCTCCCTTCGATGCAAATCATCAGATCGGGAATCCTGTCGTCCAAATGACGGCTTACCGGAACCACACAAATACATTAACTCTTTACTACACCGCGTGAACTAACGATTATCCCATCCTAGCGAGTCTGTCCTGAGGTAAACTCGAGGGGTCTTATATAGACGCGTGCATTACCTATCAAAGACTTGATTTGGGCAAAGGTGCTAATTTACAAAAGACGGCTTTGATGACTTGCAGTGACATGAACTGACTTTTCAATAAGTTCTAATTTGGAATGCATTGTTTACACAGTCCCTGCATGACAGCGACTGAACAAAGAACACTTTCCGAATACGAACTTAATTAAATTAATGAGCTTACCCAGTTTACTCACACTGATTATTAAAAAGTTCCTTTCTTTCATTCATTCTAAATAACTCGAATTGTTTACTTATTTTTAAAATTTAGAATAACCTTAAAATAACAACCCTGTGATAATAGTCTAGAACGGTAGTATAGTATGGGCGGTATATACTCCTGTAGGCCCCTGTTAGTGCTTGGTACTATTAACCAACCGATTGCTTTGTTGTATTATATGGCTGGAGTATATAGTACGTCATGGTAGGTCTAGTGATATTGTGGGGGTGGGGGGGGGGGGAGGGGGTAATACTTGATAGTTTAGAGCGGTTGTATAGCATAGGCTGTACATATCTCTGTAGGTCTCTTGTTGGCCCTTGGTACTACTGATCCACCAGGTGCTTCATATTATGAAGCGATATTCTGGGGTGGGGTTAATGCCTGGTAGTAGCAGAGTATGGTTGGTATATTCCCCTGTAGGTCCCATCTTAACCGTTGATAAAATTAACCTACCGAATGCTTTGTATCATCCTGTTACTGGTAAGGTGGTACGTAATACCAGTAGTTCCTACCCTATTCCGAGAACACTTGTCCTTGTTCCAGTTATCCAGATCATCCAATCAGTTCACTTTGCGGAAGCTGATTAACCAATCAGATTGCTTCATTCCCCGTAGTTTATACACATCCATACAAAGTTATCTCCCTTGGTATAACAAAAGCCTATTTCATTCCGAGACCTAAGAATCTACCGAGTAGTCACTGATAAGTCATTATCATACGACTAGAATCCCATCGAGCAAATGAGTTCTCGAGCAATTGCTCGTTCGAGTGACTCGCATGTACGACTCTTAGCCTCATTTCGGTATTTGAGGATACCTATGGCCTGGAATTGTATTATTTGAGGATATCTATCGAGGATACCTTCTGAAGAATCCTCTTTTTGTTGTATGAGGCCATGAGGGCCATGAGAAAATCACTCAGTGAGGTCTAATTTATTATCCCTCTTAGCCTCATTTCGTTTGAGGCCATTTATTTATTTATTTATTTATTGGTGTTTAAGGTCACATACTTATGCACAATGATTAATCATGACGGTGATAGTTTTGCGGGTGGAAGAAGCCAGAGTACCCGGAGAGAACCACCGAGCAACGACGAGCAGCTGCCAGCTCCCCAACATCGTAACTCCGCACCGCAGCACAGGCAGGGTTAGATTTGTTGAAGACATGCGCACCATCGACGTGCAGTACGCATTAGTACAAGGCGTCATCGTGCCGCCATGTGGACAATCGGGGTTAAGTGCCTTGCCCGTTTGAGGCCATGAGGGCTATGAAAAAATCTCTCAGTGAGGTCTAATTTACCACCCCTCTTAGCCTCATCTCGGTATTTAACGGCCAAACCCCGTGGCACCGCAATTTAAGCACCACTTTTGGAAAAACATCTAGCCTTCGCCACCCCCCCCCCCTTTTTTTAGTCGTATGAGGCCATGGGGGCTATGAGGAAATGAGGAAAGACCTAAATGAAGAATTTTCCATGGCCCCCATGGCCTCAAACAACAAAAAAGGGATTCTTTTCGTTTGAGGTCATGAGGGCTATGCAAAAATCCCTCAGTGAGGGCTTTTCTCATAGCCCTCTTAGCCTCCTCTCGGTATTTAACAGCCATATCCCGTGTCACCCCTTTTGTGGAAAACGTCTGGCCTTCGGCACCCCATTTTTCTAAAATGAGGCCACGAGGGCTAGCAGGAAATCCCTCATTTCGCTTGAGGCCATGAGGGCCACAAGAAAATCCCTCAGTGAGGTCTAATTTACTACCCCTGTTAGCCTCATCTCGGTGTTTAACAGCTATATCCCGTGGCACCCCAAGTTAAGCACCCTTTTTGGAAAACGTCTGGCCTTCGGCACCCCTTTCTAGTCGTATGAGGCCATTAGGGCTATAAGAAAAGCCCTCATGACCCCATGAAAAGGTTCTTCAGTGAGGGCTTTTCTCATAACCCTCTTAGCCTCATCTCGGTATTTAACAGCCATATCCAGTGGCACCCCTTTTTGGAAAACGTCTGGCCTTCGGCACCCCTTTTTCTGAAATGAGGCCATGATGGCTATGATAAAATCTCTCAATGGGGGATTTTCTCATGACCTCAAACGAAATGAGTCCATGAGAAGAGCAGGCGTTTCTCCAGTAGAGCTGAATTCCCCCTTTTGAAGGTCATTTGAGAGCTTCCAATCCGTTTTCTTTTTTACCAAGGAAGCACTATACCCCTGTGGGTAGATAACGCGACCAGGGAGTTGTTCAGTGTGAGTACTTCGGTAGAGCAGAAGAGCGTATCACATGGAGCAGTTTATGCCAGTTTGCAGGCTTTCGACCCTTCTTCTTCATGATCGACTCTCTACTATTCTGTCGACTCGAACGGTAAGAGCCAAGGAGCAGTACTTTGAAGAGGTACTCATCGAATGACTCTTGCCTACTCTCGGGATCCAAATAAACATACGGGTACTCTTATTAAATTTCGAGAAAAAATTCCCCTGTACTCTTCCTATTTGAGGCCCTACATTACGTGGAGAGTTGATTGCAACAAAATCACCCGCGGAGCCGGGTTATCACCCAAAGTATCACTTTCAACTCCTGTACATATGGACAAAGAACACAAGCAATGTTTCAGCCAATGGACCTCCGGGTTTAACCCGGAGGTCCATTGCCTGGAACTTTGCTTGTGTTTGTTATGCTTTGCAACAAATTTGCAATTATTGCTTGGGTGGAATCTCCACTCCGTGGGTGATTTAGTGATAACACACTCTGCACGTACTGTATATTATTTTTTTTTATTACATTCCAAATGACTGATTTTCAAATAATATCCAGTGCAGTGTGATGTTGAATGATCAATAACAGTCATACAATGGCTGAGACATATTATTTTGGTTCTTAATGTGACATGGCCCAGTTCTGTGACTTTTGGCTGGTTTTAATGATATTCACAGTGCTCAGCAGGCTTTCAATCATATTTATATTATTAATAAGTAATTAAAAAGTAATTATTTATTATCCTACAATTGGGATGAGTTACCTTACTTCATCAGTAAATATAAATGCTGAACTGAAATTAATTCAAATAACAATAATAGTTTAATACAGTGTTTAATTTTCTTAAAATTAAACTCAGTAAAAAACTAATAAGAAGGTTTGTCTTTTCATAAGTTAAAGTCCACAATTTAATATTGGGGCAGAGTTCATGAAAGGACTATGTATAATATATACAGGAAATTGTCTGGTTCGTCTGAATTAGAATCCAGTTATTGTTAATCTCTGTGAGACTGAATGGAGTGAACAGAGATCAAACAAAACTAAAAGTCATTTTGTCAACACCTGTACCTGTTGAGTGTTGGCCTTGTGATATGTCGATATTTTTATTAATATTATGCCAATTCAGGTCGTGCTGAGTAACGAAGCGCCCTAACTCATGCACCACTTTACATATTTTAAATATTATTTTGTATGTATTTCAGCAAGAGAACCTATGCAGTATTTTGTATTGCCACTCGGCGAACAATCGTAAGTCGTGTTTACCTGGAAAAACCCAGTTCCACCGCAGGGAGATGCTGAGAGTTCACATGTTTACGTCTTTTCTTAACTCAAATATCATATAACACCCTCTCCGTATTGGATTTTTTGCAGTCTACGTGCATTTATCCACATAAATTCATACATTTCTTTTAATGTTAATTCAGTAAAATGACATTGTTTATACATTTTTAATGCAAGAGTATTTCCATTTGAGCTTGCAACCTTTCCGCACGTTTTCAGCGACCTTGCCCGTGCCAGTCAACGAAAACTTACGGAAACCTGACCAATGCCTTATATGGAATTTCCCGCAACGATTGGGTCGACCCATCTAGATACGGGGTTGTATGCTTGGATACATCTCATCGCCTATATGAGGGAGGAACTAAATGTTGCGAGACCAACCGTGACCCATCACTACGAACGAAAGCAAGCAGACGAGAAACGAAAAGCAAATCTTATACAAATTAACCCTTTACCCAACGTAACGGCCAAAACCGGCCAGCGCTATTCTCAAAAATCGCCAATTAATTTTCATTATTTTTTTCATTTTTTGTCTCAAAAACATAGGTTATGACCCCTCGTTGGAACGAGCTCGTCGAGCTCGTTCCAACGAGGGGTCATAACCTATATTTTTGAGACAAAAAATGAAAAAAATTAGTTATTCAGGAATTATTTTTGCAAGTGTCGTCTGCTTTTCACGTAAAGGGTTAAAAGGTGATAACCTTTTGTAGTGCAACGTACCGGGGAGGGTCAGGGCACAAGTGAAGACCGATGACGAACGACAAACTTGATTGCCAAGCTAAGCTAAGACACACCTACAACACGTCAGACCCCAAACCCTAAGACCCCTGAGAGTTACACCTGAGCAAACAAATGCCCCTACTTCTATTTCACAATCTCTCACCGATTCATTGAGTGATCAATGAGTCAGTGAAAGACTGAGGAGCAGAAGTGAAATTGTCAGGATGACACCACCCCACTGAGGGGATAAATAGAAAAGGTCACGCAGTCAAATGCACTGGGAAATTCAACAAGCCAGAAAGGGCTGTATTGAAGAACAATACTTTCAAACCTTTAACAATTATTTACAACAAAGTACAATAGTTAAATAATCTATTTCAATGTGAATGAACCATTCACAAGTCATAGAATGCCTATATTCTTCTTATTCTGTACAACATCAAAGGATCAAATTTCAGGTTTCTGGGGGAGTTTTCTCCTTTGATATTCTAAGTACTGGAAACTTGGGCTTTTTGATTCTAAGCCAGAATCACACCACACCCAAATGTGCTGCTTCTGTTGAAATTGGAAGTATCTGGAAGATTATTCTCCCTTAATATTCTCAGCTGAATAACTTGTATTATTGATTCTGAGCCAGAATCATCACAAGTACCACATGCTGTGATCACCGCCACACCAACACATTACTCCTGAATTAATTGTATTAGGCCCTTGCCAATACTAAACAACACCCAACATCTAAATTCTCTATATTATCCTCTAAATATTTATCAAATCCGTACTCAAATCCCAGTAATATACTTTTACTATCAGGAAATACTAAGGCAAAGTCAGTTATACTGAACCCAACTCCAGGGCCTAACTGTACCAATGAATGCCTATAACCAACTGTGTATCTGTGACTAATCAATGCACAACACAGGAAACAACTAAACAACTCATTGGTTGATGCAAACAATACCAATTCTCACTTATTCACCACAACACTAAAATGTGCACATCACAACTTCAACCTAATAAATAATGGAGCAGTACTAATTTGGTGTGAAAGTGACCAAACAGGTGATAAAATACTAGTACACTATCAGCCGGGATGTTCAATCTCAACAACAGAAGTCAAAATTAGCCTACTGCCTGTAGATTCACTACCAGCAGAATTCTAGCAATATATTTTATAACTTCATATCTCAACAATAACATTTATGATCTACCAATGTATACTAGGACTTCTCTACCCCAATTGCCAACTGCTTATAGAATTACTACTAGCAGAGTTTCTAGCAATATATAATCTTATACATTTAATTTACTGAACAGTTTTGCCTTGATTTATTTTCATGTGAAGATTAACACTGATTAGCTTTAGACCTCACCTGACATTTAAATCAAGAGCAATTTCAGTACCTCAGAATTTTCTGACAACTACAACATCTGTGGTCTACCTGTGTATACTAGGACTTATCTACTTCAATTGCCAACTGCTTATAGAATTACTACTAGCAGAGTTCTAGCAATATATAATTCTATTGCTTCATATCTCAACAACAATATTTGTGGTCTACCTATGTATACTAGGACTTCTCTATCTCAATTGCCAACTGCTTATAGAATTACTACTAGCAGAGTTTCAAGCAATATAATTTATAGCTTCATATCTCAACAATAATATTTGTGGTCTACCTGTGTATACTAGGACTTCTCTATCTCAACTGATTATAGAATTACTACTAGCAGAGTTTCTAGCAATATATTTGGTACATTTAATTTACTGAACAGTTTTGCCTTGATTTATTTTCATGTGAAGATTAACACTGAGCTTTAGACCTCACCTTACATTTAAATCAAGAGCAAATTGAGTGCCAATGCAATCAGAGGCCTATCAATTCCAATACAAATACAGCTGATCATGAAATATGTTAGTCAAATTACCTCGCCTACACAGAATGAATTGTTTCCTTTCCAATCCTATCCTCTTCAGAAATCTATCACATAGACAGCAATCAGCATAAATTACTAATTAATTACTACTAATGATGTAAGAGCAGACGCTCGGACACTTTAGGACGAATCAGTCAACCCCCAAACGCGTTCGAATTGCGCGGCTATCATATAGTAAAATCCCTTACTAGAGCGTGACGGTCATGTCAACTGCATGGGTGACGTGACTAACAACGGTATGGTTTTGATAAGGTACAGTTTTGGACCCAAACGCATTAATTTACACAAGGGATCTGATTTTTATTTATTTAACAAGAGAAGCGTTCAAGTACAATTTTTGTACATGTTAACTTCTTAATAACTGAAAATGAAAATCCGAACGAAACTCAAACCGTTGAACGACATCTGCAGGTGTCGAAAAAAGGTTTAACACAGCGTTCGTTCGAAAATTTACCTGTTTATCAATTTAATGTGAAAAATCAAGATAAACCAACAATGCCAGAGCTTACACGTAGCAGACATCTTAAGCCACAAAAAAGGAATTACGGCATTGCCATAGGTTTAAAAGAAATGCATTTTAACAAAAGCATTTCACACTTAAAACTCGAAGTTACCTGATTTCGCGATAGTCACTTACAAAATAGCGTTGCACCAGTTGCAATGCTGACAATCAACGCGGCCCAAATTCCGGTCCCACAAACCATTGAATTGACACAATTCAATAGTAAAAAAACATCGACATCGTCCCGGAACAGTTCTTCCTGAAAAAAAATCTCGAGAAATATTAATTTTAAACATCACTCTGGCTGAAACTAGTCAAAGTTGAAAACCTAACACTTTTATAACTTACGTGTACTCATGGGTCATACTGAGACTGAAAGAATAAGTTAGGGAAATAGAAAGGGGGTTTAATTAGATACGGCGCTTCAGCCGATAAGGGGTCGACTTCAACGTGTACTGTAAATGTAAACAAAGCACAGCGTGGCTAATTATTTATGTCTGATTATGACATTCATATCATGTGCGGATTCCGTCCAACATCTCCGTTAATATTAGACGATTGTGTTGAAAGACTGGACGACACCGACACGACGGTGAAAGAAGGGCCTGTATTTATGCAGTGTTGTTAACTGCTATAAATTATAATATATAATTTATTGACAAATCTGTTCAATATTTGACATGACTAATGCCCGGCTCTCAGAAAAAGGTATTAGGGACGTCGAATTTCGAACATATTTCTCTGAGTAATATTTGCTAGAGTGTTTCACTCGAGCTCAGCGGCAAACGGTGTTGCCGCACGTTCGTCTGTCCGTCCATATGCGGGGTTACCGCCGTTAATTAACTCTTACTTCAAGTTGAGCAAATTCATTCAATTACCGCTTCCGTCAGTTCTGTCAAATTAATAGAGTTAGTAGTTTACTGCATAGGTGTCTCGTATCACAAAAAGAGTTGATATTTAACAATTTTATGTCAGAATTCCTTTATAATATTACTGTGCAAAAAGGGATAACAAAACAAATATATTGTTGAATTAGATGTAATTTTATTATGTTATTTCTTGAGTGACCCATTCCTATTGAAGGTGACGCGACAGAGAACTAAAATAAATGCAGTGTTATTACCAGATGACTCTAGAGGTGCTATCACCAGCCAGGTGTTACCCCATACAGAGAAATAGATTATTGTTCAGTATTAGTCAGCAGCCAGGTGATAACTCATACAAAGAGATGGACTGTTTCAAGGGGTGTTAACCCTCTGTCACGCAACATACAACCAATGATCACCACTTGTGATATACAAGGTAAATTCCTTTTTCCCATACTCCACTCTACCAATTGTTTTCTTTAATTATATTTTGGGGATTCTGTTGCATTTTCACATAGCACAGGCGAATAGCTCGGCCACGATACATTACATGGGTAAATAAAGAATATGGAAAATGAACCCATTTTTTCACCCCTGTACTATTATTTAATTTTGAGGAAATTTCCACCCTGTACTACTATTCCGACCCTATGTGTATTTGTACCCTAAAAGCACCGAGTAAATGAGCCATCGAGGAGCTGCACAAGGGAGTGACTATCGAGCGACCCTTCTACTCATCTGGGTTTTAGTGATCACTAGGTAATCACTGAGTGTCCCCTGATCACTGGTCACCATGCACCTAATGATCAGTGATCAACATCGACCCACACCGATTATCAAAGAATGATCCGTCGAACGAATATTCATGGGGGTGGGGAGGCTAGGGCTTCTGGAAAAAAGGAAAGAGCAACTGCGTCGTCCTTGGTCGAGCCGCAGGGAATAGGGTTCCCAGGTCATTGACACAAGTAGGAAGGCTAGGGCTTCTGGGATAGTGTTGCCGGATCATTGGTGAAGTGAGGTGTTGGGTCGATTGGGGCAGGTTAGGGCCTCTTGGCCAAGCTCTGAGGTGCAGGCCACCATGCTACATAGCGAAAGCTTGTTTCAACAAGATAAATAAATTGTTTTATCAAGATAAATAAATTGTTTTAACAAGACATTAGATTGTTTTAATAAGATAATAAGTGAAGTCCGCGGTGGCACAATAGGTAGAGCTGGAAGCCGAGATGTCTTCGGTTCTACTCGTTGTGTCCTTGGGCAAGACACTTAATCCCAATTGCCGACGTGGGGGCACGGTGGCATTGTGTACTAAGGCGTACTGCACGCCGATACTAATCCTGCTTGTGTGGAGTTAGTACGTTGGGGAGTCTGACAGTTGCTTGTCGTTGCTCCATGATTCTCTCAGGGTACTCCGGCTTCCTCCACCCGTAAAACTATCCGACACGAGGTGACCCTGGCTGACGAAAATGTCATTAAATCCTAATAAATAAAGTAATAAGTGAGGTCAGTGTGGCGGTTCTACGCTGCCGTACTACTGCATATTTTGTTAATAGATTTAGCAGGAGATCTAACACTTTCGCTGCCGAAAGCGAATATAGTCACCTATTTTATGATGATTGTACGTTCTGGTATGCGCAGATCAAACCTACCATCTGACTAATTGTTGGAAAGGGCTCTGAGAGCCCTTTCCAACAATTAATCAGATGATAGAGTTTCAAGTGTGTCATAAATTCTATTAAACTTCCTCGCATACAGGCGCACATAGAGGTCCTCTGTACATGGCTAAAGTGGGCGTGGCAGTAAAAGGGTTGAACCAAAACCAAAAAAAACAAAAAAAAAAACAAACAAAACTGACAGTATTTGAGTTATTAATCATATTTATCGATGTTTCAATCATTGAATCGCATTTTATTGATAGAATATGTCCATTCAACTGAACAAAATAAGTAATTTCCCCGCGAAATCTCGTTGATTGCGAACTTGAAACCCAGTAACTATTCGAAACTATTATCCGAGCCTCAAGTTCGAATCGGATTCGAATTGAATATTGGAGGATGCATCGACTGATATACGAATTTTCGAAATTCACAGGGGTCTATTTATCAGTGTGCTTGCAACAAGTTAAAAAATTACTGTTCATATGATTTGTGTGGGTAAAAGAACGTTGACGTGGAGCTCATTGGCAGTGGCATTTGTGGCGCGGTGGTACAGTGATACAGACCTGGCATTCTTTAGGAGTGCTGGGGTGCTGCACGCCTACTGCACGCCTAGAAAAAATTGAGGAGGGCAATTTTTTGCACCCCTTGATTTTCTGTAATACTTGACCTCTCTGGGACTGCCATTAAAATCTATTATCATTTTGTCCCCTGGGTTCCAATGTGTTCTCTGTGCCTACTGGCACAGAGAACACATTGGAACCCAGGGGACGATTTGTCAATGTTGCATTGATTCGCAATAATTCATGACCCATTCTGTGTCGCATTTTGAGTGTAGAAGACAGTCACAATAGAATTGAATGCAACATTTTGAATAATGAGTGTGCCAATATTTCCACTATGTAGCTGAATGTAGTACAATTTTTTAGTCACAATATTAATACCTTGAAGTGAATATAATCAAAATAGCATACACGTTTTTGCATTCCAAATTTCAGGTGCAATTGCACTCCCAAGCAATCGTGAGGAGGGCAACTGTTTTGCACTCCTTGATTTTCTAGATTATCAGGCCCGGTGATACAAGAACAACTTATTCTGTATTTTTCTGGTGTGAATTCTTTTTTTGGTAGGATCAGCAAATCTCAGTCAAGTCTGATACCGAATACCAAACTGATACTGCATCATACACCCCCACCCTTAAAATACCGAAGGTGATACAGAGCTCAAAATTCCAATACCCATCTCTCGAAAATAACCCAATGAATATCGTATTTTTTCACCATGCGGTGTCATGGGTGAATGGTTGTTTTAGCATAGCCTGGTTACTTTATATTCTCTATATTTCGATGTACTTGTCGTTGCAATATTTGTTCATAACTTTACGAACCACTTTACAATGCAATTTCCCTTGCAACGCCACCCAAAAATTCTATTTGCTTATGAGCACGTATGTGCAACACAAAACATAAAGGATTATGCAAATTATTTTTTGTTTGTTTAAATGCATACCATAAAACCTAAGTGTTGTGTTCCGTTTGCTCTCTTACAGTTTCTTCACAATGGACTGCGGTAAATCTAAGAGTTTGTTGCCAGCAGGAATAACGATACGGGCTGCCACAGTTGGAGACGTGGATGGCATCGTCGGTTTACTAAATAAAGAAGTGCCGGATTGGGCACGTTGTGAATGTTATATCCAGAGTTTAATCGAAGAGTATCCAGGTTGTATGGAGGTCGCAGAAAATACGGAAGGAGACATTTGCGGTAAACAATTTATATATGTTGTTTTGTAACAAAAGGGTTACAACCTAGAAATTATATTTTGTGACATTTCTGACATAATAGCGGTTCCTTGCCAATCGAGTCAAACCCTGACTGTCAAGCCCTGGCTGTCAAGCCCTGGCTGTCATTCAGAGCCAAGCAGGGACCTAGCTACATGGGAGAGGTGGAGGGTGTCTTACCCCCCCCCCCCCCCCAATATTTGTCCAAAAATAAATATAGTTGGAAAGTCCCATAATTCCTTCCCGCGGAGTAACAAAATTGTAGGGTGTATGCCCACGGGGCGTAGGTCACCAGTTTCAAATCCAGCCAAAAGGTGAACAGGAGAACAAAAATGTGAATAAGATATGACGATTTAATAAACGACAATGTAAGTATACATACTATCCAGCGCTCTCGACACTACACGAATCCACTCCAGCAATGACTCGGGTTAACTCCCCAGTCGATAAGTGTCGAAGGTTTTTATACGTCCAATGAACTGAAGCGAAATGTACACTGCGATTCGCAAACCACATAACGCGGGCGACTACTCAGAATAGCTGTCGCGCAAGGAGGGGTGGGGGGTCGGGGGTCTGGACAGTGGGTTGGCTCACTCAAACGAAAGTGCACTACAGTGGTATTACATTTCCACCCGCGAACACCACAGCCAGAATTCTGATCGAACAACGCAACATTTTCCGATTACTCGGCGGCTCCAAGATTACAACCGTAGTCGTGTAATCATATTGTCAGACTGAAAATTGTGCTTTGTATTTGGTATTGTTGAATTAGCATCTCACACATATTGTGACACATAGGCTGAGTAAGTTAGCTAATTCACTACCCATACTCTGTAAGCATTATGAATGGTTGTTAGTAATTGAGTTCATTTCGAGATTAGCGTATTCATTGCTCATTATGACATCATATTGAAGATAACTAATTAATAAATTATTCATTGAATACTGATTTTTTTCAGCATTCTCCATACATGTACATTCATGTAATTAGTACAATATCTAATGAAGGCAGATAGTGCCTACTTATATACTATAGTACCACAAGAAATTATCATTTTGTGCTGACTTAAAACCTCAAATTATGTGTATATTTTTTTATCTGCAGTCATTTAAATTGCTTGGAAATATTCTCAGAATGCCCTAAAACATATCGGTATAGTCACTACGAGTCAACATTTTGAAAAATTTTGTTGGGAAAGGGGACGGAGGATTCGGCCGTTTTCAGTACGGAATTTCCATAGATCTACACCTCTCCCTCATTGAAACCCCTCCTACCTACACTTGAAACTAGAAGTCCTGTCACAGGTAGCACA
Source organism: Pictodentalium vernedei (assembly GCA_031216915.1). Classification (NCBI taxonomy): domain Eukaryota; kingdom Metazoa; phylum Mollusca; class Scaphopoda; order Dentaliida; family Dentaliidae; genus Pictodentalium; species Pictodentalium vernedei. The sequence goes on from CM062297.1 coordinate 71,070,643, forward strand.
TAAAATGCTTGTTGGTTAATGCGCTCCTTACAGCAGAAGAATGAAGTAGTCTGAAATACACACGAGACTTTGCGCTGTGCAACGGTGTGCAATGCAAAATATAATGTTAGTAGGAGATGTGGTAAACGGCCCACATTGGGGGGACCCGGGGGACCCCGGTAGTGACGTCATAGTCACGTGACCCGTGGCGCCATGTTTAGTTGCCATGGTAACCCGATACGACAAAAAAAGGAGTGGCGAAGGCCACATGTTTTCCAAAATGGGGTGCCGAAATTGGGGTGCCTGGGGATATGGTTGTTAAATACCGAGATGAGGCTAAGAGGGATAGTAAATGAGGCCTCATTGAGGGCTTTTTCATGGCCCTCATGCCCTCAAAAGAATGAGGCTATGAGGGATAGTAAATGAGGTCGCACTGAGGGCTTTTCACATTGCCCTCATGGCCTCATACGACACAAAAGGGGTGCCGAAGGCCACATGTTTTCCAAAATAGGGTGCCGAAATTGGGGTGCCTGAGGATATGGTTGTTAAATACCGAGATGAGGCTAAGAGGGAAAGTAAATGAGGCCTCATTGGGGGGCTTTTCACATAGCCCTTATGGTCTCATACGACAAAAAAGGGGTGCCGAAGGTCACATGTTTTCCAAAATGTGGTGCCGAAATTGGGATGTCTGGGGATATGGTTGTTAAATACCGAGATGGGGCTAAGAGGGATAGTAAATTATACCTCATTGAGGCATTTTTTCATGGCCCTCATGCCCTCAAAAGAAAATGAGGCCTCATTGAGGGTTTTCTCGTGGCCCTCATGGTCTCGTACGACTAAAAAGGGATTCCATTACCAGAGACGTTTCACAAAACAGGGATTCCATGGGACGTGGTCATCGGATATAGAGGTGATGAGAATCGTATAGGACTTCGTTGTAATAAAGGTAGATAACTCTACATAAAGATTACGGGAAATCAAGCAATCTGATTGGCCAGTTAGCGTCAGGAAAGTGAACTGATTGGGTGATCTACATAAACGAAACAACAAGATCAGAACAGCTAAATATTGCACCAAAAACCTAAAACTGTTCCAACTGAAGGGCTCTTTTACGCTACTGGAGGATACTCCAGAACAAAAGAACATGGTCAAGTAGACGAAAACAATTGCATATATAGACAGAAGCAGAGAATTCTGAAAGAATCCGAAATAGTACAAGTTATCGTGTTGTTTGAGGTAAATCTACGAATCGGGAAATTAATCTTGTACAATCGAACATACCCTCTGACCATACCCCTGTCCTACAAGAAGCCGTTGGTTCACATAGCAACCACGTGCTACCATAGAAACCCAAATGACGGCCTCCAGTATACAAAATGGACGGCGGAATCACTCTAACAACAGGCGCTGCGCATGCGCACTAACACCACGCATCAATATGGAGATGACGTCACAAGATGGCCGCTCACGCGGGTTACCATGGCAACCAAACATGGCGCCACCAGGTCATGTGACTAGGACGTCACTTCCGTTCACCCCCCCCCCCCCCCGAGGTCCCCACAATGTGGGCTGTTTACCACATCTACTACTAATGTTCTATCAGCGAGGTCGGTAGTGAAATCACCAACTAAACCGATCAAACAGAAGTAAAATATTGAGACTACAGTATGTGGAGGGAGGATTACTAGTAAATCGCCGTGGGCTATGTTTTTCATTCAGTAATTATTTACAATTTCTAAGGACAAAACCCAAGAAGCACTTGCAAACTTTCATCACACGGACCACCGGGTTGTACCCGATGGTCCATATGATGAAAGTTTGTAAGTGTTTCTTGTGCTGTTACGAACAATTATAATATCTATTTATATCTTTACATATACATGTATCCCAGTAGAGGTTAGGAATGATGTTAATGATCTCTATTTAGAAGTTTAGAATTGTTGGGCACGTTTTCTACAGGAACTGAGGTACGCTAAGGGGGCAGTTTGAGTTCGATAGGGACAAAAGGTGCACTTCAAAATGGTGCACAATGCAGTGATAGGACTTTTTGTTTCAACTGTACGTCCCTGGAGATAAGACCTTACTAGGTATGGCCATCGCGCGGGTTTGCCATTAACCTTTTGCCTGATGTAACCACCCAAGTTCCCGTTGATGTATTGTGATGTCCCTTTACTCACAGAGAATTACAGATATTATTTCGCTCTCCTGTTATGTAGATGCCATGCAATGGATACATGTATTTAATGCACCCCAAAACCACAAAGATATTAACAAAATTAGCAGGGGTGGACTGGACCAAGAAAAGTTACCTGGAAATACACCTAGGGGGCTCCGGACCCTGAGAAAATTTTTTTATTTTTGGAGCTGAAAGAACGCTGCTTACCTGCATCTCAGAAATCTGGACCGCAATATGGCTTTTCTCAGGCCGTTCCTAAACATTCTAGTGCAGATTCGTCGATCTGGTAGCCACAGGTTCTTCAGAACAGTACTGGGGGTGAATGGCTGTCGTCACACCAGCTAAGAAGTACCCTGTTTTCACTTTGTGATGCCACGGCGGGTCGTTCTCACCATTGACGGTCCTTAACCTCATTGGTTTGCATGTGCTTTCTCAACAAACTGTGTTACTAATAATATATAGCCAGCAAACATACTTTCAATGAACAGTGGCACGTTATCATTCATTACATTTGGGGGGGGGGGGGTGCTTAACTTTTTTCTTTGTGTTTATCAAGCCATCATATGTTACACTAAGGGCACAAATATAATACTGAAGCCCCCACCCCACCCCACCCCCTGCCCGCCCAACCATCCCCAAAACACAGAAGAGATTTGTGACATCACAACAACTAATGTATAAAGCTACATGCAATTATTACACAATTCTTCCTCGTACATTAGCAAGAGGACGTTGATGTAAGCTATAAATGGAGGCAGGTAGCTTTTGTATAAGCTGAAAGGAAGTCCCCATCAACTACGTAACTGAACTGACTAGTTTGGGCAGATCTTGCAGTATATATACAAGTTGGACTGGTATAATTTTAGAAACGTTTTACTAATGTCGCTGTTTCCACTTGTGCTGTTGTTGTGCAATATCATTCTGTTCATGTAATCTCGTTATACGGTTTCTTAGTGTAATAACTGCAGGGTGGCACATTACAGTCGCCGTAGACTGGCTGTAATCTACGCGTGGGCAGTGATATCCACGCATGCGTTTACCAGGTAATAAAAAAGTTGTAAGTAGTGAAGGCTGCCACTAAGGCGAAAAGCATTTAGCACTGAATTGTCCATACCCGAATGGGGCCACTATGGCGAAAAAATTAACATAGGATTCTCCATAGGGTTTATTCGCCATAGTGGCATTTTGTTCGCCATAGTGGCCTATTGGAAGCAAAGAAAAACAGATTATAAAATCTTTTTTTAGCTCCAATGGGGCCACTTTGGCGAGCAAAATGCCACTTCTGGCGAAAAAACCCTATGGAGAATCCTATGTTAATTTTTTTTACCATAATGGCCCCATTGGGGTATGGGGGATTCAGTGCTAAATGCTTTTCGCCATAGTGGCCACCATGGGGTAAGAATCCCCTTCCAATCACTATGTCCCTCAAGTGCCATATTTGTCCCTCAAGTACCATTTTTGGAGATAGGAAAAAGATTTTAAAATCTTTTTTCCTGCCTCCAAAAATGGCACTTGAGTGACAAGCCCCTATGGAGAATCCTATGTTAATTTTGTACTCAAAGTGGCACCATTGGGGTATGGGGGATTCAGTGTTAAATGCTTGTACCCAAAGTGGAAGCCACGGGTAAAAACCCAATGGAGAATCTTATGTTAATTTTATCCCTATAGTCCCCCCATTCATGTATGGGGAATTCAGTGTTAAATATTTTTCGCCGGAGTGGCAGCCATGGGTGAAAACCCCTTCCCAATCACTAAATTTTCAAACAGGCGTATTTCGCATGTTATACATTTCAATAATTCAGTGCAGTATCGGTAGGAAGAAATAACCGCGTAATTGGACACTATTTGTTTAGTGACAGGGAAAATATATAACATATGTTCAACAAACAGCGATAGATTATTAGTCTGTGTGAAACACACAGACTATTGTTTTTGCACGGTTTCTTTTTCTTTTTCTTTTTTTCTTCTGTTTTTTTTTTCTTCTTCTTCTTCTTCTTCTTCTTCTTCTTCTTCTTCTTCTTTTCTTCTTCTTCTTCTTCTTCTTCTTCTTCTTCTTCTTCTTCTTCTTCTCCTGTCTTCTGTCTTCTCGTCACTTTTTGTCCGCAAGATAACTCGAAAATGAATAGCCCTATCTCGTTGATTTTTGGCATGCTGATAGACAGCCACAAGTTCTCGGCCACCTATGTTTTTCAGGTTCCTAGGGTATCAGGGGTGTCTGTAGGTGTGTTTTGAAAGTGGGTCACGCCCATATCTCAGGCGTGGTATGACCTACAGACCTGGGACCAACACCAAATGAGTCGACACCCGACGGAGATTCAAAATATGGGTCAAGGTCACGGAGATCACCTAGGGGTCATTAAGTGCATATTTCATAATTGCTAGAAATCACATTTTTTGACCCCCTAAAGCATTCCTGACATACACACATGCATTTTGACGTAAAAGTGGGCGTGGCCAAAATTTTTGAAAGTGGGTCACGCTCATATCTCAAGCATGGTATGACGCATGGACCTGGGACCAACACCAAAATGAGTCGACACTCGATGGAGATTCAAAATATGGGTCAAGGTCACGGAGGTCACCTGGGGGTCATTAAGTGCATTTTTCATAATTGCTAGAAATCACATTTTTTGACCCCCTAAAGCATTCCTGACGTACACACATGTATTTTGAAGTATAAAAAGTGGGCGTGGCCAAAATTTTTGAAAGTGGGTTACGCTCATATCTCAAGCATGGTATGACGTATGGACCTGTGGCCAACACCAAATGAGTCGACACTCGATGGAGATTCAGAATATGGGTCAAGGTCACCTAGGGGTCATTAAGTGCATTTTTCATAATTGCTAGAAATCACATTTTTGACACCCTAAAGCATTCCTGACATACACACATGCATTTTGACGTAAAAAAGTGGGCGTGACCAAAATTTTTGAAAGTGGGTCACGCTCATATCTCAAGGATGGTATGATGTATGGACCTGGGACCAACACCAAATGAGTCGACACTCGATGGGGATTCAAAATATGGGTCAAGGTCACGGAGGTCACCTAGGGGTCATTACGTGCATTTTTCATAATTGCTAAAAATCACATTTTTTGACACCCTAAAGCATTCCTGACATACACACATGCATTTTGACGTAAAAAAAGTGGGCGTGACGAACATTTTTGAAAGTGGGTCACGCTCATATCTCAAGCATGGTATGATGTATGGACCTGGGACCAACACCAAATGCGTCGACACTCGATGGAGATTCAAAATATGGGTCAAGGTCACGGAGGTCACCTAGGGGTCATTAAGTGCATTTTTTTCATAATTGCTAGAAATCACATTTTTTGACCCCCTAAAGCATTCCTGACATACACACATGCATTTTGATGTAAAAAAGTGGGCGTGGCCAAAATTTTTGAAAGTGGGTTACGCTCATATCTCAAGCATGGTATGACATATGGACCTGGGACCAACACCAAATGAGTCGACACTCGATGGAGATTCAAAATATGGGTCAAGGTCACCGAGGTCACTCAGGGGTCAATGAGTGCATTTTTCATAATTGCTGGAAATCACATTTTTTGACCTCCAAATGCTTCCCCAAAATTCAGACGTGCATTTTTTTCATGAAAAAAGTGGGTGTGGCCAAAATTTTTGAAAGTGGGTCACGCCAATATCTCAAGCGTGGTGTGATGCATGGACCTGGAGCCAACACTAAATAAGTTGACACTTGATGGAGGTTCAAAAATGTGGGTCAAGGTCACGGAGGTCACCTGGGGTCATTGAGTGCATTTTTTCAGAATTGCTAGGAATCACATGTTTTGACTCTCTAAAGCATTCCTGAAGTCCATACATCCATTTTTACGTAAAAAGTTGGTGTGGCCAAAATTTGTGAAAGTGGGTCATGCTCATATTTCAAGCATGGTATGATGTATGGACCTGGGACCAATACCAAACGAGTCGACACTCGATGGAGATTCAAAAATTTGGGCCAAGGTCGAACAGGAGTCACGAGGGCTATTACCAGAATTGCTGGAAATCATATTTTTGAACCTCCTTATGCATCCCCTTGATTGGTCCCTTTGAATGCTGTGAAGATATAGACCTTTTCTGGTTTCTTGGAAAAAATTATCTGATTTTTGAATGAATATCTATAAATACTGTCATTAAAAACCTATTTCTTATTTCTTTAAAACTATTTTATCCCCAAAATAAGCCTCTAAAGTATTTCCATTACACTCATAGAGGGGCACGGTGGCTAAGAAGTTAGAGGTGCAGGCTGCAAGCCGAGAGGTTCTCAGTTTGAATCCTATCTGCGGCAAGTGCCTTATGTCTTTGGGTAAAAACACTTCACCCCCATTGCCCACATAATGGCATAGTGATGATGTGTACTAAGACATACTGCATGTCGATGATACACTTGAACTAACCCTGCTTGTGTGGAGTTAGCATGTTGGGGAGCCAGACAGTTGCATGTTGTTGTTTGGTGGTTCTCTGGTTTAATGCATCCGTTAAAACTGTACGACACGAGGCGGCCTAGCTGTTGAAGTGTCGTTAAACCCCAATACATTAATAACATTCATAGAATGTCTTCTATGCACTGTTTGTCAACATAATAACCCAAATACAGTCAATACTATCTCAATGTTTTTGGTATACTGATAGACTGCCTGCCATTGGTACTTGGTCATCTATGATTTGGAGGCATGTGGGGCCTTCGGGCTCTAGATGTTAAAAAATATGTTTACAACATTTACTGGGAAATGAGTTAGCTGAAGCAGTAACCATTATCTAAAACAGAAATCTCCAGAGAGAAAGCTGAGATAGAATTCTTTGTTACATTGAACAGCACTGTATATTTATGTTGTATCATGTTACAAAACTTCAGTCTCAATCATTGAAGAGAGAGAGAAACCTTCACTTTTCAAAGCAAAAATCTATTTATTCTCAATCATAACTCAGGATTGAGAGGTTTTTTGGGATGGAGTGGTGTGTGGCTTTCTCGAAACACCTATCACAGTTACAAAGTAATAAAACTGAATATTTGAATGGTCAGATTTTAACCCTCTTAATACTTCGATGTGAAAAAAAAAATCTTTAATATAACTCATGGCTACAGAATGTTTTTTCTCTTTCTTTTTCTGAAACATTTAATTCTATGTGGAATGGGACACCTTTTTCAGTGTGCTTTCCAAACTAAGAGTTCTTAACCCTTTAGCCAACATAACGGCAAAAACCGGTCAGCTTTATACACAGAAATGTCTATTAAGTTTTAATTACTTTTTTTCATTTTTGCTTGAAAAACATAGCTTATGACCCTTCATTGGAATGAGCTCATTTTTTTAAAGGATTATTTATTTATTGGTGTTTAATGTCACATATTTCTGCACAGTGGTTTACCATGACCAGGACAGTTTTACGGGTGGCGGAAGCCAGGGTACCTGGGGAGAACCTCCGGGCAACAGCGAGCAACTATCAGATTCCCCACATACTAACTCCACACAAGCAGGGTTAGCATTGGTTGAAGACAGGTGCACCATCGATGTGCAGTACGCTTTAGTACACATCGCCACCATGCACCCACGTGGGCAATGGGGTGAAGTGTCCTGCCCAAGGACAGAGTGAGGACCGCTGCGCCCCCATTTAACCCTTTACCCAATGCAGACGATAGCAAAATTTATTATTTCAAATATCATTTTTTTCAAATTTTCCAAACAATTTCAACAAAACCATATCATGGGACCCCTCGTTGGAACTAATATTTTTTCAACTTCTCAATTTGCATATTACGCGGGCGGATGCGGCAGATTCGTTGGGTAAAGGGTTAAAGGATTAAAATGGAATATTTAAAGCAAATATTTTAACCCTCTGAAGATCTTAATATGGGGGCACGGTGGCGCTGTGTACTAAAGCGTACTGCACTTCGATGGTGCACCTCTCTTCGAAAAAATCACTGAGAATAATGAAAACCATTTCCATTCTCACTGTGTTGTTCTAAACACACATGGATATAGATGGGACCTCGGTATTTTGACAATGCCAATAAGTCTTCAGACAGGCTCTCGGGGGGTCTTCAAGGCCTTTCAACGTCTACATTCCAACATTACTGAACCTTTTTACTTGCAATATATTTTCCAGAGGTACCATGCATGCACTTCATCATTGCCTTGCTAATATGGACATTTGCCATCATCTACAAATATGGCAGATCCGGAGTTGGTGGAGCCAATATTTATAAAGTAGTTTATACTCATACTTAAGGTTTGGGATGACCTATAGTAATGGTACCTACACCAAATGAGTTGAAACTTGCTGGAGGTTCAAACTGTGGTCCACCTCTATGCGGTCAAGAGAGGTTATTAAATGCATACTCTTTCGACCTATTAGGAATTTCATTTTATACCAGTTAATGCAGTTCTGAAGATTATACATGTGTCTCATCATTCAAACAAATGGCAGCGTCAGTAATGTCCATTTCTTATTCCTTGATCGAATCCTATAAATGGTGTGCACATATACGCCTTTTCGGATTTCTTAGAAAAATTGTTCTGATTCCTGTATGAATATTTTCTCTGTGAAAGAATTTCACAAAAAGCAGTAGGGAGAAAGCTGTGAGTGTCACATACAATAACGTGATCTATTTATTTAATCTCATTGTACAGAATTAATTCCCAAACCAAGTTAATTTAAAAACAAACAACTTGATCATGAAGAATTCCGGTGTACATGTAATTGTAAAACTACACTGGAGATTTGTTATTGAAACCTATCACAATACTGTCAGGAAACTGGTAAAATATGCAATACTGACATAGTTGACTGTACTGTTAACTGTGTTAGTGCTATGACTGTTTAAAATTAATTTATTAGAGAAGTTCTAGTTTTATGTATGCCTTGTTTATGTCACTAGATGCTCTTTTATGAGCAGGCCTTCAAATGAGCTCTGGGGGTTTTTAAGGTTTTTATGACTATATCTCCGACATAGAGTCTATGCACCCTTTGTCAGCGCGACAACTCAAATACGGATCGTCCTATCTCGATGCATTTTGGCATGCAGGTTAACAATAACCAGTGTGTACTCATATATGTTTTTTTCACCCGTTCCATCTGAATGACAGATGACAGATCTGAAGTTGGTGGAGCCATTATTTCAAAGTGGGTTGCGCTCATTCTTCATTGTAGATGTAGACATGGGACTACACCAACTGAGTTAAAAAGTGTTGGAGATTCAATATAATGTCCACCTGATTGAGGTCTTCAAGTGCATATTATTCAGAAAGACTGGGAAATGCATTTACACCTTAATGTATTTCTAAAGTTTATGAATGTATTTCATCACTCAAATTAGTGGGCAAAGCCAAAATTGTCCATTTCTGATTCCTGTATCGAACCCTTTGAATGCTAGTCACATATATGCCTTTTCTGGTTTCTTATAAAAATTGTTCTGATTTCTGTATGAATATCTGTAAATACTGTTAACGAAAACCCATTTCTGATTTGTTAAAAAATATTTTACACCAGAAGATAAGCCTCCATAAATTCTCTTTTTGTAGAGTTTATTCCTGATACTTTAACCCTTTTCACACAGACTTGAATTTACTGGATGCAGTAAATTCTGTTTCTCTAGTTTCAGAGAAAACTTTCTTTGATTTGAACATATGATATACTTGTTTGTTTTACGGGGAAAAAACGGTAGACTTACATTTAATAACCCTGATATTTTCACTGTATGAATGAGATAGTGTGGGGGGGGGGGGGGGGGGGGGTTGGAGTGGTCATCTAGGAAGGGTGGAATTGGAGATAGTTAATTAGTAAATGCATGTACTAGCTGTCAAACATCTCCAGCCCAGGCGCTGTAGGCGTGTCGTCGTCTGTTTTTCCGCTTCATGGTAACCAGTATTCAAGTTTCATTTAGTGTTGCTTCCTGAGAACTACTTCAACTTAACATGCTTTTCGATGTATGTTTGCGTTGGCAGACGTGCTGCTTCATTGCCGAAGTGTGAATCGAATAAGATTACAGTTACACAGCAGGCCTCGTGTCGACTCGCCGGCAGCACGCAGCGGTGAGGGCAACATTGTAACAAATTTTTGTAGGAACTGTACTTGTGGCTGGCTGCAATATCGAACCCAATTGGTCTTTTTTTTGCATTAAAATTAATTAAGTTTTCCTCGATAACGAAAGCAAAGGTTGAGTTTCACTGATCAATTTCTTGGCAGAGATCACGTGTCTTTCATGACATTCAACAGTTTTTAGCATAGTTGTGCATCAAACATTTTGTAATGAGAATCGGTAATTCAGACAGATAAATATAGCCGATGGTTCTCATTGGTTATATTCCAATGAACGCTGCAAACTATAAGAACCAGTCTAACGAGAGAACTTGTGCACGCGAAAGGTACTTTTTATCAGATTGCACTAGAGCTTTCTGGTTAAAATTACCGCATGCCCCTAAAATCTATGTGATCGTGACAAATACAGTTACGGGTGTGTAATAAATGTTTTTTCATGTTTGGCAGGAGTGTGTAATGTGATTTTCGGTTCGCGTGGTTTCAACAGGGCGGGGTAAAATGTCATAGTTGAGTTTCGCTATTATATGTAGTTAACACTGATGCTAGGCAAGAAAACTTTGACTATTCCCCCCCCCCCCCGATTTTTTTTTACAACACAGTGTCAATCTTTTCCTCCAAATTATTTTGGTATTGTATAAAGAAATCCTCTTTCTAAAAATATGGTAGCCTTGAAAATGGCTGTTTTGATTTTTTCAATAAATGAAAAATGTTTGCTCATTCAATTCGCACCCGTCCGATAATCGCAAGTTCTCCAATCCATATCTGCATGAATCTTTGTTCACAATATAAGCTTTTCTGTGTTTAAGTTTTTGTTTTGGTAATAAGTCTCTTGAACACACTTTTCCATTTAAGAATAATAACCTTTGAGAATTGTCCAGAATATATTGTAGTTGAGTGGTTTCCATCTTTCTTACCCCTGAAAAGGGGTGTTATGAAGTTGTACTTTTAATCATCTCCTTCTTTAACAAGTGGTGTATAGTATCCCCACTCTTTATCTACTAAATCTGCCCACTTTTGATTGTCTGCATTGGTGTTAATAATAAAGTTCACATTTATATATGCAAAACATTTTTCAACATTTAGTCTCTTTGCTTTTTTGTTCAGTTTATAAAGTACACTCGATGGACGCACTTGTTCCATACACGCTTCCGTATACGATTCAATCCATGGTTTTGCATATTTTTTTATACAAAAGTCATGTTTTTTGTCCAGGTGTTCCTAGACATGCTTTACATAGTGCTCTCATTTTTAGCTTAAAAACCTTTACCTAACGAATCGCCCGCATCCGCCCGCGTAATATGCAAATTGAGCAGTTGAAAAAATTATTTTTTTCAAAATATTTCAACGAAACCATATCATGTGACCGCTCATTGGAACGAGCTCATTGAGCTCGTTCCAATGAGGGGTCACATGATATGGTTTTGTTGAATGTTTTTGAAATATTTAAAAAAATTATATTTGAAATAATAAATTTTGATATCGTCTGCGTTGGGTAAAGGGTTAACTTGACAAAGTCAAGATAAGCTATTGCCATCACGCGTGCGGAAGTCTGTTAGTCTGTGAGTTTGTTCACATTTTCCTTTAGCACAGGCTACACCCCGTAGTTCTCATCTGATCGTCACGAAATTTCATATGCCGATTTGGGGTCATGTCTAGATGAGAAGGTCCCCTTTTGGTCGCGATCAGTCAACCAATATGGCTTCCCGAAACCAAAAACCGAAAACCATTAGCACAGTCTAGATGTCGTATTTATGAGGGGATTTCATTGTAACTTGGTAGGATACCTCTGTATAATGCCTAGATGAGAACGTCCCCTTTTGCTCATGATCTGTCAACCGTGATGGCTGCACAAGTCCGAAACCCAAAAACTATTAGCACAGTCTGCAGGTCATATTTAATATGGAGGGATTTCATTGTAACTTGGTAGGATGACTCCGTGTGATGTCTAGCTGAGAACTTCCCCATTTGGTCGCGATCTAGCAACCGTGACGACTGCCCGAGTCCAAAACCCGAAAACCTTTAGCACAGTCTACAGGTTATATTTATGAAGGGATTTCATTGTAACTTGGTAGGATGACTCCAAATAATGTCTAGATCAGAACGTCCCCTTTTGGTTGCGATCATTCAGCCTTGATGGCTGCCCGAGCCCAAAAACCTTAAGCATATTCTATAGGTTGTATTTATGGAAGGATTTGGCTCCATATAATGCCTAGATGATGACACCCCCTTTGGTCGTGATTGGTTAACTGTGACGGCTACAGGGGCCCGAAGTCCGAAAACCTTGAGCACAGTCTATAGGTCATATTTATGAAGGGATTTCATTGTAACTTCGTAGGATCACTCCAGATGATGCCCAGATGAGAATGTCCCCTTTTGGTTGCGATCGTTCAACCATGATGGCTGCCCGAAGTCAGAAAAACTTTAGCACAGTTTACAGGTCGTATTTATGAAGGGATTTCGTTGTTACTTGGTAGGTTGACTTCGTATAATGTCTAGATGAGAACGTCCCCTTTTGGGCGCGATTGGGCAACTGTGACGGCTACAGGGGCCCGAAGCCCGAAAACCTTTGCCACAGTCTACGGGTCACATTTATGAAGGGATTTCATTGTAAATTGGTAGGATGACTCCAAATAATGTCTAGATGAGAAAGTCCCCTTTTGGTCGCGATCATTCAGCCTTGATGGCTGCCCGAGCCCAAAACCCGAAAACCTTTAGCATAGTTATAGGTCGTATTTATGGAAGGATTTCATTGTAACTTGTTAGGTTGACTCCATATAATGCCCAGATGATGACATCCCCTTTTGGTCGTGATTGGTCAACTGTAACGGCTTCAGGGGCTCTATGTCCGAAAACCTTGAGCTTAGTCTACAGGTCATATTTATGAAGGGATTTCATTGTAACTTCGTAGAATGACTCATTATAATGTTGAGATGAAGACATCCCCTTTTGGTCGCGATCATTCAACCATGATTGCTTCCCGAGCCCAAAACCAGAAAAACCTTAATACAGACAGACTACAGGTCGCATTTGTGAAGGGATTTCATTATATCTTAGTAGAATGACTCATTATAATGTCGAGATGAAGACAACCCCTTCTATCTGCAATAGGTCAACCGTCAGGGCTTCACAGGCCTGAAGCCTGAAAACCTTTAGCACAGTCTACAGTCCATATTTATGAAGGGATTTCAATGTAACTTGATAGGATGACTAGTTTTGGAATAATTGCACTATAGCCTGGTAACTTTTGTTGACATGCGTTAACTGTGAGGGCCACAGACATTAACTGAGGCCTTCAGATTAACGCACCCCTCAGCTCTTTAGTACAGTGTACACCTCATATTATTTTTATTAAAAACATAGCATACCGGGAACAGAACTTAACATATTCCCAATTATCACAATTCTTGCCTTATTTCATAATCCTTTCATAAACATTCAACATTATCCTTTTCATCAAACACAACACACAGACAAGTTAAGCTACAGTGCCATTGGCACTTTCATTTCTTTTATCAAAGGCGTCACTTCACTCACAACAATTTCTTTAAATAATTTAATAAGCAGCAGTCTTTCATTCTTCTTCTTCTCTTTCTTCAATATTTCTATTCTGTTTCTCGTTTGCCTGTACACCCCGCAATGTTTACATTTATTCACCTTGTTTAATAGTCAAATATCACTTCTTTGAATTTGTTGATTTCTATCTCACTAACAAATTCTTCATAGATAACAACGTTGATCACTTCTGGAAGAGCTTGAGCAAACTGAGTTCGAACCTAAGATCGCGAGACTTAAAAGGGTGAGCCAATGACCCACAACTTGATTGATCAGGTGTCAAATCAATTCCACAAAGGGTATATCCTTTTGCATAATCCTGCATACATATATTAAATGATTGATTTTGTCCAAAATACCCCATCGCTTCAAATAATGATAAATATGATTTTAGATAAAGTCCACCTTCGCGAAATTTGGTTCGGAAGGACGTGCTTTAATGGAATGTCCATCTGTTGTGATTTCCATCTTATTCAAATTGAAATGTTGAAAATTGAATGGAGTTGTGCCAATATCTCCATTTATATCTCTAACTTAAACTAAACCAAGAATTAATCGTTTAGGCATCTGATTATGAAACAGATGGTCTTCTCTTTTTGATTGAAGACCACTTCCAATGGTAAATGTTTTTGCTTTTATACTGATAAAATGTTCTGCTTAAAACACCCGCTACCTATTATGCATCGCCTGACTGGTAAAGTGTTCTATTTACTACGTGAACACTTTACCCACCACCCACACGACATATAATAACACTGTCAGACAAGCGGGAATCAGTGTTGTTTTACATTCACATACAGTTAAAACTGGAAGTCCTGTCACAAACTGTGCGCTTATCTAGGCTTAATTGCGCGTAGGAATATCTAGAGGCATCCAAAGCACGGCAGGTTCTCCTGGTTACTCAAGCAAACACAGGCAATATTTCTGCCAATGGACCTCCGGATTACCCGGAGGTCCATTGGCTGGAACATTGCTTGTGCACAGGCCATATGTACAGAATTTGATAGCCTTACTATGGTCATAACGCGTAGATTAACGCGCAGATCGACGTGCTATTTGTGCGCATTGCATGACAGGACTTCTAGGTTTAACTGTATATAGGGGGATGATGTGATTAGTGATCCCTCCAATTCCATTCTCTGTATACAACTTCTAATTTTTTTTCAGAAAAGAAATTTTGACTCATGTCTTTCCATTTTTATCTGTGGAAGAAAATTTACACTACCGCAGAAAAATACGCATACTCTTTCATGAAATAGCCGCGTAATTGCATACGGATTGTTTAGTGACAGGAAAACATATGTTCAAAAAATTAACAAACAACGTGCGATTATTACAGTGAGATTACCGCCCGAGAAATGCATTGTCTTGAACTTATGGGAATACACTATTACATGTTGTTAACACTGATACAGTGTCAGTCTTTCCCTCCAAATTATTTTGGAGGGAAAGAGTGACATTCTGGAGTAGGCTACCATTACCGAAATATTTCTATCATACAGTGAAAAGGGGAAGTATCTCTTCACTCTTTCTTACTGTTGGGGAGGGGTAGTGGGCAATACTACTTTTAAACAGACAACAAGATCTATTTTAGGTAGCAATACCCTATGGAGAACCCTATGTTGAGTG